>CAWUFW010007575.1:600000-992218 GCA_963921515.1 Calotriton arnoldi
AGAAAGTGGGAAGACGAGTGCAGAAAGAGACAACAGAGGTGCAGAAAGAAGCAAATGAGGTGCAGAAAGAGGCAACAGACGTGCAGAAAGAGGGAAGAGAGGTGCAGAAAGAAGCATGGAAAGTTCAGAATGAAGCAACAGGGGTGCAGAAAGAGGCAAGAGAAGTGTAGAAAGGAGCAAGTGAGGTGCAGAAAGAGCCAACAGAGGTGCAAAAAGAGGCAAGAGAGGTGCCGAAACAGGCAAGAGTAGTACACAGAGGCAAGAGAATTGCTGAAAGAAGCAACAGAGGTGTAGAAAGAAGCAAGAAAAGTGCAGAAAGAGGCAAGTGAGATGCAAAAACAGGCAGGAAAGGTACAGAAAGAGGGAAGACGACTGCAGAAAGAGACAACAGGGGTGCAGAAAGAATTAAATGAGGTGCAGAAAGAGGCAACAGACGTGCAGAAAGAGCAAAGAGAGGTGCAGAAAAAGACAAGAAAAGTGCAGAAAGAGGCAAAAGAGGTACATAAAGAGACAACAGGGGTGCAGAAAGAAGCAAGACAGGTGCAGAAAGAAGCATGGAAAGTGCAGAATGAAGCAACAGGGGTGCAGAAAGAGGCAAGAGTAGTGTAGAAAGGAGCAAGTGAGGTGCAGAAAGAGCCAACAGAGGTGCAAAAAGAGGCAAGAGAGGTGCAGAAACAGGCAAGAGAAGTGCACAAAGAGGCAAGAGAATTGCTGAAAGAAGCAACAGAGTTGTAGAAAGAAGCAAGAAAAGGGCTGAAAGAGGCAAGTGAGATGCAAAAACCGACAGGAAACGTACAGAAAGTGGGAAGACGAGTGCAGAAAGAGACAACAGAGGTGCAGAAAGAAGCAAATGAGGTGCAGAAAGAGGCAACAGACGTGCAGAAAGAGGGAAGAGAGGTGCAGAAAAAGACAAGAAAAGTGCAGAAAGAGGCAAAAGAGGTACATAAAGAATCAACAGGGGTGCAGAAAGAAGCAAGACAGGTGCAGAAAGAAGCATGGAAAGTGCAGAAAGAAGCAACAGGGGTGCAGAAAGAGGCAAGAGACGTGTAGAAAGGAGCAAGTGAGGTGCAGAAAGAGCCAACAGAGGTGCAAAAAGAGGCAAGAGAGGTACAGAAACAGGCAAGAGAAGTGCACAAAGAGGCAAGAGAATTGCTGAAAGAAGCAACAGAGGTGTAGAAAGAAGCAAGAAAAGTGCAGAAAGAGGCAAGTGAGATGCAAAAACAGGCAGGAAAGGTACAGAAAGAGGGAAGACGAGTGCAGAAAGAGACAACAGGGGTGCAGAAAGAAGCAAATGAGGTGCAGAAAAAGGCAACAGACGTGCAGAAAGAGCGAAGAGAGGTGCAGAAAAAGGCAAGAAAAGTGCAGAAAGAGGCAAAAGAGGTACATAAAGAGACAACAGGGGTGCAGAAAGAAGCAAGACAGGTGCAGAAAGAAGCATGGAAAGTGCAGAATGAAGCAACAGGGGTGCAGAAAGAGGCAAGAGAAGTGAAGAAAGGAGCAAGTGAGGTGCAGAAAGAGCCAACAGAGGTGCAAAAAGAGGCAAGAGAGGTGCAGAAACAGGCAAGAGAAGTGCACAGAGGCAAGAGAATTGCTGAAAGAAGCAACAGAGGTGTAGAAAGAAGCAAGAAAAGTGCAGAAAGAGGCAAGTGAGATGCAAAAACAGGCAGGAAACGTACAGAAAGAGGGAAGACGAGTGCAGAAAGAGACAACAGAGGTGCAGAAATAAGCAAATGAGGTGCAGAAAGAGGCAACAGACGTGCAGAAAGAGGGAAGAGAGGTGCAGAAAAAGGCAAGAAAAGTGCAGAAACAGGCAACAGAGGTACATAAAGAAACAACAGGGGTGCAGAAAGAAGCAAGACAGGTGCAGAAAGAAGCATGGAAAGTGCAAAATGAAGCAACAGGGGTGCAGAAACAGGCAAGAGAAGTGCACAAAGAGGCAAGAGAATTGCTGAAAGAAGCAACAGAGGTGTAGAAAGAAGCAAGAAAAGTGCAGAAAGAGGCAAGTGAGATGCAAAAACAGGCAGGAAAGGTACAGAAAGAGGGAAGACGAGTGCAGGAAGAGACAACAGGGGTGCAGAAAGAAGCAAATGAGGTACAAAAAGAGGCAACAGACGTGCAGAAAGAGGGAAGAGAGGTGCAGAAAAAGGCAAGAAAAGTGCAGAAAGAGGCAAAAGAGGTACATAAAGAGACAACAGGGGTGCAGAAAGAAGCAAGACAGGTGCAGAAAGAAGCATGGAAAGTGCAGAATGAAGCAACAGGGGTGCAGAAAGAGGCAAGAGAAGTGTAGAAAGGAGCAAGTGAGGTGCAGAAAGAGCCAACAGAGGTGCAAAAAGAGGCAAGAGAGGTGTAGAAACAGGCAAGAGAAGTGCACAAAGAGGCAAGAGAATTGCTGAAAGAAGCAACAGAGGTGTAGAAAGAAGCAAGAAAAGTGCAGAAAGAGGCAAGTGAGATGCAAAAACAGGCAGGAAAGGTACAGAAATAGGGAAGACGAGTGCAGAAAGAGACAACAGAGGTGCAGAAAGAAGCAAATGAGGTGCGGAAAGAGGCAACAGACGTGCAGAAAGAGGGAAGAGAGGTGTAGAAAGTACAAGAGATTTGCAGAATGAGGTCAAGAGAAGTGCAGAAAAAGATAGAAACGTGCAGAAAGAAGCAACAGAAATGCAGAAAGAGGTCAGAGAGGTGCAGAGGGAAGCAAGAGTGGCTTGCACACCATTAGTACCAATTTAACACCCACATTTAGCAATAAGTAACAGGTGACCATTCTAGGTTTGCAAAGGGCCTTCCACCACGCTGTAACACTTGTCGCTGCATTTTTGGTAACGTGTGACCCATTTCAGCTAGAAACAAGGCTTTTTTTGTTCAAATCTGCAGATTAGGGTGCACATGATGAATTATGTGACTAATGCAGAAAATGTATAAATGTGCGAAGGTCGGTGCAGCCAAACAGTCACATAATTCCAGTGGCCCTGCTCATACCTCCGACTAGGTCCACAAGTGCTCCTCAGTGATTCCATCTTTTTTTGTCTCACTGAGTTCATAGTTGAGCTTCTACGGAAATGAGGAAGACTAAACCTGAGGTTACCAATCCACAACACAGACTACCATACCACATAATTACTCTCCATAACACATAATCCCACTCTACATAATTCGTATACACTAAATACCACATACTTTCTATCCACATAATTTCACTCCACAACATATCACATAATTCCACTACACACAACGTACATCCACTCCAAAAAACATTAGTAAAAAACTTTTGCATTTACAACGCCAATAGCTCTAATTCTCGCAAATGCGAAACCTATTACATTGCAAACACTTCTTTAACTAGTAGTCGCGTTTGCAGAGTGGTGGAGAAAGGGTGCTGGGCCTCCGACCAGCGTGCAGGAATTCTGGTGCGTATGGCTTACAGGAGGTACCAGTAGGGCTTCTTGGCCCCCAAAGTCCCTCAGGAGTAAATTGGACTTCATCCCCCATCCCGTAGTCTGCCAGGAGGCGCGTTTGCAGAATGGTGGAGAAAGGGGGCATGGCCTCCGAAGACGTCTTAGCAATCCCACTGTGCGGGACTTACTGGAGGTAACAAGAGGGTAGTTGGCCCCCAAGGACATCCTTGGGGGCCAACTACCCTCCTATTACCTCCAGTAAGTCCCACACAGCAGCATTGCTAAGTTTGAAGAGCAGGCCACGCCCCTTTTCCCACCACTCTACAAACGCGCTCCCTGGCACGCTCTTGGATGGGGATTGAAGTCCCCTTCGCTGATGGGGGTCCTTTAGGGGCCAACTAGCCTACCTCTTACCTCCAGTAAGCCCCACACAGTGGGATTGCTGAGAGGTGGACAAAGGCCACGCCCCCTTTCTCCATCACTCGGCAAACGCGCCCCCTGGTGCGTTCTAAGTTGGGGGATTAAGTCCCCTTGAATACTGAGGGTCCCTGGGGGCCAACTAGCCCACCAGGTACCTCCAGTAAGCGCCACACAGCTGGATTGCAGAGAGGTGGTCCAAGGCCACGCCCCTTTTTACACCACTCTGCAAATGCGGCTTCTGGCGCACTGCTGCTCGGAGGATGAAGTCCACTTGTGTCCTCTCTGGACACAAGTGGACTTCATCCTCCGAGCAGCAGTGTGCCACGAGCTGTGTTTGCAGAGTGTTGTAAAAAGGGGTGTGGCCTCGGACCACCTCTCTGCAATCCAGCTCTGTGATGCTTACTGGAGGTACCTGGTGGGCAAGTTGTCCCCCAGGGCCCCAAAAACCAAAGCAGCGTTTGCTATGACAGGGCGGGAGCCGTGCTCCCGCCCTGCCATATCAAACAGCAATGTCCCGGGGGTGGGCACCCCGGGACATTGCAGGAGCCAGCCCTGGGGGGTGGCGGTCCCCAGGGCCATCAAGGGCTCCAGGAGGGGGGCTTCGCGGCCCCCCTCCCTTCAAGTACAAAGCCCCGGGAGGTGGTGGTCCCCGGGGCCGGGGGTCCGTAACGGACCCCCAAATTTGAATAAAGAGTGCCCCTGGGAGGTGGTGGTCCCCGGGGTGAGTGGGGGGGCTCTTACCCCCACACTTCTTTAAAAAAAAAAAAAAAAACAGAGCCCCGGGGATGTGGCGGTCCCTGAGGCTGCGGGGGGGCCGCCTGCCCCCTGCATACAATTAAAAAAGCCCCGGGGAGGTGGCGGTCCCCAGGGCAGCGTGGGGGGGGTTGGGACCCCCCCACGCATTCATTTTGAAAGAAGCCCCAGGGAGGTGGCAGTCCCTGGGGCTGCGTGGGGGACGCGTGCCCCCACACATAATTAGCATAGCCCCCGGGAGGTGGCGGTCCCCGGGGCTGCGGGGTCCCCCGCGGGCCCCCACTATTTCATTATGGCATTGCCCGTGGGACCTGACCCACCCGGGGGCCTCATTAAAATGAAGGGTGGGGAACCAGCTTCGAGTTTCTGCATCGGCTCAACATTCTGTAATTCTGGGCAAATCACTTAATGTCCTGTGCCTACCACAAACGAATGCGTCATTGTGTAAAGCAGTCCATTACCTTCTGTCGAGTTCGAGCTATGAAAGAAAAAACAAACATTTGCAATGCAATAGGACTCTCATTTACCCGAGACCTATTGCATTGCATCACGGACAACGGGAGTGTGGGAGGGGAGAGAAGGGGGTGAGATGGCACGACAAAGTATTGCTCACAGTCTAAATAACAGGTACCGTACTGTGTAACACTCGAAGTAAAGGGGCCAGTAGCCATGGGAGGGTACAAATGACGACATGGCCATAATAAGGAGGGACTAACAAGCCTCATAATCAATCAGATGGCAGCATTTACGAAAGACAGTGACACGAGCCAATTAAAACCATGGGCGGAGAGTGGGCGGAGCTTCCACGGAGCTTTCACTCCATACTCCATTACTGCATGCCTCGCAAAGCGAGCAGCGCATGCGCGCTGCCGATATAGGCTCGACTTAAAAAAGTTACCTTGTGAGAGAGATTCACCCTCTCTCACCATGTGGTTACCTGCAGGTTGCTCACGGTAGGCTTTTCCCTGGAGCTCTTTGAGAAGTGAAAAGAAAGTGTGCCTCCCTAATGGAGGAGTATATAAGGACCTAGAGGAAATGTTAAAAACGTTTAGAAGGCAATTATATTTATATATAATTGTACTTGTCCCTCCCTGTCACGTAACTAAAATCTGTGTATTTGGGGATCTGTACAATACAGAGCCCCAGTGAATGTCAACATGTTTCTGACCCTCAGTCTTTGGCCCAGAGCATTTGTCAGGCCTCAGGGCAAAGATACCCTGTCTACCAAATGATATTCACATCTTAGGGTGGTCATTAGTTGTTCGTTCATCATGTAGTACAGGGAAATTAAAGGTTATGCCTTGCCTTGTTGGCAAACGCCGTTCTGGTCCTCTCATCTATGACGATAAAGGATACAACACATATTATTTTGAAGGTATCAGGCACATATGAGGATTTGCAAAATCAAAGTGTAAACACCTGTGGGCACTGCACACAGTAGAATTGAAAGGCGTACCACCCAGCACACCCAAAGCCCACGTGCCACAGGCATCCATACTGCCAAATTAAGTAGATTCACCATAATTGGCAAGTGATAGAGACACTTTGACCTGACTGATGTCAATATTGCACCGCCATTGCCTCTCTTGAAAAGTATTTATGTGGCTTCTCAAGTTGCCCCACCCAAAAGGTCGGGCATGCTCTACTTGATTCTGACAGAGGCGGTCAGTAGGGTGAAGGGCACCTGATTACAGGCTTGCATTTAATGGGGGCCTCAATTTGTGATGGCGCACTAGATAAATCAGCACAGCGCAGCATATGCCCCACCCTCTCTTACATTGTCCACTGGGATGGAGGGAAGGTGGTTGGCGTGGAAGCTCAGTAGCGATAAAAAAACACATACAAGGTCACTGTTGAGGTAGAGGCAAAAAGCACACTACAATGGCTCAGCTGGTTGTTTACTGCCTCACTCACTATGCACTAACCCCCTCCTTATGTGACAAAGGTATTACGTTTGGACACAACAGCTATCTTACTTATAAAAATCCCATAGTTTATCGTGCTGCGTCATTGTGGCTCTTCTGCAGGCACGTGCAGCATAACACGCTGTTGTTGTTTTTCAGTAGTGACCAAGACTGCAGCAATTGGACGGGCTGCTGTCATAGAGGAGGCACTGATGGGCAGTAGAATGACTACTTTCGCCTGATGTGGTTATGTGACGTTACAACGCATGCCATTAACTGGTTTTGGTGTCCCAGTTCAATCAGGGATCGGACTAGTCTGTTATCTCTGGACCCAAATTGAGAACTACCTACACTTTAGCACTTGACCCTCAGGTTAGCGAGGAAGAGCAGTCCAGGTTTTACTTAGGTAGTTGGTGATGATTAAAAAAAAACTCAGAACTCTGCCAAGCACAGAATCGCTTATTAAATCAACGTCCAGTCAGTGCTTTTCATGATAAAAGAAAATCTTTCTATCACACGCAACTAATTCTAGAGATAAAATAAAAAATTCACACAATGAAGAGCCATGAAAACCAGGCACCTCTAGTCCCTACACTAGATATGTGACTAAGGAGGTCTCTCAATATTAAGCAGTGTAGAGCCCCTTCCTATTGTATTTATGGCAACATTCACAAGGTGAACCCCTTTACTATTGTATTTGTCAAAAGGTTCAAGTGTAAATCCCCTCCCTATGGCTTTTTGTCAGAGTGCACAATGTAAATTGACTTTCTATTATATTTGTTGGAGTTCAAAATGTAAAATACCTTTCTACTGAATTTGTCAAGAGGTTTCGCCATGCAAAGTTCTGTCCTACTGTTTTTGATATGTGGTGGGTTTAAACATATCTCTATCAGGTAAGAACAATTAAACTACTTCATAGGTGGAATAAAATAGCTGCTGCCCAATCAAATGCACGTACAAAAGAAAATCAAAAAAGGAGTAGTGCCAAAACCCTTCTCTCTACATACAACCTTTTCATTCATTTTGTTATTACATGATCTCTGGCAGCCCGGGCTAATAAAAAACAGGCTAACATGTATTGAATAGTCACCAAACACTAGTAGGTGTGCCTTGTTTTATCAAGTGCAGCTAGTGTGCTTTAGCTTTCTTTTGTTTGGGATAAGAAGCAGCTTATCTAACTGACATCAGTTACATTGAGGGTGTGCAGAGATATTGTGGAAAAGCAAAGCACAGAACACTACTGCTCCGTGCGAGTTGGTATAAAAAAGTGAAGTACTTTAATGAAGCACACAACTCCTCAAAGCTGTCACCCCTGTAAAGCAGAAGCCAAAGCACGGGGGAGGAGCATGCCCTTGCAAGGTTGTAGAGGTGTATACCAAGACCCCATTCTTAAGGCAGATTACTTGAGAACAGTGTAAGCTTGTGCCGCTCTGAGACATAACCTTTGGCTATGATAGGAGGGTGACGCAATCAATACAAGGAGGTTCAGACCCTAGTTCCAGCTGCCTTGCATGGGTATGCAGTCTGTAACACCAGTTTGCCCCATTGCCGCAGGATCCCCAATAGAGAGTTGTTATATTTACATCTGGGTTTGTGTATGTGTCAACCTGGAATCCTGGGGGCGAAATCTTGGGTGGAACTCTCGGGGTGGAATCTTAGGTGGTAAAATCTGGTCATATGGTGGGGTTCGAGTGGATTGTTGTAAGGAGATCGGCAGTTGAAAGAGGGCTGGGGCAGCTGGTGGTTCGCTACTCTGTACTGGAATAAAACTTATGGTGCAACTTACTACCTGTGTCTGGATCTATGTATGAACTTAACATTGGTGACAAGAACTCCAGGACCACCAGTGTTTTCGTAGACCGAACCTATGCTGCTGCTGTCAATGGCAAGGCCACTCATAGTTTCTACAGATCACATCACTCACATTTTTTTCCCAGATTCTATTTTCTGATGTGGAGTCGTGCGAATTGAAGGTTACCCCAGTCTGGTGAGAGTGTCTTGTGGAGCCCTGTATGTAATAGTGCGATCCAATCTGTGCTGCCCGACGGACGTTTCTGATGCCGAGCGCTGTCTTTGTTGAAGACAGCATTCAGTGCCAGCATTCTGCACAGTCACTAAAGTGATGTCACTACCGCGGTGACTACGCAAAAGCGCCGCAGCATTTTTTACTTTGGGAACTGGGACACCGGCAACATTTTAGAGGGTAACTCACACGTGATGACGCCTAGTTTATGCTTATGCGGCTTCATCAAAGGCCATTCTTATTTGGAAGCTACTTTGATTTACAGGAGCAATTTGACAATTGAAAACAAAGGGGTCCCCTTGTACCCTCACACAGGGGGGGGGGCCTGGAAGGCTCAGGGAACGAAGAAGACGACGACAGCTGAGGACCCAAAGGGTCCCCCTGCCCTTACCTGGGGGAGGGGGCTCCGGAGGAGCCACTAACCTGTTTTTTGCCCTTTTTTCCCCATGCCCAGGAACCAGTCGGTGACAGGGGAGAGGAAAAGGCGGATAAAGACAGGTGGAGTAAATTTATTTATTTACTGCATGTATTTGACTAACGTAACCTTTTTCCTTCACAGTTAAAAGGTCAATGTGATAGCTTGTGCACTTGTTGTCAAGTTTGTTACCAATGACTTACAATTAAAATAGGGCTTTGTGGAAGGTGACGAATGACGTATCTGAACCAGAAACGAGGCCCTAACAAGGGTTGGAAAAAAAAAGAAATTAAATACATTGCTCTATTTGGCTGGGCTGTTTGATTGGGACCGAATTGCGGCTTCTTTATTTTTTAAGTTGCTGATTGAATGGAAGTCTGCTTCTCTTGCTGGAACATTACTTTGGAAATATTTTAGCTGGTATTTGGTGGCACTGAGACAGCTGTAAGGTAACATTCTGTACTAAAGTTTGTGCTAATTGCTTCAACCATGGCAGCTTCAAACATATCTCAGCCACCATAGTTTTTATCTGAAAAATGTGATTGGGTTTTACAGACTAAGCACTGTAAACAGTAATGTGACTCATATCTTCTAGCCATTAGGGGTGAAAGATTTCTGCGGTCATGAAGCAAGCTGTTCTACTTCTTAATCTTGGTGTGGAAGGCAGAAACATCAAGGAAAGCTTAGATGAAACTCAGTTGGGAACTGCTGAGTGTGATCCTGGGAATATCTATTAAATGTCAGTTTTAATGCTGGAACGACATTTTAGATCACAGATTAATGTAGTTCTGGAAAGGCACAAGATCTTCACAAGAGTACAAGGGAAGACTGAAATAGTTGGAAATCATGTGGCTTCCTTGAAAACTTTAGCTCAAACTTGTGATTTAGAAAATCTCACTGATTCAATGATTAGGGACCAGTTAGTGAGATGCCCTAATAACCAGTGAATCCAAGAAAATCTTCTTACTAGGAATCTGAATCTTAAGGAGGCGATACCCATTACAGATGGCATGTAAAACACTCATTTGTGGGTGTGTGAGATGAGAGAATGTAACAATGGTGCTGAGGGCATTCTGGATGTTGTTAAAGAAATTGCTAATATCAACGTTGAAACAGGGTGTGTGCAGACCGTTAAGGAGGAGAGTAAAGATGTGAAATGTAAAGAAAACAAGGAACAGCGGCCTAAGTGTTATCGCTGTGGGAGTGGAGGCCATCTTTTCAATAGTCAAGGATGTTTTGCCAGATTTGCAACATGTATAAAGTGTGGTAAAATAGGCACTGTGCTCATGTGTGCCGTAGCGGTCCCGTTAAGGCGTCAGCAGTGAATTGTATGGATGATGAGAGGAGAATGGTTTTGAGTATTCAGAATAATGGGGTGGTTGATGGTGAGTTGTTTATTATGCCTGAATGCGAAGTGTAAATTGGTTGTAAGAGTATCATGGTTCTGGCAGACTCAGGGTCACCATACACCATGATTGTTTTTTCAGTGATAAAAATTACCTTTAAGGACAGGGAGTCTGTGGGGAAGGTGTATGTAGCCAAAAGTGGCCTAATCCATTAGGATGGAGACCCCAGGGTGATATGGGATAACTTTGATTCTCAGCTCACTGGAATGTGTGATGCTTGTATTGAATGGTGAGATGGCATGTGGAATTATGGCTGAGTTTCTGGGTGTGTTTTAGGAGAGGTTGTGCATGGTCAAACATTTTGAATATTAAAATTATATTGAAAAAGAGTGCTGTTCCTTGTGTGTACAAGGTGAGAATGGGGATGAATATTATGTTACAACTACTCAAGGAGGTGTTAAAGAAATTACTTAAAGTTGGCGTGAATGAGGAGATTGAATTGTCGAAGTGGCTTGCCCCTGTAGTCCTGGCACCAAAGGATGGGGGCAAGAAGATAAGAATGTGTGTGGCTCCCAGGAGGTTGAACAAACACTTTTGGGTAGATCGGCAGCCACTAAATATTTTTGAAACCTTAGCATTGATCAAGGATGCAAAGTTTTTTAGTGTGTTGGATCTGTCATTGGCCTATCATCAGGTTTCCCTGCAACCAGAGTCGAAGCATCTTACATCATTTGTTACACCTTTGGGGGCGTCAGATTTATACTTATGCCTTTCGGCCTGGCTTCAGCTGCAGCACGCTTTCAAATGGTAATGAACGTGGTTTTGGAGGGTCTTACCAGGGTGGTGCTCTTCCAGGATCACATCTTGGTTTATGGGAAGGATCAGAAAGAACAGGATTTACTTTTAAAAACGAAAAGTGAGGGAATTGGGTAATAACAGTTGTGTATCTTGGCAACACAATAGCTTGTGAAGGAGTGAGTCATAAGTTGGATTTCGCTAAGGGCATTGTACATGCACCTTCACCTGTTAGCAAGGATCAAGTATGTTCTTTTCTTGGTCTGGCAGAATTGAGCTCTAAGTTTATTGCCAAATTTGCCAGTCTATCACAGACATTAAGATCTCTTTTAAAGTAAATGTGAAATTTAAGTGGGCAAGTGAACGTGAATCAGCATTCAATTGTATTAAGAAAAGTATTGGGGCTTTACCAATGTTGGGTCATTTTGACACATGCAAGAAGACTGTACTTTCAACTGATGCAAGTCTGAGTGAATTGGGAGCTATATTTTCTCAATTTGGGAATGGGGATAAGAAAGTGGCAGCTTTTGCCGCGTACTCACTGCAGGGTGCAGAGGAGTGTCATTCAGTTATTGAAGTGATGCACTGTTGGATTATTGGGCAGTATTGCATTTTAAGTTACATTTTTGTGGGGATTACCTTTCATTGTGAGGTCAGATCATCATCTCTTGACTCAAATGTTCACTTGCAGGTCTTCTGATTATATTACACCACGGCTGAGAAGGTGGACTGAGGATCTAACAGATTTCAATTTTGTTGTGGAGTATTTTTCTGCGCCAAAGAATTTCGCTGCAGATTGTTTGTCCAGGTTGCCTATTGAAAGTGAGATTATTTTGGATGATATGTGTTTGGTGGGTTGGATAAGTGTGAATGCATTTAAAGATGGTAAATGGACTGATGCTATAGCGGAAGATGAACTGTTGGAATTGTTAAACGAATATATAGTAAAGGGATGGCCAGAGCTTAAGGAGGTTTCTCAGGAGTTGAGTGGATTTTGGAATGTGTGTGAGGAACTTTGCGTTTTGGACATTAAATTTGTAGAGGTGATAGGGTGGTACCAGAGGTAGTTATAAGAGAGAAGTTGATCAATCTAGCACACAAATGTGACCAATTCTAGACTATGTGAGTAGTACTGGTGGCTGAGAATGGACCATCATATTGAAACTGTAGTCAAGGGATGTTTGTTGTGTGCACAGAATGATGAGAATAAATTGGTATGGAATGCTCCTCTTGCACTGCTGAAGGTTATGTCCTAGCCTGGGATGAAACATGGACTTGATATTGCAGGACGATTTGATTTGTTATCTCACAATCAGCCGTATGTGCTCGGTTGGTGGCCTACGTGCCTAAATGGGTAGTGACCAAATGTGTGTCCAAGGTGAATACAGGTGTTGTCATTGAATTTTTGAAAGATTAATTTTCTTTTGAAGGTATTCCTGAAACCCTGACTATGGATAATGGGATGCAGTTTGGTTTTCAGGAAATGAGTGAAGTTTTGTCAGGTTTGTGGATAAAACATCTTAAGATGGCATTATATTCTCCACAAGCCAATGGGTTGGTGGAGTGGATGAATAGGTTGGTGAAGAGTTGTGTTCAGAGGGCAGTTGAGAGGACATTGTCTTTTAAAGAGGTGCTGTGTGAAACTTGGTGGGTGCATCCTAATTCTCCCAATTTTGTTACTGGAGATTCTCCTTTCTTTTTGCTTAAAGGCACAAGGTTGTCTTCTAAACTGAATCCTGCGTGGTTAAATCTGGGCAATGTGAGAGGAAAAACTGCCATACTTTCTCAGAGTGAAATTTTTGATAGACGGTACTGCTATCACCAGAAGTATAAGTCCAGATACAATTTTAAGAATGCTGTGAGGTCCAACAAATGGGCAGGTGATGATAAAGTGTTGGTGGTAAAATCAGGTTTTGTAAGGAAGGGAAAGTTGAAATTTATGGGTCCTTTCTTGATCGGTGAAGTTAAGAAGAATGTAGTGGTTCTGGGTTCTGGTGATGTGTGGAATATGTCCTGGCTTGTGAAGTATTGTGATGTGTGTACCTCTGTCAGTTCTGATTTAGGACCAGATATGAGTGTTTACACAAAAACAGGTGTATCATCTGATTTGGATAGTAAAAGGCCAGTAAGAGTGTTTAGGACGAGAGATTTCTGGCATACTGATTTTCACATGTAATGTCTGTGTGTGTGTGTGTAAAGTTTCAGCTTTCCATTGTGCAGGGCTTAGGGATCTGCGTTTAAGGAGAAACCATTTGTTAAGGTGTCTTTCATATGCAAAACGTTTTAAGTTCAAAGTGTTACATAGTTCCATGTTTTTGTTCTTTGTTAATTATGTAATATTGCATTACTTTGTTTTGGTGAAGGGGGAAAGTTGTGCTATATTTACACATGGGTTTGTGTATGTGTTAACCTGGAATCCTAGCAGTGGAATCTTGGGTGGAACTCTGGGGGTGGGATTGTGGGTGGTGGAATCTGATGATGTGAGTGGGTTCAAGTTGATTGATGTATGGAGATCAGCAGTTGAAAGAGGGCTGTGGCAGCTGGAGGCTAGCTACTCTGTACTGGAATAAAGCTGATGGTACAACTTGCCTGTGTCTGGATCTATGCATGAACGTAACAGAGCTGTATCTTTAAAACACCATAATTCAGCCGCTGACACAACCTGTGCATACAGTGGTTTGTGATGGTTGGCACTTGTGATACAATTCCTCTTTGCAGGGCATAATTGAGTGCAGGAATATATTTTT
The DNA here is from genome assembly GCA_963921515.1 of Calotriton arnoldi. NCBI lineage: Eukaryota > Metazoa > Chordata > Amphibia > Caudata > Salamandridae > Calotriton > Calotriton arnoldi. The sequence goes on from CAWUFW010007575.1 coordinate 613,796, forward strand.
TAGATATAAATTATGTCATTAAATTACAAAATGAAAGACATATGCACACAAAAATATTATAACAATTTACTATTCTAACTCCAAGTCCAACATGTTGATCTTGTACCCATAGCAATGCGCTCTCTCAAAAACACATGCTCTGTCTCTAGAAATTAGAGAGCAAGAAGAATAGAGAGAAGGTAGAAGTAAATAATTTTTAGTTTTTTAGTATTTAGGCACACACTAGTTTTCTGTGTTTTTATTTTTCTTCAATTTTTTATTTGCATTATCAATTATTTTGTAGTTTTTAGTTGCATATTTGACTTTTTTTGTGCATTTTCCGTCAACATAGTGGATGTGGAACTTCTTCAGACAGGACGATCAACGCCCAAAAATGTGGAACATAAAAAAACCTAGATGTCAGTGAAAAGTACAAGTTTTGAAACTGATTCATTGAGGGTATCACAGTTCTTAAAAGCCTCCTCGGGCACTGTCTTCAGGAAGTAGATAATCAGGGCCTACTTTAGGGTTGTGCAACCGGTGCAGTCGCACCTGGCACTGAGTTTAGGGTAAGGACGCTGTGTTTTGAAATAACAGGTTTAAAATCACTCCCTGAACAGTTCCTTGTGTGTCTATCAGTTTTCAGGCAACAATAAAAATGTAAAGATAACTCTGTTGATTAATGTTCCTCCTGGAGAGAGATCAAAGTTTTGCCTAGGTGCAGTTTTCCCTCAACATAAAGTAGCGCAAATGGTGCCTTCTGTAAATAACATGTATCATGCAGATCACAGAACTGTATTTTATATGGATAACTCTGTGGGTTACTGCTTTTGTCCAAGAGATTCTTTTGTTACTTGCATTTCATAAGTTACAGTCCTAATATAGGACAGTGACCATGAACTATCATCAAAGAGCTGCATGATATTGGTTAGAACATTACGTTTTTCTCCAGTCTTTCATTCTCCAAATGTTGCTAAAAAGGATTCATTTGGGTAGAAAGACATTCTTAACTTTAAAGCCAACCCCAACCACTTTGGTACGTTTTAAATCCTGACATTGTGCTTCTCCAGACCAAACACGCCTAAAATATACTTCCTACTAGTATGGATGGAATGTGATTCATATTCTTTGTAATCCTCATTGTCTTATGTAACATTTCCTATAGACTGATTTACACACCTATGATGCATTGTCTCTGTATAATGTGTGTGTAATGCATACTGCTCTGACATCCTACACTAGCATGAGCAGCACTATAAAACAAATGAAATGCATGTTAGAGAGGGGCTATGGAGAGATGAGGGTCACTGCTGGAGGGTGGTAGTGCGGGAATCAGTGGAGAAGGGGGTCACAAAAAAGGATTTTCGCACCGGGCCCCACCACTAAAGCCGGCCCTGTGTATGATCACTCAGTGAGACAGGCCTCTGCTTCGTTTTATTTATTTATTTATTTATGTACTTAACTCCGTCCGGCCGTATGCTGGAGTTTACTTCCCACCGCCCCGCAGCACTCCCTCGAGGAGCCGCCACTGTTGGGGTTTATCCCCAAACATTTTAACTTTTTGCCTACATCCCTCATGTTTTGTTGAGATAATTCTTGTTGGCTTTAGCACTCTGTGCAATCTGCCACTGCTAACCAGTGATAAAGTGCTTGTGCTCTCTCCCTTTAACCATGGTAAAATTGGCTTACACCCAATTGGCAATTTAATTTATTTAGAAGTCCCTAGTAAAGTGGTACTACAGGTACCCAAGAACTGTAAATTAAATGCCACACGAGGGCTTGCAGCTCTTATTGTTGCAACCAGTTAAGTAACCCTTTAAAACATGTTTCAGGTCTGCAATTGCAGCCTGTGTAGGCAGTTTTCAACTACCAAGTCAACTTGGCAAAATAAACCTTTTACCAGGCCTAAACCTTTTTTAGTACATATGAATCACCTCTAGGGTAGGCCCTAAACAGCCAATAGGACAGGGTGCATTGTATTTAAAAAGTTGGACATGCACCTTTAAGTTTTACTTGTCCTGGTAGTGAAAAGCTCCATGATTTGTTTTTTCACTATTGCAAGGCCACCCTCTTTGATAGGATAACATTGGGTTACCTGATTATGTTTATTAAGTGATAACATTTGTTTGGTAGCAGGTAGGAATGTAATGTTTGGTGTCTGAGGAAGTGTAATTTAAAACTCTCTTTAATGGTGCAATCAGATTTTAAGGCAGAATTCTGAAAATGCCACTTTTAGAAAGTTGCCATTTTATTGTACTAACCATTTGATGCATGCAGCCTGTTTCCGGGGTCACATGACTAGGTGTAGTTGGCCTTTGTGTATTCCTCTCAGACAATAACACAGTAAAGGATCGGGATGTTGGCAGGATGGGCCATCCTGATTGATGAGGGGGCGGAGCTGTCACCTATCCTGTTTGCACATCAAACACACCTCCTCAGCTCACAAAGGACCTCACAATAGCCTATTGTGCCTGTAGACAGACTGGGACGAGGACAGGGAGGTAGGAAATTCCAGACTTTTCTGTAGAAGGAAAACCCCAGATGTTTCTTCAGCTTCAAAGAGGCACCAAGTAAAAAATTAGGGCTCTCAAACCGACTCCTGGACCTGTAAATACTACAGAAGAAGGACTGCTCTGCTGCCACAGGACTGCCCTGCTGCTTGAGGGATGCCCTGCTGTCTGAGAAGGAAGACTGGACGTGAATTCTTCATCCCAGGGTGAAGTGACTCCAAGAATCAGCTGACTGACCACCTATTCTGAGCTACAGGACCACGACAAGCTCCAGAGTCCTCTCTGCAACTACCCAGCTGACATGCTGCACTGGGCCTATGAGAACATGCAACTGGACCTGTCTGAGCCCTGCTGACCTCTGCTGGAGTGAGTTCCTGATCCCCAAGAGGTGCCTTCCAGGTCCTGGACCCTTGGTGTGGCAAACGTTGAGCTCCCACTGGAAGAGAAGGAGAAATCCTGAAGTTTGGGACTCTTCATGACCAAGAATGAGCCCGTTTGCACCAAGATCTTGCTGCATGTGCCGATGGCCAATACGAAGCTCTGGTAAACCCGACCATTTGCGCTACTGCGACCGCCAGCATCGACCAGCATTTCAAGATCTGCACTTCTCGCTACAGCATTGACAGCCGGCGGTGACTGCCAATGCGAAGCTCCAACAACGACCATCTATGACGCCCGACAGGACCTTTGCACTACAGCAATGACCACCTGCGATGCCCGGCCTGCTCTTTGCACTACAGTGATGACCATCCCTAATGCTCTCCCTGCTCCTCGTGGCCTCCTGCACCATGAATGGAACTTTTCGTGCTGGACTTTAGAAGGTAAATTTTTCAGCGGGACTAACCTGGTCCTTGTACCCGGCCTGCGCTCCAACGCGGTCTGCCTTGCACGGCCAGAAAACCGCAAGTGGCTCTTTGTGCTTTAGGGCGCTATACTTACCTAAATCTTTGAAATTGCTTATGTCTGGTTCTACTGATTGGAGTTTTGGTATTTTGGTGTCAAATAATTTATGACATTTTTCGCTAATTTTCTAAATTGGTGGGAATTTTTCTTGCGCTAGGTTTGCACTTTATTATCCTTTGTGTGCTGCATAAATACTTTGCACATTGCCTCTAAGTTAAGCCTGACTGCTTTTATGCCAAACTACCAGAAGGTTAAGTGCTGGTTAATTCAATGACTTTTGTGGTTCACTCTGACAAGGACTGTGGCGGTTGCTTGAGAAGGTCTAACCAACAACCCAATTTCTCTCCCCCGTATTTCGGATAGTGGATCACACTATTGAGGATTTTACAGTTTTAGGGAGGCCTGACTGCCAATAAATTGTTGCCAATCCCGATTTGAGTGAATTTTAATATGGATAATTGAACTTAACTGCAGTGTTTGACTTGTTAAATATGTTTAGAGCTAATAATTTTATATAATTGTGAGAAAATATGTTTGTTGTTCTTTGAGGCCCTGGTGAATTTTTATACACAAAGGGGTTAGGGCACCTTAAAAAAATGGAAGAATATTTCTCAGAAGCCTTTAGGGATGAGCAGGTGAACAATGAGAAAGAAGTTATCAGTGTGACTAATACTGACATGCCATCCTACAACAAGCATTGTCAAAGCCATTAGATCTCACCTTTGGGAAGTACTGGCTTTAGCAATGGATTTTAGCCATGGTGTGCAGCTTCCTGAATGGTGTGCAGTGTGGTTCAAAAAGAACAAACCACCTATGACGTGGCCACCTCTGCCATTTTTTAGGCATTCGCACCAAACATGTTTGCGTCTACAAAATGAATTGACTGAGTTAGGTCAGTTAATTTAAGTAAAAAATAAAATTAGCAGGGGTGATAGGAGGCAGCATAGGTTAGCGGAAGCAATGTTGAGGATAGTGGAGTTGAACTCATGGAACATAGGTGTGGGGAAAAGCAATGGTTCACTGATAGAATATCGATGCCCAAAATATCCCCATACACAAATATCGATGCAAAAATACCGATGTAAAAAATATCGACATCCTATATTTAAAATTGTAAGTACAAAAATATCGAAACAAAAATATCAATGTAAAAAATATAGATGTACAAAATATCAATTTTTTAAATTTAAATAAAAATTAATGTTAAATATATTAAATAACAAAATTAACTTAAAAAAATATTTAGATTTAATATACATTTTAACAAATATAATAAAATAAATGTAATAAAAAAATATTTAAACATACACATATAAAATGTTATATATATAGCTATCTGTTTCCTTTAAAACAATTAATAAACTATTAATTTTAATTTATTTTATAATTTTATAAATATATAACAATTTACAAATAAAAATATATATATTTACATACACCTATAACATAAAATCTAATAAAAAAACATTATAACATAAATTAAAACATTAAGGTGTCCATTACGATACCGGGCGGTATAAAATCCTCCATCTACCATAGCGGTAAAAAACCGCCCGCCTACACCGTCTGAATACCGACCGAGCAATCACGATGTCGCGAAGCGAACACAGCCTGCGGCGGAAAAAACACACAAAATACCGCCCGTCTATGTCCGAGTCGAAGTTTATCCGTCCGCCACGGACGCAAACCCGCACGACAAGTCAAAACCGCCCGCCTTGACTACCGAGACACCGGCCGTGAAATTAGGATCTCCCCGACATGAGCACGGTAAATTCACAAATTCACCGCCCGACATCGTAAACAACAGTGATGAAAATGGACACGGCGGAAGCCCTGGCGGCCACGTCCCTGCACAGAAACCATCCGCGGAGCCAAAGAAACACACACAACATGGCCAACAAGTCCACACAGCAACCCACGCCCAAATACCCAAACACAGTACACATCCCGAAAACACATCCCCCCTGGCCAAACAAAAAAACTACAAATCCCAGAACACCAGCCACAACACACCTGAAAACAACAGCCCATCATGACACACCCACATAGGTAAGTACAAAAGCAGCCCCTTCACAGACCACAATCCCTTGCACCACTACAAACTGAGGACGAGAGGAGAGAACACAGTGAGCCAGAAAGGACAGCAGCACACCACAGACACGCACCCATCACACCCATCACCACCACCACCACCACCATCACCAAACACCGGCCCCACAAACCCCCTGCACATCACACACCACACACACACACCGCACCAGCACCACAAACACCAAACCACACACCATGACAGCACAGAGAATGCCCAAGTACACTTCCACTGAGCTGACGGTCATGGTCGACGAGATCATCAAGGTGCACCCACAAATCTATGGGAACCAGGTCCAGCAGACACCACTAGCCACCAGAAACCGGATGTGGAGCAGGATCGTAGACCAGGTCAATGCAGTCGGGAACGTGCCACGCAACCGAGCAGAAATCACCAAGAGGTGGCACGACCTGAAAAGAGTGGTCAGAAAGAAGGAGGCCAAGAATCAGCAGCTGGCTGACAGGACTGGCGGAGGAAATCCCATGCTATTCAAGACCTTCAAGGCGTGGGAGGAGAAGGTGCGAGGCATCCTACATCCGGAGAGTCTCACCGGAAAACCAGGGGGAGTGGAGGCTGGTAAGTACAAACAAATGTATACCAGCACACCCCTATGTACTGACATGCACGACCAGAATGCCACAGCTCCGAGGGACAAACACCCCCATGTCCAGTACACAATACACAAGACATCACTCACACATGCAACAGACACTCCCACACACTCAGTCCAAAGCTACCAACTAACAAAACCATGGGGGCATGTGTACAGTCAGCCAGCAACGCAACTCCCACCAGGTCCCCTTGTACTCCAGATGCGCCAGAAGGAGCACTCCCCACACCCACACTCATGTGTCAGCCATAGCTGCACTAACCAACAAGTAACAGGTAAGTAGCCGTAACACAAAGTCAGTGGATCGGAGGGGGGACAGCTGAAGTACAACACCCACCAGGCCCCTAGTCCTACAGCACAGCAAGGTGGAGCACACCCCACACCCATGTGTCAGCCACTGCAGTGCACACCTTCAGCCGACAGGTAGATATCTTACCGTACATGGAGGGGTTTCTGTGGGTGGTAAGCCATCACCACAACTCACAACACCGCCCCCACTCCCACAGACCAGCAAGATGGAGCACCCCTCCCTCCCATAACCATACGGCATCCATTGCATTGCGCCCTCCAAACCAACAAGTAGGTAGACTACTGTACATGGAGGGGTGTCTGTAGGCATGAGGACTGAATTACGACTAACATTTGGGACATGACACGTAGCAGAGGAACACGCAGCTCTGCTCCCTGTCATAATCATGTGACCAATGTGCACACGGACATGAATTACAGAGTCACAGCCCACATGAGCCATCTCAAATACAGCAACACCTAAGGAGTCACGTCTGCATGCACAAGTCTCACTGGAGTACTGACCCACACGCCGTGCACTGTGCCACTCATCACACACATCAGCAACACCATCGAAGTCTTGTCCATGTAGTCGTTTCTGCCTGTTCCCTTGACAACGTACAACATCGCCCATGTAAGTCTAACCTGTCTCAAAGTAACAGAGTGGAACCCCAGTAATGCTCATATACACCACTGGACGCATGAACCACACAGCCACACAATGCACATTCAACATATCATCCATCTCATCTGTCAGCCCCAGTGTCATGAAAGGTATATCATCGGAACAGCTGGCCCTCATACAGTAGTTCAGCAAAGATACCTGCCGATGACAAATAATGTGTCTGCAGTGACTGAAGCGCACATCACACTGTGATTTACAGCATACATAATGTAGTCAACACCCCAAGAGCACTGCATTGCTGCACATGGCTGAGGGTAGCATGCACACCAAGGAATCGTCCCATCTGCAATACGTTGTGTGGCACACAACCATCACTCACTCACTACAATGCTTCCAGTGTAATGTCCCTAAATGATAACAGTGAGCAGATTTGCTGGGTATGTCAGACATACACACACCTTTGTCTCTGCAGTGTCATGTGACCGAAACACATGTCCCCATCTGCACCCATATGTCACAGTATGTACCCCAAAACTAGATTTCACCTCAAAAGCGTTCACGGGGCTGTACACCCTTTTTAATCTGCGTGTCGAAGCGTCACACATGTCCCCCAAAACCATATTACATCACAAAGCGTCGATGGGGCTGGACCACGCATACACCCAAGCCACAAAATGTAGGAGTACAGCAACACACACCCATTGGCATTGCAAATCCGTCCCATGACACATGATCACATCACACAGTTCCATTGCCTTGCCCACGCATACACACATCGTATATCCACACACACGCATCTGGGAAACCTGTGCACGACAGTGCACAAACTGTGAATGTCAGACAACTAATACAAACTTTGCAAGGTGCAACACAATAACCTATCTTATCCGCCCCACAGGTGCCAAGCAGCTCGATGCTGGAGAGGGAGACAGCAGCCGGCACAGCCAGTCCGCAAGCCCCCCACCCGGACTCACGGATGTAGAAGACCTGGACACCTCTTCGCACGAGGACCCCCGAGCAGGCCCATCTGGTGTGGCAGGGCCCAACCGCTCCCCAGGCTACTCCTACCCACCAACCCATCACCCAGGGCTGCTGACCAGTCCCAGACCCCTGCTGCCACGGTCGTTGCGGCCACCACCACTGCCGCAACCACCACCACCATCACGCCATCCCTGGCCACTGCACCAGCGCAAGGGGTGGCACGCCCGTCGGGCTCGACCCTGGGAGCCAGACAGAGGATCGGGGTGACCAATGTGGCGAGTGGGCAGGTCGGTGGCAGCAGTTCTGGTGGGAGGAGCAGGGTCAGGCCAACGCCATCTGAGCCTGGGAGCCAAGCCCTGCCGCAAATCGCCAGAGTCCTTGGGGTCTATGAAGAGGCCCAAGGACAATGGGCCAGGTCAGCTGCCGACACGCGGGAGGTCCTTGGGGTGTTGAGGTCCATGGACGCCCATATGGGCCAATTCGTGACCCGTATGGACCAACTTGTGGACCTCATGGGGCAGCTGGTGGTGGGGGCCCAAGCAAGGCCAGCCACACCACCTCCGCCACCACGTGCTGTGGTGCAGGGTCGTGCTACATCAAGTTCCCCTGCGTCCACAGCGAGTGAGCAGTCCTCAGCCACCACCAGCAGCCCACAAACACAACCCCCCCCTTCCAAACGTGGAAGGGGCCGTCCGAAGAGGAAACAGGTGTCCAGAGAGGACTTTGCACGCTCCAAACGCCAGTGAGTCAGCCAGCCACCTTGGCCACCTACTGCATTGACTTGGACTACGATCCTACCCCACACTGCCATGTGAATGGCATGTGTCTGTTGGACTGTGGACATAGAACATCATGGGTACACCTTGACCATCACGCAGCCATGACCGTCAACTCATTGTCACAGCATGCACCACTTTTGTCATCACCTTGCCCACAATCACATGTCACCGCTGTAAATAAATACACCTTCATCACATTCTGCTGTATGTGCTCTGTGTTCATTCAACGATGTGCAACCGTCACAATGATCAGAAATGCATCTGCTGTGTGGTATGTCGATAGGCCAGGAGAGGCTGTAGGGACCCAGGGGTGAAAAACAGAACAAGAGTCCATTGAATGAGTGTGTCACACACTCATCACACAGTACTTGTTATCAACTTTAAGCAATGTACACACATCTCACAGTGCAACAGGGCACAATGCTACAGCCACTGTCAGTGGCATACTACCCTGGACATGGACCATTGCCACACAGCACTCAGTGAACCAAAGGCCTCCGTGACAATGCACACATACACCTGCACAACTACAGCTACATCAGCTGTCGTACATGGTCACTCACCGTCAAGTGAAGTAGCGGGCGATGAGCTGCTGACGCACATTCACAGCTTCCTCCTCACCACTGTCCTCGTCACTGGACCCGTCCTGGTCTGCAGGCGGGGGCCCTGGCTGATCACCGTCATCCAATATCAGGGGGATCTGCCTGCGAATAGCGAGATTGTGCAGCATGCAGCATGCCACAACTATCTGGCACACCTTCTGTGGGGAGTACGCCAGTGCACCCCCGGTGTGGTCCAGGCATCTGAATCTCGACTTCAGGAGTCCAAAAGTCCGCTCCACCACACGTCTGGCCCTCCCATGTGCCTCATTGTAGCGGACATCAGCTGGTGTCCGAGGATTACGTAATGGGATGAGCAGCCAAGGCCCATTCGGATAAGCAGAGTCACCTGGGTGTGAGGAACACAGAGAATCATTGCAATTCCAACTGGACACAAGACAGCATTGCACACCCAGCACGCTACACGAGTCCACATACTCACCAACAATCCATGCACGGTCCGGTTGCAGATTGGTCATCAGACGTGGTAGGATGCTGTTGCGCATGATGTGCGAGTCATGGGCGTACCTGGAAACTTCGCACACACGTGTGTTATGACCATGTCCGCAAGGCACACCACTTGCACATTCAGGGAGTGGAAGTGCTTCCGATTGCGATAGATGTGCTCCATGGCCTGTAGTGCAACAAGGCCAACATGGGTGCAATCAATTGCACCAACAACATGGGGGATCCGTCCAAGGGCATAGAAAGCACCCTTCACTGCCGCCAATTCACGTGCCCTGGGGAATTGGATGTACCGGTTCCTGTGCATCATCATGGCTGACAGGACATCCCGTAGCACCATGCTGAACATGGGCTGGGACATTCCACCTCCACTGCCCACTGTGTGTTGGAATGATCCAGTGGTGAAGAAATGCAGTGCAGCCATCACCTTAGCCGTGGGGGTGAATGCAGTTGGATACACCCTGCGAGGACGGAGGTGGGGTTCCAACAAGGCACATAGGTGATGCAGGGTGGGTCGGTCCAGACGGAATTTCCTGATTACCTCCACATCCTCTATGTCTGCCAGCAATTGGTAGGGGCGATGTATGTTTGGTCTCCTCCTAGGAAATATGGAGGTGGACACATGTCAATGCAACACAACACATGGCATTTTCACATACACTAAACACAAATTACAGGCAAAGCAATAGAATCACAGAACAGCTGACAAGTAGGGACTGCACAGCCACAATACACTTACACAGGTCCCCTTACCAATAGCAATGACCAGTGACACATACCATTGCTATGAGCATGCACATGTGGAGTTAGGCCATAAAAACTTGTAAGGCATGATGATGATATCAGACTGCATATTTGGGAAGCGGCAACACCACGGCAATATACCTAGCTGCTGTGCCTGACACAGCTTCCGAGCCTGGGTGAGTATGGCACACACCAACAACACTATGGACACAGGCTGAGCGGCCAAAACAAGTGGGTCCTGTTGCACAAGGGGATATGAGACAGTCATTGATGTCCCTACTTCACCCTATGTACAGCACTGTACGTATCACACCTCCAAAACACATTGACAGGTGTACACATTGACAGCTCCATGACAACACAGCTGTGTGAATGCAAATACACATCACAAGTGACACGTAACGTTGCACGTGCCAAGTGGGAGATGTACATAGTGAAAGATGGCATGTGTGTGCATATGCATATCCCATGCTCCCATGCCAATGTGTACATGATGATGTGCCAACAGACATGTGGAGGCTAAGCACTGGCCGTCCCTGCCTATGCACACAGCATGTTGTGGCCCTGTCCAGTGTGGACCTGCTCCCACACACAAGTCATGGCCACACCTGCAGATGCATTGCGCACATTATACTGTGGAGTCCACATGGCACCAGCGGACTGTACCCGCCATGGGCCAGGCCCTTACGGCCAACTCTAATGGCCCTCGCGGTTGCACCCTGCGTGTTCGACTATGAAGGTAAGCGTCCCGGGCCAGCTCGGAGCAGGCCATCGTCTGCAATTGAAGCAGGCAGACATGGTACACCAATTGCAGCAGCTTGGACCCACTGAAACAGCCCCAGGGGGCTATATGAGTGTGGGAGGGAGACCGGCATTACCACAGCTACCAGGGACTGCAGCCTGGCATCCCTCAACAACACCTGCTGCTGCCACCTGTCCACCTTCACGTCGACGACTCTGAAGATATGTCCAGGTCCACTCACCAGCGAGGAGCTGGAGATCCTGGATTCCGAGCTCCACGCACACTGCACATGGCTATTTCTTGCAAAAGTTGTGTGTGAAAGACAACTACAGTGTGTGTGGGAGTGCTGGTGGGGGACACACATGTCGTTGATCCGCAGCACTATGAGTCAGAGCCTGTGGGGTTCCAACATGCACTGCTCACCATGCTTACTACAGGTGGTAGGGGTATGTGAGCTCTCTGGCGCTGAGCCATGTATGTCCCTCCCGAGTGGTGGTACATGGCAACTTCATGTCAGACATCCAGTGACGCAGCCACTTGGCAATGCAGGTCTCAGAGCAGTTGTTGCTTGTGAGAATGGCAGGCTGGGGCCATGCTGCCCTTCTCAGTCCCAGCAGCCCTGGGGGGCACATTGACTACACAATGCCAGTAGGTGACAACACAGACTGCACAGTGGGTTACATGTGTCTTCTGTTCAGGACCCTCCTGAAATGCGCAAACTCAGCCTTGTCGATTGGACACACCATGCCTTGTGATAGGGATGTGTGTGAGAGATAGTGGCACTGAATGTGACCTCCATTGCGGGGTGGGCCATGCACAGGGCGAGTAAGTTGATGGTTGCGCAGTGTTGGATACAGTGGGTACACCCACACAGATGTGTTGCCTTGTGATCTTTGTGTTGGTCCACCTGACAATGGACAGTAGATGTTGGCAGACTACACATTGCTCAATGTGCTCGCAACCTGCATGTGAATGTGTTGGACAGGTACTGTGTACACACTCCCAGCAGCATGCATTCACGTGTGGTGTACATATGCTGTTAGGCCATGTCCGATTACTTCTTGGCTCTGTTGCACGTCTCGGAGTATTTGGGATGAGTCAGCAGCATGCCACTGTGATCGGTGGATGTGGGTGATGTTGAGAAGTGCATTAGTGACATTCCAAGCCTCCTGTGTACCATCCCTGCAGTTGGAATTCCTCCAGCCCAAGGACTTGTGATGAGCCATTGCAACCAAGTTGATGCCTTTGTGTGTGTGACCGCCAGTGCAGCCAATTCCACAAAGGGTGTGACGGCATCTTCCGGATGGGCCACTACGTGGCGTTGACGAATCGGGGGATGCCCCCTCGTATTGTCAGGTCAGCACGGCGCTGCATTTCACCAGTAATGGTCTGCATCTTGACAGTCACACAGCCTGTGCCGGATGCACGTTTGTTGGGGCATCAGCAGCAAGCAAGTGTACAGTATTGTGGGATGGTGTCTTTTGCTGTGAGAGGCAGCATGTGTCCACTGCCTACCCATAATCTGGGTAATGTGATGTTTGTTGTGTGATGCAGTGGGTTGTAAGTGTACTCTGTGCTGTGTGCATCTGACATGCATATGCTAGTCCTGAGGCTCAAGATGTAATCTGAGCACTCTGCATTCTCAATGCACTCAGAGTCGTAGCCCTCAGGAACAACCTGTAGAAGGCTGGAGTGGCAATTCACATGTATGTTTGAGGCACTGTGCCTACTCGGATTTTGTTCAGTCATATGTGTGCGATGCCTCACCTCATATCCCTGGTACTTACATATCCAGCACACTGTGCAACAGTAGTTTTGCTTGTGCGAACGACAGGTGGATGGCATGGGCTCATGACCATTGTGGACTGTCATGTTGCAGTCTGTGTGAGTGGTGTCCCATTCTGCTCCATGCAGGTATGTATTTGGCCTAATTACGTAGTGTTCATCCTTGCCACCATCAGGACAGTGGGTGTGCACACAGCGATTTGGGGCCATGGTCGCAGGGTGACACAGGCCGGGTGTTGTGCTATGTGCACAACACATGTGCCACTTATTAGCGGCTTCATTTTCTGTACGCCAGCCATTACGTGTTGATTGTGGTGGCTGTATACAATTGCACAGGTATCGTGCAACATGTGCATTTGGGAATGTTCTGTGCTGCTTCCCTTGCACATGTCTGTTTAATTGATGCCAAATGAGTGAGGCCACCTCGCTCTCTCTCATGTGGCATCTCCCGTGGGTGCTGAGGGACAGGGGACGGTCAACAGTGGTGAGGCATCGGATGAAGCAGCTGCACAGGAGCTGAGTGAGACAGATGTGACCAGCGCCTCGGAGGGGCCAGACGTGTGCTGGATGAATCACAGGCCGAGACGGCAATTTCGGCGTCATCTGAGGACAGAGGTGATGCATCCATGTTTGCTAGCACAGGGGACGTGGACTCTGGCTCCTCTTCAGCCACGCGGAGGCCAATGCCCGCCCTCCCATCTACTTCACTGGTGCAACACGTGTCGGCACAAGGATGAAGGATAGAGTGTCCTTCACACCAGGCACAGCTGCCCCTGCACATGTGACCGCTGCTGCCCTCAGTGCTGAGTCTGTTGAGCTGATGCGCCATCTCTGCGTGGGGCAGACAGCTTTCCTCAATGACGTCATTGCCCATGACATCACTTTGCTGCAGGTGACATAGATCATGGAGGGCCCACATGTACGCGTGGGTGGGCTACACCAGACTGTGCAATGGTTGTCCCCCCCAGTCAAGGTGGGCCTTCAACTGGGCCAATCTTAGACTGACATTCCTGACCCTTTCTCCACCCCCCTGGGGAGTGGCACATCTGACGGCAGCAGTGCACGAGTCACAAAAAGAAGAAGTGGGGGGACGCTGACGTCACGACAGGAAGTGACATCTTGGAAGGTGGCTTGCACCGTCAGCCTGATGGCCTCCCCTCGCTCACCCCAACATGCGTTTGCATGTGAGAAGCCAGCGCGTGCACAGGCAGCGCCGAGCTTGCCCCAGAGAGGCCAAAGAGTGGATGTGTGGGTCCATTTGAACAAGTTACCTGTTTCGCGGTATGATCAGTGGTGGGATGCCGTCCACCAGCATGGTACCCCGACTCGAGACCAGGACAACAGTGACAATGCATGACAGGCTCCGCAGTCCGGATACACCACATGCAACACACAGAGGCTGTAGCTGCCCTAGCGGCCCAGGCCACGTCCAAAATACCACACGAAAGGTGGACCCACCCCGGCGCGCATTGTCATTACCACCGCTGCCATTAACTAGGGACCCATGTTGTGGGACATGGGCCTCAGGGTGACGGGCCTCCGAGCCATCCACCGCCAACGACTGTCATGCAACACACACATATCACTAAGCCAATAGGACACTTTGCCTGCACACCAGGTCTCAATTCGGGTTGCCACGCGGGTGGGCGGCGTGCCAGCAATTTTTTCACGCGGGCACGGGAACTGGAGTAAATGGACCCACACTTTCACTCTTTGGCCTCTCTGGGGCGAGCTCGGAACTGCTTGTGCACGTGCGGCCTTCTCTGTTGCAATGGCATGTGACGGGTGGGGGAAAATAGGCAATATGTCAGATGGTGCAAGTCACCTTCCGTGACGTCACTTCCGGGCGTGAAGTGTGCGCCCCCCCACTACTTATGTTTGACTTGTGCCATGCTGCACAATGAGGAGGTGTTGCCTGCGAGATGTGACCAGGATGAGCACCATGACCTCCCACCCAGCAAGCTCCACTGCCATCCCGTGCCCTGGGTCGCCTGTGCAGGTGGACAATGTTGGGGGTACACCTGGTGGACAGGAGATGTGAGTGCCCTGGTGAGGGCCTGGCGGATGCACAGCAGTATCCAGCATGTCCACAGAGGGTGGGCTTACGTCTACACCTGATGCAGCATTGATCGTGTGCCCGCCTGTTGTGCCCACACGAGTTCACATTCATCCACCAGACAGGTGGTCTTTCCAAATGCCCAGGACAGCGGTAATCCTGTGCTCCCGAATCCTCCCAAGACAGTGTGTTTCAACAATGCATGTGTGCACCTACCCGTCACAACCACCCACCTGGGCCAAGCGGTACTCCCGCTTCACATGCCACATGTGTGTCTTCCACAGTTGTGCTACTCTCTCAGGGGCGGACCTGCAACTGTCCCGTAGGACACACACAGCACCGAGTCGTACTGGCATCCTGTTTGAATGGTAGGCACACTCACACATCTACCTGTGACACAGTGGTGGCTGTGATGGCAATTGTGACTGCCATGGCAGTGTTGGTGGCCATGGCAGGGCACACTCACACACATTGCATACGCAGCACTTCATGTCACTACTCGGCACATCGCACTGGCCACTGGCCCTGGGGTTGATAAATTATGCCGCCAGTCTATGTTATCTGTGACTGGATGCTGTTGTTCCTGTAGTCAGTTGTATCTGTGTAGTTGCTGATTGCAGTTGTTGCAGTGTGTGCATGCTTAAGTGAGGCACATGCCGTGTATGGTACCTCAGCACTTGCAATGTCTGGTCTCACATTCCAATGTGTTGTACACGTGGCAGGGACTTCACTTCTTTCAGACTCTGCTACTTGTGTGTGTGATGAATATGCTTTTCTGTGACACGGATTGACTGCATGTATTTGGTGGTATTTCTGGGGAAATGTATCCGTGACATGTTTGCGTGCAAGCAATGCACAGGGTGGGAGTCTAGCCACAGGATGACTGGCAGCATGCGCAAAGTATGCGGGCATGTGTGAGCTTACTTGCTGTGTGGCCAGCAGTGTAGGTGTATGTTAGTCTTGTGATGTACATTGTGCCTGGGCACATGGCTTACTTCCAATGTGTGCATTTGGGAGGTGTTGGTGTGTGTGGTGTGAGTGGTGTGACTTTGGGGTAGCGTTGGCATGTGTGTGTGCTGTGGCAATGTCGACTACACACATGTGTTACCCAGGCCCATGGTGGATGTTTGTATCTGTGTTCAGGTCTGTGAATGTGATCACATGTGTGTGTTGTATGTTGCACAGTGTGCAGTGTGTGGGTGTGTCCTTGCAGTTCAGGCTGACTCCTACTTGTTATGTTTCGGACGTTGTGTGTCTGCAGGGTGTGTGACTGTCAAGATTGTGCCTTGTTCAATTGTGCATGTCTGAATTTCTGCAGTTCTTACTCACTGTGCAGTCCTGCCCACCCACACTGATGTCGTGTGTGTGTTTTGTCAGGCATTGCTGTAGCATGCTTTTGCGTGGCTCCTACTTTTGCTTGCTGAGTGTGAGGTCAGACTGTGAAGGAAATTGTAGACATATGTAGGACTGTGCTTTGTAGTGACCAGGCCATCAGTGTTAATGTGATGATCTGTTGGGCCACTTCAGAGTCTGACAAGTCCTGGCCCACGAGCTGTAGTTTTTCACTGTGTCCACTGTTACCGCTACTCATATGCCTTGACATCCAATGACACTGGACTACATGGTCATCTCACGACTGTCGTGTACTTCACACACTCTCATCCTCTCTCATTTGTACTTGTGTTCGTGAAATGATTCAGCAGAGTCACATATTTGCTTCAAGCCATGTATTTGGACTTACGTCCTCTGTGATGCAGTATAGTGGACACTACTGGCAGCGAAATGCATGTGGAGGATATACTTAGCATGATTACACATACAAAAGGGGGTACGGGTAGATGTGATTAGTTGTTGACTGTGGGATGAGGGCTTCAGAGTTACAACTGCCTTGCCCTTGCTATGCTAATGTACATTTGCTAATTACTGAGGAGCTGTAGACTTTGACACAGACAGTATCCATTTTGCCTACCAGACAGCTTGACATCATAGGCACAGTACATCTCAGTTCCATGGTACAGGTTTACTACAATAGTTACTCCGACACACCTGCGTGAGGGGTGACATCAGAGCATGTGCCTACGTGCATGCAGCAGCGTGTCACTAGTTGTTGCAATGTGGTGGCTACTGAACATGACACATTCACTGGGGTCATGTTGTTGGGGGATGCATTTGTTGTCCATGCAAAAGTCCTGGCACGGAAGTACAGACAAAGGTGAGGTGACAGTTCTCACATAATACAGCAGACAGATTAGTGTGCACTGACCGGTGCATATGTTCATGTGCGCAGGATACATTTTATAGCATAGTTGTTCATGCAGTATTGTCCATGTGGTTGCTGTACACAAATCCCATACCTCTGCCTCCCCCTGTTCATGCCGAGATACTGGATGTGGTGAGGAACAGAGTGCATGTCCCGAAAATGTCCGATGTCATGGCAGTGGAGTTGATGGTGTGGTGTTTGTTGCAGGTTGCATGGTATAGTAGTTGTACAGCTAACTGCCCAGTCCATGCGAAAGCCAAGCATGGGTACGGTGTTGAACATCATTGTTCAATTGGGGGTATTGCGTCGGGCCCGATGAATTGACAGGTTGTCAGGTATGCGATACCTTCCAGCAGGGCTTCCATGGCATTGGTGGTAAACATGGATGCCATCCAATGAAGCGGATGGTGGCTGGCAATGTGTTCATCGTAAGTTGTCCCTTGTAGGAGCCTGATGGGACATGTTGGATGACATTCGATGAAACTGTGATCCTGAATACGTTGTGTGGAGGCACACTGGTCCCATTGCAGTGTGTGTCCGATTGCAGCCACATACGCCATGCCCCCATAGACTGAACAGATCCTGTCGTGGGAGTCCAGGGAGGCGAACAGTTGTACCAGGTCCGCCTTTGGACATGCCGGGTTGGAGAGACATAAATCCACAGGACAGTGGAAGGGACACCTCCGACAGTAGAAGACGGGGATGACGCAGCTGAACATTGCGATGCGGTAAGTTACTCGGTAACTTACGTTCAGCAAGGCCAGATTTTCACAGCCCACTATCTGTAGCAGGCTCTCAATGTACAGCTGCATCTGTCCGGCGTAGTTGGGAAGCAGTGGTGCAACAGCCATTTTGCTACAGGGCGATGTGATGGCGTGTTCTGGCTGGCTGTGCAGTCAGCAGAGTGCAACCTCCGACGATGCTGTGAATTCTGGCATGGTTGTACAGAGGCAGGACTTGGGTTATAGCTTGTGCGGAGGACACAGGCCATCATCCCACATGCTTCAATGAATGGTCAAGGTCAGTGGTGTCTGACTCCTTCCAGATTACTTGCATGTGAACCACATGGAGGAGTGGTATTATTTCTTTTTTGTGTTATGAACTTTCTTTCATGTTGTGCGCTATCTGCCCAGTGGACGGTTTACTCTGCATGGCTCTGTTTGGCTTTTTGTTGGTACAATGGCTGTATTCTCCTGCTTGAATTGTTGCAATGTGATTTCAGAGTGGGAATGGAAGGACATTCAGTGCTATCTGCTCTCCCGTGTGTGGGCGGCACGCTGCGTTTCCGCTATACGTTGGGCCTTCTGTGTGGGTGTAGTAATTGGAAACACCTGTTTTCAATTACTACAGGCAGCAGGGTTTTTTAATGTTGCGTATTGCATGTCTTGGTATTGCAAGCATGATGGTATAGGTATTTTTGGATGGTACTGGCGTGCCTTTTGCGGACGAGGTCCATATTCTGCGGTGTAATGTAGCAGCCGCTGTGTGCTTCGCCATGTTTTGCACACAAGGGTGTGTCCTATTTTGGCGTCACATCACTCCACTGTTCGGGACAGTTGTGTGACATCATGTTGGCACCTGTGAGTTGCCGGTTGGGGACATGACTGATGCAGGAATGCCACGTGACATGTGCCTTCAGGGTGGGGCTGGTGTGTGGGGTGTGTAGTTGTGACCCTGTGGTGTTTGTGTGCGGCCCATGCATGGCGCTGTCGTTGGCCTCTGCGTTGTGCGCATGTGTAGCTGCGTCATCGCCGCTGCGCTGCCGTGACGGGGACGTCACTTCCTGGTCCCGGGTAGTGTGTGCCCGGTTGTTGCGAGTTGGTTCATTTTGACCGGTGGGACATTTGTGGGTGCAGTGGTGGATGTGTCCTGTCCACACAGGGGTGTCTGGGGGGCCCTTGTGCAGTTTTTCCGCCCTTGCATTGTGTGCAGTGTTTGCGTGCCCTTGTTGTGTGTCTGCCTACCTGCGTCGCCATGGCGCGTTGACTCCTAGGTGCTGCATCAGGTAGAGCATGGGGATGGCCTGGAGTGCCGGATTCATGTCGGGCTGGGCCGCCTTTTTGGTCTCCGTACTCAGCAGTCGAGTTTCCGCCTTGGTATCTCGTGCAGTGTCTCTTAGCCGGGGGAGCTGTTTGGTTGCGGCATCGTAATTTGTACGCCGGGCGGTACGTCATTTCGTCGGACGGTGTGTCTCCATTGGCTCGCGCCGCTACGTGAACGGGCGCACTTTGATGGCGGACGGCGTCGCTGGCTTACGGGCGGTGTTTTGCTAACTTTTCACATCCTGATTTGGCGGGCGCGTGGGCCGTTGCGGGCGGACGGTAACTGGTCGTTTTTGCCTCCGACAGCACAGCGGTAGTGCTTCCGCCCGACATCGTAATGGGCCCCTAAATATTTTATAGTCTTTAAAATTCCATTTTGCACTCTATTGAGTGCAACAGTAGGGAAAGTGTTGGATAGCGGAGGGTTAAAAATTACTATTCCCACTACAGTGAGTGCAACAGTAGGGAAAGTGTTGGATAGCGGAGGGGTAAAAATTACTATTCCCACTTCAGTGTGTGCAACAGTAGGGAAAGTGTTGGATAGCGGAGGGGTAAAACTTAATATTCCCACTCCAGTAAGTACAATAGTAAAGAAAATGTTGGATAGCGGAGGGGCAAAATTTACTATTCTCACTCCAGTAAGTGCAACAGTAGGGAAAGTGTTGGATAGCGGAGGGGTAAAACTTAATATTCCCAATCCAATGAGTGCAACAGTAGGGAAAATGTTGGATAGCGGAGTGGTAAAAGTTACTATTACCACTCCAGTGGGTGCAACAGAAGGGAAAGTGTTGGATAGCGGAGAGGTAAAAATTACTATGCCCACTCCAGTGGGTGCAACAGTAGGGAAACTGTTGGATAGCGGATGGGTAAAAATTACTATTCCCACTCCAGTGGGTGCAACAGTAGAGAAAGTGTTGGATAGCGGAGGGGTAAAAATTACTATTCCCACTACAATGAGTGCAAGAGTAGGGAACGTTTTGGATAGCGGAGGGGTAAAAATTACTATTCCCACTACAGTTTGTGCAAAAGTAGGGATAGCAGAGGTGGTAAAAATTAATATTTCCACTAGAGTCAGTTCAAAATTAAAAACAAACAAATTAACAACAACACAAAAGATTTTTTTTTTTAAAACATATATAAAAGTTTTAACTATTACAAAAGATAGAAACAGATTAGAATGTTAAAAAGATCTAACAAATACCTAGAAAGATTATTTTTTTTAAATCCAAAAATAATTTAAAAACAAAAAACTATTTTTAATAGACAATATGTATAAACAAAAACATTAATTATTACATAAATGTAATATTTTTTATATCCTACCCTATAACACCACACAATTCACAACCCACATTTAAATAAAAAAGTAACTTCATAATTAACATAATTAATTATCAATTAAACAAATATTATTAATTTAAAAAAATGTAAAACAAATAAAAATTAATTTACTCCCCAAACCCCTATAAAACCCAAACACACAAAATAGAAATAAACACTTACCATACATATTTATCAATTGATAAATTAATATTAATAATCAACTACTACTTAATACATTTAACATACATTACTTTCCACCCTCTACCCCAATAAACACTACAACCCACACCTAAAAATCATTACACATTTTCCATAACTATTTTTACATTAATAAATTATTATCAATTAACAACAGCTTATTAATTAATTTAAAAGAATTTACTTCCCACCCTTTAACACAATAAACCCCACAACTCACATAAAAAATTAATTACACAATTGCCATATTTTAATTTTAATTAATTAATTAGCATTCATTAACAAACAATTATTAATTAATTATAAATAAATAACTTCCCACCCTATTCTCAATCAATCAATCAATCAGGTATTTATAAAGCGCTACATCTCACCCGTAAGGGTCTCAAGGCGCTGGGGAGGGGGGGTGCAGGTTCCATTCCATCAAGGAGGTCTGTCAAAGAGCCAAGTTTTGAGGTTACTCGTGAAGATGGGGAGTGATGTTGTCTGTCTGAGGTGGAGCAGTAGGGCGTTCCAGGCTCTGGCTGCGAGGAAGGAGAAGGAGCGGCCTCCCGATTTGGGGGTCGATTCCGATTCGGGCCGGAAAAAGCACCGACCGACTCGGATCCGGAAAAAATACCGACCGACACGTACCAGTGGCGCCCGACACGCCAAGTACGATGCAAGCCGCGATAAATCCGACCGACACGTCAGGAAACCAAGCCGACCGACCGAGCCGCTCGGAAAATTGCAATCCGGCCGGAAAAACACGCGAATCCAACCGACCGACACGCACCCGGAACAAATCCGACCGAATCGTACCCGCCAACTCCAACCCGCAAAGTACGATGCAAGGCGCGAAAAACACGACCGAGTCGGACGGAGGACAAGCCGTACGACCGACACGCATACAAAACCGAGCCGAAGCAACACAATACACCGCGACCGACGCGTACGCAGCATACAAAACTGCACAAACACAGCGTGAACGAAACGGAAAACACCGTACGAGACCAATGCAGGGTCCGACTCGGTCACAAGAACGTTTCCAACATACAAAAACAGCACAAAGGAAAAATCAACCAAAAAAAGGCCAAACAAGCAATTACCAAGCCAATAAATACTGGGGGGGGGGTGGGGACAGAGAACAAAGACACACCCACAACTCCACCTATATAAAGGACACAAATCACTACCATGAGCCTTTGCAAATGCCATTTCACTGCCAGCACCCAAGAGAAAGCAACCACACACCCACAGCTCACCCCTCACACAAGCCACACACCATCAGCACACCAACAAATACCTACCTCACATACACCCAGCAAAACACACACTCACACACCCTCACCTGCACACCAACACACACATCACTCACCATCACCACCCATCACCATGCCCCCCAAGAAGAATCCCAAGTTCCTAGATTGTGAATTGGAAGTCCTGGTAGACGAGATCCTCAGGGTGGAGCCACAGCTGTTTGGCACTCTGGTCCAACAGACCCCCATGTCGCAGAAAACCAAGATGTGGGAGAGGATCATCAACAGGGTGAACGCCCAATCATCATGTCGGCGCACAAAGACGGACATCCAGAACAGGTGGTATGACGTGCGCAGGAGGGTACGGGACCTGCTGAAGATAGACTACATCAACAGCCAACATACCGGCAGTGGCCCTCCTGCCAAGCCAATATACCTCAGGCCCTGGGAGGAGAAGGTGCGGGCCATCCTTCCGCCAGTGAGCGTATATGGACTAGAGAACATCCCAGAGCCTGGTGAGTACACAACAAATGTACACAATAAACTGCCACAAAACACACACATCACTGTCAAGGGGAGAGTCAAACCATGCACACATAGCAATTACACAGCAACTAGAACAGAATCATCCCAAAATGTGTATGTCAGTCAGATAAACACAACACATGCCATCAAAAAAGTCACATCCAACTGTGCCAACACATGTACAAACACAACCACAACTACAGCTAGGCAGTGGCACAAATAGAACTAACACACACATCCACACATGTAGCCACCACAACAACACCAACACACAGTGAAGACCACTCAAAGGAAGGAATTCTGTGTATGCTGGCCAAGTCAGTGTAGCCAATAGCATCATGGGAGTCGCAGTCACACATATTGCCCCCCCACAACTGTCCCATCAACACCACCCTGAACCATGCTCACATCACAGGGAGTGGAGAAGGACTCACAAGATGGCTGACACTGGCTACTGCTGTGGGGAGCACAAGGCCCTGCTGCCAACTGTGCACCAACAAACAGCAGGACACCACTGACTTACATCCTGAGAGACAACTTACACTCCCTGCAATGCAAGCACGTTCCATGGTGGGCTATCTGGCTGGCTGGGTGGGAAGGGGGACTTGCAGCACTGACTATAGTCACCAGCACCTCCCCTCACACCCCCCCAACACAAACTCCACAGTACCCACCTGGTACAATGCAATGCCCTCCATCCTAACACAAGATCCCACAAAGCACCACCACCCTGGGTTATGTTGTGTGAAGCACAGGGACACTCTTGGGACTCTTAGCCAAACAACTGCCAGGACAACACTCCCAGCCATCCTGTCAGCACAGCCAGCCCACCCCACAGGGAAGCAGAGTCAAAAGGAAGGAAGCATGGGCATGCTGGGAAGGGGGTGGAGGCAATAGCATGATGGGAGTCGTAGTCACAGACATAGCTCACCCCCACAACTGTCCCATCAACACCACCCTGAACCATGCTCACATCACAGGGAGTGGAGAAGGACTCACAAGATGGCTGACACTGGCTACTGCTGTGGGGAGCACAAGGCCCTGCTGCCAACTGTGCACCAACAAACAGCAGGACACCACTGACTGACATCCTGAGAGACAACTTACACTCCCTGCAATGCAAGCACGTTCCATGGTGGGCTATCTGGCTGGCTGGGTGGGAAGGGGGACTTGCAGCACTGACTATAGTCACCAGCACCTCCCCTCACACCCCCCCAACACAAACTCCACAGTACCCACCTGGTACAATGCAATGCCCTCCATCCTAACACAAGATCCCACAAAGCACCACCACCCTGGGTTATGTTGTGTGAAGCACAGGGACACTCTTGGGACTCTTAGCCAAACAACTGCCAGGACAACACTCCCAGCCATCCTGTCAGCACAGCCAGCCCACCCCACAGGGAAGCAGAGTCAAAAGGAAGGAAGCATGGGCATGCTGGGAAGGGGGTGGAGGCAATAGCATGATGGGAGTCGTAGTCACAGACATAGCTCACCCCCACAACTGTCCCATCAACACCACCCTGAACCATGCTCACATCACAGGGAGTGGAGAAGGACTCACAAGATGGCTGACACTGGCTACTGCTGTGGGGAGCACAAGGCCCTGCTGGCAACTGTGCACCAACAAACAGCAGGACACCACTGACTGACATCCTGAGAGACAACTTCCACTCCCTGCAATGCAAGCACGTTCCATGGTGGGATATCTGGCTGGCTGGCTGGGTGGGAAGGGGGACTTGCAGCACTGACTATAGTCACCAGCACCTCCCCTCACCCCCCCAACACAAACTCCACAGTACCCACCTGGTAGAATGCAATGCCCTCCATCCTAACACAAGATCCCACAAAGCACCACCACCCTGGGTTATGTTGTGTGAAGCACAGGGACACTCTTGGGACTCTTAGCCAAACAACTGCCAGGACAACACTCCCAGCCATCCTGTCAGCACAGCCAGCCCACCCCACAGGGAAGCAGAGTCAAAAGGAAGGAAGCATGGGCATGCTGGGAAGGGGGGTGGAGGCAATAGCATGATGGGAGTCGTAGTCACAGACATAGCTCACCCCCACAACTGTCCCATCAACACCACCCTGAACCATGCTCACATCACAGGGAGTGGAGAAGGACTCACAAGATGGCTGACACTGGCTACTGCTGTGGGGAGCACAAGGCCCTGCTGCCAACTGTGCACCAACAAACAGCAGGACACCACTGACTGACATCCTGAGAGACAACTTACACTCCCTGCAATGCAAGCACGTTCCATGGTGGGATAACTGACTGGGTGGGTGGGTGGGTGGGAAGGAGGTCTGGCTGACAACCAAACACAATCAATGCAGACCATGTTCACACCCCAGAGAATACATAGAAATGCCCAAATAATGCAGGACAATGTGCCACACCAATATCAACCCCTGACTGTGACGACTTAGGACAATACAATGTACAGGCCCGCACCCCGAGGCACAGTCACAACTGTCAGGTGTGTCAACCACTGATGCCTGCAGAAACATGACATACATTGTTTGTGTCTCCCAAAAACAGGTGATGATAGGGACACAGCAGCAGACGCTGAGGAGTCCCAGTCCCAGGCTCAAGAGGATGCCGAGCTCACTGGCGTCGTACAGCCTCTGTCCTCCTCGGACGATGAAGAACAACCTGGCACATCCGGTGCAAGTCAACATGCTGCACCAGCAGGACCACCAGCTGCAGCACCAGCAGGTCCACCAGCTGCACCCCTGCACCCACCCCTCCAACGACTGTCACCACGAATACCATCCCTGCCGACATGGACAGAATAAGGAACAACACCAGCGCAGTGACCCTGGACCAACCTGGGGCCATGGACACCACCACCACCACCAACCCCCAAGGTGGACCAGGGTTATCTGTGCGTGCAACTGCACACACTGCACATGTCAGCAGGGGTGGTGGGAGGGGTGGGAGACAGAGGTCGCTGCTTGCAGACGTTGCTGGTGTGCATGAAGACCCACAACTGGTACGCATAGCTGATGCGTACCAGTCCAGCACCGGAGAGCTCAGCCAGGTAGTGGGGCTCCTCAGAGACATCAAACAGCAGCAGGCTGCCCATCATGCCCGCTTGGACTCCCACATGTCCCAAGTGGAGTCACACATGTCACGTGTGGACTCCCACATGTCACGTGTGGACTCCCACATGACCCGCGTGGAGTCCAAGTGGGATGTACTACATGAGATGACGGCGGTGCACAGGGACATTTTACAATGCCTCCGCCAGATGAACAGCAACCAGTCCACACCTCCCTGTGTGCCAACAACATCTGGTACCGAACAAACTGCAACTGCCACAGGGAGGGAGGAGGACTCTGGCGGAGAGTCCCCTGCACCGCAGCAGCCTGCACTTGAGGGCCCCCCCCAAGAAGAGGGGTCGTCCGAGGAGGGGAAAGTGAGAGGCTGATGGCCAAGCGCAACTCCCAGGAAGCCTGAACCTGTTCTGGATTTTCGCCTTTGTGCACAGACTGTTCACCCTGTTGATGGCAACACTACTCCCACACATAGCATGGGGAGTACAAGTTGGAACAATGTGTCAGACAACTGTGGCCCCGATACTGGGGATCCTGTCTACCTGGACTTTCTATTCATCTAGGAACTTGGGATTGCAAGATTCATGTACAGCACAATCCATCCTATGCACTATTATCACAATAAACACACTAATACACCATACTTGCCTCTGTCGTGATTCCAACGTGGGTGCTGTTATGGGGATGATGAACTGCAAAATTACACAGTGTATGCGAACTGCAACAGCAAGGACAACACAGGCATGTGAGTACAGGCAACGTGACACATATGAGGGAGACACACCACCAGGGCTACACAACACATACACACCTAGGCCATCTGACTCATTGCCTACACTGATGTTGCCAGGGAAGACGGTGCAATGCACAGACACCACACCCATTCCCAGTTGTAGTCAAGTAGCCCACAGGTGCAGTAAGCAAATGGCACTCAAATGTGTGACCACAGACAACGCACATCACTAAGTGAAGCACAGGTTTATTACACAGTAGCAACATGCCGTAACCAATACAGATGCAAGGTAACCCCACCTGGTAGCGGGCACACAGTCAACAACTGTAGACAGAAGGAAGTCCATGGGTGTGGCGCACATCACCTGTAGGGACACAACAGCTACCAGCCTGGATGTGCAATCACGTCGTCGGTGGACACAGTTGACCAAACGAATCTGAAAGTACCCTGTGAAGGACAGAAATGACACACAGTCAAAAGCAATGCAGTACAGGACAGAACAGCAAAACTCATGCACAATACATGTTACAAGATACCCACCCAGAACCAAGTTAGCATGTCAACACTGTTGGGGAGTACAGCCCACCTGTCACCACACATCGCAACACACATCCTGTCAAGTAGCCCATGGACACACTCCAACAGCACCAGAGCACCACCCACACATCATGCCAACTCACATCATTCACATGACACCTCAGGATACTCACATTCAGCTAAAGAAGTTGGTGATGAGCTGTGTGCGGACATCACCATCACCATCATCATCATCATCGTCACTGGCATCGTGGTCCAGGCCAGGATCCTCCACAGGTGGCGGATGTTGGTCATCGTCATCCTGGATGAGAGGCAACTCCTTCCGCACTGCCAGGTTGTGGAGCATGCAGCAGACGATGATAATCTTGCACACTTTCGCAGGGGCATATGGGAGGGACCCTCCGGTCTTGTCCAGGCAGCGGAAGCGGCTCTTCAGGAGACCAAAGGTCCGCTCAATCACTCTCCTGGTCCGACCATGTGCCTCATTGTAGCGCATCTGGGCAGGTGTCACAGGGTTCCTGAGGGGTGTCAGCAACCACGGCATGTTGGGGTATCCCGAGTCACCTACGGACAGACAAGTGCACATCAGCTGACTTGGAAAAGTGGGCGGAATACTACAGATCAGATCACACACAATGGCACAAAGTCAGTACACACCGACAAGCCAGGCACGCTGGTTCTGCATCTGTGCCATCAACCTGGGGATGCGACTACTCCTCATCACAAAGGCATCGTGTGCTGAACCAGGGAAACGGGCACACACGTGTGTGATGGTCATGTCTGCAAGACACACCACCAGTGCATTGACCGAGTGGTAGTGCTTGCGGTTCCTGTAGGCCTGCTCCTGGGCCTGTGGTGGTACCAAAGCCACATGTGTCCCATCAATGGAGCCAATTACATGCGGCATCCTCCCCAGGGCATAAAAGTCACTCTTCACGTCAGTGAGTCGTCGCAGTCTAGGGAAATAGATGTACCGGTTCAGGAAGAGCAACATTGCCGCCAAAACATCGCGGAGCACACTGCTGAACATGGTCTGTGACATCCCACCAGCAGACGCCACAGTATGTTGGAAGGTACCGGTGGCAAAGAAGTGTAGGGCTGCCATCACCTTCACCTTGGGGGTCAGCGCTGTAGGATACGGCCGGCCAGGCTGCAAATGTGGGGACAACTGCACTGCCAAATCCTCAATCAGCTGCCTGGTGAAGCGGTACCGTCGGATGCTGTCCCGTTCCACCATCGTTGCCAGGTCTGGGAATGGCCGATGGACAGCAGGAGCCCTGCAGTGCAGAGGAGAAGTAAGCAAGATCGTCAGTCACCCCACATATGCGGCATTGAACACACTCAAGATCCCAACATACATCATCATGAGGCACAACTACATGAAGTGTGCAGTACCGGAACGACATTTATGGTACATACATGGCCAACATCTGTCAACACGGTCCTACAGGTGGCATCAATTTGTCCCAGGTTGGCCCATTGGATATCATGATGCTGTGTCACAGTCACCCCCCAGTGACATGTGAGGACAGATGTGCCCCAGGCACCACAGCTCAACGACAGGCACATTCCCAGGGACCCTGTAATGCCACATGGACACTGGCATCACCTGGAGTATCATGTGTACACCACAACAAAACAAACATGACCCCCACAGGTAGTGGCCACACTTGCCATGGCAGGAGAGCCATGGACGTCTGTGACACACACGCACAACATCAGAGTCCATGCACACACAACGTGGATGTGGAGACTGTCTCCCATTGTGCACATGAAATCAGAGACATTGTAAACACTACATGCACAAAGACTGTGGAGGGCCATCACTATTGTGCCACTGGGACACCCTGGCTCAAACATACCGTCCCACATGGGACTCACGGGGTATGTGACATGACATACACAAACACCACTGTGAAATGTGACCATGGCACATGCACAGATATGAACAGTTGCACATCACAGTGGTCACGTACACGTAACACCCAGGATCCTGTCCCCATTAACACGTGCACAGCCTGGGGGTGGCTGCCCACAGGTGACACCCACAGGACAACATGTACACCAACATACACACAATAGGAAATGCAGCCTTACATGCCTTATGATAAGGTTTGGACAGGCTGTCGTGATGTAGGTGTGCCCCTCACTCCCTGGGAGCTATCTGTGGCTGGCATATGTCCATCTGAGACAGGCATGCTGACATATGCCAGTCACATGTACAGTGATGCGTTGTACTGCAATGGACCGATCGGTGCCTCCGGCCGGCCCATTGCATTCAATGTGTGCGGGTACGCGTTGTACCCCTGTGCGCGTTGTACTGCAATGGACCGATCGGTGCCTCCGGCCGGCCCATTGCTTTCAATGTGTGCGGGTACGCGTTGTACCCCTGTGCGCGTTGAACAGCAATGGACCGATCGGTGCCTCCGGCCGGCCCATTGCTTTCAATGTGTGCGGGTACGCGTTGTACCCCTGTGCGCGTTGAACAGCAATGGACCGATCGGTGCCTCCGGCCGGCCCATTGCTTTCAATGTGTGCGGGTACGCGTTGTACCCCTGTGCGCGTTGAACAGCAATGGACCGATCGGTGCCTCCGGCCGGCCCATTGCATTCAATGTGTGCGGGTACGCGTTGTACCCCTGTGCGCGTTGTACTGCAATGGACCGATCGGTGCCTCCGGCCGGCCCATTGCTTTCAATGTGTGCGGGTACGCGTTGTACCCCTGTGCGCGTTGAACAGCAATGGACCGATCGGTGCCTCCGGCCGGCCCATTGCTTTCAATGTGTGCGGGTACGCGTTGTACCCCTGTGCGCGTTGAACAGCAATGGACCGATCGGTGCCTCCGGCCGGCCCATTGCATTCAATGTGTGCGGGTACGCGTTGTACCCCTGTGCGCGTTGTACCTCAATGGACCGATCGGTGCGCACCCATTGACAATGGGCTTGCCTGGCAACGGACGCGTTTTCGAATATTCGAACGAGTCGGTTGCTGGAAAATCAGTTGGTCACCCACAACAATGTTGCAAAATCATGTATGTCATGAAGTTGAAGATTTGAAGGATGCTGTGGGCGTGTTTTGGTGCTGCTATTCCATGGATTGGCCAGATTCAGAAGATGCAAACGACTTGGACCTAGCACTTTGGACACAAGGGACAGTATCTGCCTCTCCAGCACATATATATTGCTGCATGTTCCCCTGAGAGCCCACTTGCCTGCACTACATGCTCCAGGACGACATCTGCCACTGCACTGCTGCTGTCTCTGCCCCTCTGGACCCTGCAATGGCACGTACTGTGGAGAGAGCCCCAGCCTTCAGCCTTGAAGAGAACCAGGCCCTGCTGGACAGCCTACTTCCACAGTACAGCAAGCTGTATGGGACACCAGGGGAGCAGGTGAGTGTTCTGTGCACTGCCTTTCTGAATGTGCATTTTGTCTGACTAGCAAGGCTGAGAGTCAGCACACCACTGGCTAGCAGGCTCACTGAGTAGTTGTCACCCCCCATAGTGTGTAGTGACTTGCACTGGACAGGTATGGTGCAGTGACAGTGCTTCTGAACAGGGTTTTACTCCCCATGCTATGATACCATGTAGTGACTTCTGGAAAACTGTCCATGGGCAGCCGTGCACTGCCTGGGTACACCATGTGCCCCTGTGATTGCGACATGTATATGCAACTGTGTCATGCACGGATATGTTGCATGTGTAGTAATGTCCTTATCACTTTGTCATCCTGACAGGCTTCTGCCCATCGGAAGCATGAGATCTGGAAGGACATCGTCCGGGCTGTCCGGTCCGTGGGGGTCTACAAGCGCCGGATCCGCAACTGCCAAAAGAGGTGGCAGGACCTTCGGGGCTGGACCCGGAGGATTGCACGGGTCCAGCTGAAGCTGTCGCCTCCTCGCAGGAGGGGCGGAACACGGACCCTGACCCCCACATGCTCAGGATCCTGGCGGTGGTCTTTCCAGACCTGGATGGGCAGCTGAAGGCCAGAGAGCAGCAAGGAGGGGGTGAGTCAAAGACTGCACTGTGTACTCTGTCTAACATGTTATGTGCCCTCCTCGGGCCAGGTTGAACTGCCACAGTACAGCAGTCATGTTGTCCAGGAGCCATGTCCCTCTATTGTGCACTGCCCACTCCTCATCTGATACCCAGGTGTGGCCCTTACATGCAGGGAATTCTGTCACTTAGGACTGTGTCCTTGCAGTTTGCTTGACTCAAGGTGGGAGACAGCATCTGTTTCCCTGACTCTGTGGTGGGCATCATGGGTGGGTCCATTGCTTACACAATGCCTGTATTCTGACATGTATTCAGCGTGTTACTTTGATCTGTGGTCCAATTGCTGAGCTGATCCACCACATGTGGCTGGGGTACCTGGCACACACCCATGCTGCGGGTGGGAACAATGTTTGGGCCCCAGGAGTATGTATATGACGTGTGTCACACATACTTAGCCAGCTGCCTACAGTCCAGGGCTCATCCCTCATTCATGTGGGGCTGGACAGTCATGCCTACTCCAGGCCATACAATACACTCTGTACTCCCACTCCCGTGTATCAGAGGACACATTGTGCACAGTGATTTGCCCCTCAGGTGTCTGCCTCTGTGTCAGTGTGCTGTGGATTAGTCGCCAGGACTGCTGTGGAGTTTCTTGGTAGGGGCTCAGCATGCCACTGGAGATGTGACCATAGGAGACGATACTTGTGTGACACATAGGTGTCTGATCAGCTGCCCATGCAGACTGGGGCATGTAAATGTGAAGTTCAGGCAGCTGTTCCCCATGCACAGCAGAGTGTGAGGGGCTCAGGTTCAGAGGGTAGTGTCACAGGTCTCCCATATGTCCAATAGGTATGACCTGGACAGATGAGGGTTAAGAGGATGTGTTGTGGGGGGATGTACATGTGCACTTGTGCAGCTCCAGGACTTGCATTCCCCATGACCTACTATTGTGACACAGTGCAGAGTGTTGTTGTCTGGCTGCAAAGTCATACATCACTGAGACAGTGATGTATGACTTTGCAGTCATGCCTCCGCCATGGCATGTGTCTACTGATTGGTGATCCTGCAGGGGAGTGACATGTGCTACATGCACACCATAGTGGCGCTGGCTATCAGGACATGGGTGCATCATGGTGTCTGTCGCTGGTATGCATCACATGCATTTCCTATTTGACTCTGGGCATCCCTTACATCCGTAAACCTGTACTGACTCAGTGGCAAGAGCTGTGATGTGTCCACACCGTGTCCTCTGCACTGTCCAACTACTGTGTACTTGGTGCATGTGTCAACACTGGGGTGTTGCAATCCAACAGACACCAGACAGATGGGTGCAAGGCCATGTGGGATGTGAGTGCCATGCTTGGCATCAGACTGACAATTGACTTCTCCTGTTCAATTAGTGCACTTTTAGCAATGTACAACTAATGATGCCAGGGCTTGCTCTGTGATGTGCTGTGCTCACAGTGGTGTGTGCGTTATGTGCAGGTGACTGATGTCTGTCTGTTTCCCCATTGTTTGCAGATACATCCACGGCCACGGAAGGGGACAGCTCCACGGACCAGGAGGAGCCGGAGAGCCAGACTGGGTCAGCAGCCGAGGAGTGGTCGGAGGGACCCAGTGGCACGGAGGGCGAGGGGAGCCACACCGAGGAGTCCTCAGCAGCATCCACCTCAGCTGAGGACCAGAGCAACTCGGAGGATGACTCCCTTGTGGAGGCGGGTGTCAGCAGCCACCACACCCCAGCTAGTGTTGCTGTCCCCGCCACCACCAGCACCACCACCGCCCTCCCATCGGCTCCCATTCCCCAGGTCCGTGGAGGCTCCCATGTCCGGGAGCGTGTCTCCTTTGGGCCAGGCACCGCACCCCCTGCCCCTGTGTCCCCTGCTGCCCTGAGTGAGGAGTCTGTGTACCTCCTTCGCCAGCTCCATGTAGGGCAGACAGCCATGCTGAGTGTCCTCCATGCGCACACCGCGCTGTTGACTCAGCTGGTGTCGTTCATGGAGGGCATCTCATCGGGCATGTCTGACCTACAGAGGGGCAATAGGTCCATGGACTCCTCCCTGACGGCAGCAGTGTCCCTCCTCAAACGGTCCCTCACCCCTCCTGCCTCTGCTCCATCCACACTCTCCAGCACCTTACCCATCCCAGGCACACACACACTGGCACACACCAGCACACACACATCCAGCACACTGACACACACGCCAATGACAAAACGCACACGCACGCACATTCAGGGGACTGAAGCCAGACTCACAGGGGATGGGGCCCTGGAACACACACACGCATCCACATGCACTGCGCAGTCCTCAGTTCCCTCTCCCTCCAAAGCACCCTCCCTTGCCTCACCTGCAACCCCAAAGTCACAGCAGCTCTTCCTCTGTGACCTCGGCCTCTTCCCCACCGATGAAGCTGCTCCAGCATCCCGGGGGAAGAGGAAGCCCACCCACACGGAGCAGAGTGCCCCTCGCCCCCGGACACCCTCCCCCAGGCGCAGACGGACTGAGGCCCCCACCCGCAAGTCCCCCGGAGTGCTAAGAGCAAGACCCCGCCACCGCCCTGCAGCTCAGGCACAAGGTCTCGGTCCTCCATCCCTCAGGCCCCCACTGCACAGGTGCCCCCACCACACCCTGCCCCAGGTTCCCCCACCCACAGATATACCATCCCCAAGATGCTCCGGCCTTCTCCCCCTGCCACTTGCTCTCCCAGCACCACACCCCCGCTGCGCTTGTCTGTGCCACTGATGTGGTGAGGGTGTCCCCCCTCTGTCCAACCCACCTTGCCTGTTCCCCATTCTCCTCCCCTGGAGGTAGGCACTGCAGTGGAGTCCACTACCGCCCTGTCTGACTTGGGCACTGCAGTGGCGGACCTGTCCACCCCATCTGCAGGGTCCACTGCAGTTGTGCCGGCACCCACGACATCTGTGTCATGCCCCCCAGTTGTGCCGGCACACACCATGTCAGACACCTCCACTGCAGTTGTCAGTGGCTCTCCAGCACCCACCACCCCTTCCCTGACTCCCCTGGTGAGCCCTGATCCTGTCCCTGCGGTGCCTGGCCTGCCCCCCGGTTGCCCCTCCTAGTGGATTGTCCCTGGTATTGTGCAGGCATGCGTAGGGTGACATCTGCCAGTGTCACCCTGTTTGAACTTTGACAATGGACTGGCCATTGGCCTTTGCTCTTTTTCAGGACTTCGTTTGGCCTCAACACATATGCTGAATAAAGCAACTTTCTTTTCTCTAGTGCTCATGCTTCAGATGTACATGTTGTTGGTGCAGCTAACCATGCCCTTGCTGCAGTGATGGTGATATCTGGTCTCATGATTATGAAGTGTTACTGTGCAGGAACCCATGTGGTCCAGGGGGAATGTGTCCTATCATGTGGTGTATCCATGTCATCAATAGCAGCATCTGAGGGTGTCATGTGTTCAGTATTTGGCAATGGGTTTCCTACTTACATTGGCAATTTCATATCTGTGGCTTCCACCCCTGCACATCTGTTGTGCCTGCCATCGTTGCATTTGTCTACTTCCCTGACCGTGTTGCCATCTCCAGTGGACATGCAGGTTTGGGCATCAATGGGGAGGGACTCATCCGTGTAGTCAGTGCAACATTGCTATACAAGTGTGTTGGATCTGTGCTGATGATTCCGTTGGCACATCCATGACCAGGCTGATGTGATGGGAGCCCTCATTTGGTGCTAATTGTTGATTGTGTGACCAAGTGCTCAGCTGACATGATGGGGCCCTACTGAGGCAACATATGGCACAGCTTTCCTCACACAGGAGTGGAGTCCCCTCATGGCAGTGTGTACACGTGTGACATTGCCTGCGCCCAAGGTGTGTGTTGTATGTGCATGTCTGTGTGTTCACTTCCATTCATCTGCGCATGCTGTGATCCCTAGTGTTGTACCTGTTTGTGATGCTTGCTGACTTGAGCTATGTTCCCCCAAAGTCTTCTCCCTGTGTTCTCTGTGATGTGGGTGCATGGCACATTACTGGTCATCAGGGTGTCACCCATAGGTGTGTTTGCTGTCAGGGCAGAGTTTGTGTGCTGACGCAGATGGGTCACAGTCAGGTTTCCCTTTGGCACTTGTTGTTTGCCCCTGTCATGTGATTTCCAGTTTGTGTTATCTTTCAGTGATTGTGACACGTTGTGATTGTGACTGCTGGCACTCCTTAGGGTCCGGGCTGCAATGTTGGTTGTTGTCTATGTGTGTTCTTTGTGGGTGACCTTGGCTTCTTCATTGGTGTGTGACTGTGGCTGGGATCCCATTGGTCGGTGTGGTATTGCCGTCATGTCCATGTACAGCGTAGTGTGCAGTGTGTCAGACATTCAGGTGTCTTGTTGAGTGTCCATGTGTGATGTGTTTCTACACCTTGGTTCCCACCCACCACCCTGGAATAGTCATGGGTGCATGTGCAATGTCACCAGTGCATGTGTACTTCACTGCTGCACATTGTTGGAGGTCGAGGGGTGTGGTCTTGAGTGTGTGCAGATGAGAGTTGTTGCCCGGCTAGTCCCCTGCCTCCATGTTGGCCTTGGCTTACTGGCCATGCTGATTGATTTGTGCTTGTGTAGGTGTGATGGTAGTTAGTTGCTCAGGACACCTGACTGTGGTTCACAGTGTGAACGACATTTAGCTTTGTCATCACAGTGGTATTTTTCTTCAGCCCAGGGTCACCACATTGTGGGGGCCCTGGGGGTGGTGCTGTGGTGTGTCTGTGACTTGCTGTGTCAGTTGTTGTTCCTACGTGCCTGTGTGACATGTGTGTTTTGTGCTCCCTCTCACCTGTCAATGCCTGCTTGCCCACATAGGGGATTTGGATCCATGAGTTACCTTAGTGTGGCAGTGTATGCACATCTGTATGATTGGTATTCAGCTCTCCTCATGTGTTGTGTTGTTGCCTGGGGACACTGGCACCCCCACCCCTCACCTGCTGTGTATGATGACAGTGTTGGTCTGCCTGTTTGTGTTTGTGCATCTGCACCACTGCATTGGCATATCTTGGGTGTGCCATTGGCTGTATGTTGTTTGGTGTGTTTCCCCTGCTGTCCCTGGGACTCCTAGGTCATCGGTCAGCACAGTGATCATGGTTTGTGTGTCCCATTGCTGCCATGGTATGGTATCTGTTCACCTCACATCTGCTGTCTCCACAGGGTATCTGCATTTGTGTGCCCATTGGTGCAAATATGTGGGTCTGCATTCTGATGGTCACTTCTGTCATTGTGTCATTGATGACTGTTGACGGTCTCAGCCCCCATGGGTGTTGTTTGTCTGCACATGGCCAAAGGAATGTTTCATTTGCACTGCAGTATTTGGCTCCCCCAATTTATGTTGCAATGGGACACATACACTACTTTGCCACAGATGAGTTTTTGGTTCTGTGACCAGGAATGATCCATGCAGTTTGGCAGTTGCAGCTCTTTCTTTGTCAACAATTACCTTTTGGTCACTGTGATGATGAGGGTGTAGACCCCATTGCCACAATGGTCAAAATGTGCTTCAGCTATGGACCCCACACTTACCTTTTGGTCACTGTGATGATGGGGGTTTAGACCCCATTGCCACAATGGTCAAAATGTGCTTCAGCTATGGACCCCACACTTGCCTTTTGGTCACTGTGATGATGGGGGTTTAGACCCCATTGCCCAATGGTCAAAATGTGCTTCAGCTATGGACCCCACACTTGCCTTTTGGTCACTGTGATGATGGGGGTTTAGACCCCATTGCCACAATGGTCAAAATGTGCTTCAGCTATGGACCCCACACTTGCCTTTTGGTCACTGTGATGATGGGGGTTTAGGCCCCATTGCCACAATGGTCATGGGCTGCTTGCATTGTGGGTGCCACACACATATATGTGTGGCACATGTGCTAGGGGGTCACATTGTATGTTCAATGTCATGTTCGGTGTTGTAGGCATTTGACACAGCCTGCTCACACGCTTGTCATGGTGGTGGGGGGATGTCTTAATCTTGCATTCCCTAGGTTGTGGTGTGCTTGTTGTGTCATGCATTGTCCATCCTATGAGTGGGGGTGGTAGTAGTGGTAGGCATCCAGCCCCCTGGCTAAGGGTGGTAGTAGTGGTAGGCATCCTGCCCCCTGGCTAAGGGTGGTAGTAGTGGTAGGCATCCTGCCCCCCTGGTTGAGGGTGGTAGTAGTGGTAGGCATCCAGCCCCCCTGGCTAAGGGTGGTAGTAGTGGTGGGCATCCTGCCCCCTGGCTAAGGGTGGTAGTAGTGGTAGGCATCCTGCCCCCTGGCTAAGGGTGGTAGTAGTGGTAGGCATCCTGCCCCCTGGCTAAGGGTGGTAGTAGTGGTAGGCATCCTGCCCCCCTGGTTGAGGGTGGTAGTAGTGGTAGGCATCCAGCCCCCTGGCTAAGGGTGGTAGTAGTGGTAGGCATCCTGCCCCCTGGCTAAGGGTGGTAGTAGTGGTAGGCATCCTGCCCCCTGGCTAAGGGTGGTAGTAGTGGTGGGCATCCTGCCCCCTGGCTAAGGGTGGTAGTAGTGGTGGGCATCCTGCCCCCCTGGGTGAGGGTGGTAGTAGTGGTGGGCATCCTGCCCCCCTGGGTGAGGGTGGTAGTAGTGGTAGGCATCCTGCCCCCTGGCTAAGGGTGGTAGTAGTGGTAGGCATCCAGCCCCCTGGCTAAGGGTGGTAGTAGTGGTGGGCATCCTGCCCCCTGGCTAAGGGTGGTAGTAGTGGTGGGCATCCTGCCCCCCTGGGTGAGGGTGGTAGTAGTGGTGGGCATCCTGCCCCCTGGCTAAGGGTGGTAGTAGAGGTAGGCATCCTGCCCCCTGGCTAAGGGTGGTAGTAGTGGTGGGCATCCTGCCCCCTGGCTAAGGGTGGTAGTAGTGGTGGGCATCCTGCCCCCTGGCTAAGGGTGGTAGTAGTGGTAGGGCATCCTGCCCCCTGGCTAAGGGTGGTAGTAGTGGTAGGCATCCTGCCCCCTGGCTAAGGGTGGTAGTAGTGGTAGGCATCCTGCCCCCTGGTTGAGGGTGGTAGTAGTGGTAGGCATCCAGCCCCCTGGCTAAGGGTGGTAGTAGTGGTAGGCATCCTGCCCCCCTGGGTGAGGGTGGTAGTAGTGGTAGGCATCCTGCCCCCCTGGGTGAGGGTGGTAGTAGTGGTGGGCATCCTGCCCCCCTGGGTGAGGGTGGTAGTAGTGGTGGGCATCCAGCCCCCTGGGTTGGGGTGGTGGCGCGCATTCAGGCCCCTGTGTGCATATGTGGCATTGGTGATGGGCATCCCGCCCCTATGGTGCTGCTGTTGCTGGTGTAAGTATATTCAGATTCCCAGTGTATGTGTGTGATGTGTCGTGTACGTGTTGTATGTGTTTTGTGGTTGGTGTCTGACTTACCTTCTGCGCCGTACGCGTCCGTGCCTGTTCCGGTAGTAGATGTAGAATATTGGTATGATCGGGACGAAGGGATTCATGGTTGGTTCGTGTCGTTCGTCCTTCTCGTTGCTTCGCGTCGTCCTCGTCGCTTGGCTTCGTCCTCGTCGCTTCGCTTCGTCCTCGCCGCTTCGCGTCGTCCTCGTCTGTGCTGTGTTCGTCTCGTAGCCGTGGATCGTGTTGTGGCGCGATTCGGAGCTTATGTGCGCCTCTCCCGGATGCTTTGACGTGCCGTGCGTAGCGACGGGTTCGGCGCGTACGGAAAGCGCATCGTACTTGTCCGGCCGGACGGGGCTGCATTTTCCCTTCCGTGCGACTCGATTCGGCGTTTCCGGATTCGCCTCGGTCGGAGAACAGGACCTGGTTTGGGTGAGTACGGCTCGGCCGGGATTTTTGCTGTTGTGCGCATCGTACTTGCTCGTTCGGTGTGCTGTACGGATCGGTCGGGAAACTGGCTTTCGCATGGCTTTTTTCCCGACCGAATAGTATTGGGTGCGCCTCCGACCGAGATCGGAATCGGCCCCTTGGTCTTTCTGGCACAGGGGACCACGGCGTAGGAGAGCTGGGCTGATCGTAGGGTCCTTTGGGGTGCGTGGAAAGTGAGGCGGCTGTTCAGGTACGCTGGTCCGGCGTTGTGGAGGGCTTTGTGTGCATGGGTGAGGATCTTGAAGGTGATTCTAGCCTCGATGGGGAGCCAGTGGAGTGTGCGCAGGTGCTGGGAGATATGGCAGTGTCTTGGCAGGTTGAGGAGCAGTCTTGCGGCGGCGTTCTGGATGTTTTGCAGCTTGCGAGTGAGGTTTTTGTTTATTCCGGCATAGAGTGCGTTGCCGTAGTCAAGTCTGCTGGTGATGAGGGCGTGAGTGACGGTCTTTCTGTGCTCGAGGGGGATCCATTTGAAGGTCTTACGTAGGAGGCAGAGGGTGTGGAAGCAGGAGGATGCGACGGAGTTGATCTGGTGGTCCATTTTGAGCTCGGAGTCCAGGATGATTCCAAGGTTGCGTGCGTGGTCCGTGGGGGTGGGCGGGCTTCCGAGGGTGGTGGGCCACCAGATGTCGTCCCAGGTGTCGGGGTGTGGGCCCATGATGAGTAGTTCTGTTTTGTCCGTGTTGAGTTGTAGGCAGCTGTTTTTCATCCATTTGGCGACTGCTTCCATGCCTTCTTGAAAGTTATGTTTGGCTGCATTGGGTTCGTTGGATAGGGAGAGGATGAGTTGGGTGTCGTCTGCGTAGGAAACAATGTTGAGTCCGTGGGATCTGACGATGGGGGCCAGCGGAGCCATGTAGACATTGAACAGTGTGGGGCTGAGGGAGGATCCCTGGGGGACTCCGCAGGAGGTCGGTGTAGGGTTCGAGAGAAACGGAGGGAGTCTGACCCACTGCGTTCTGCCGGTGAGGAATGAGCGGATCCAGTAGAGGGCCTTGTCCCTGCTTCGTGGAGTCTGCGTGCTAGGGTGCAGTGAGAGACTGTGTCGAAGGCGGCTGAAAGGTCGAGGAGGATGAGGGCTACTGTCTCTCCTCTGTCCAGGAGGGACCAGATGTAGTCTGTTGCTGCGAGGAGGGCGGTTTCTGTACTGTGGTTTTTTCTGAAGCCGGATTGGGAGGAATCGAGGATGTTGTATTCTTCGGTGAAGGTGGCGAGTTGGCTGTTGACGGCTTTCTCGATGACTTTCGCTGGGAACAGGAGCAAGGAGATGGGTCTGAAGTTTTTGAGGTCGGTGGGGTCTGCCGAGGACTGCTTCAGGAGGGGGTTGATCTCGGCGTGCATCCAGTCGTCATGGAAGGAGGCGTTCGCCAGGGAGCAGTTGATGGTGTGTTGGAGCATGGGTGCGATGGTGTCGGCGGCTCTGTTGAAGATGTGGTGGGGGCAGGGGTCCGTGGGGGCCCCGGAGTGGATTGACTTCATCATCTTCAGTGTGTCTTCGGTGGTGAGGGGTGTCCAGCTGTCAATCGTTGGCTTCAGGGTGTTGGGGGCATCTGGTGAGGGTTCGGTGTGTTGGCTGTCTTCGTCGAAGTTGTCGTAGATGTTCTTGATTTTGTGGTGGAAGAAGGTGCTGAGTTTGTTGCAGAGGTCTTGTGATGGAGGGATGTCGGTAGATTCGCTGGTCGGTTGGGCGAACTCTTTGATGATGCTAAAGAGCTCTTTGCTGTCTCCTATAAACCCCACCACCCACTCCTAAAAGAATGACACAATTAACATAATTAATTACAAATTAAATAATTAATAATAATTAACAACCAATTAATAAATATCTAATAATAAAATGACTCCCACAATTAACACTATAAAATATAAATTAAATAAATATTAATAAATACAAAATATTAATACATGTATTATAATTAAATTACTTCCCACCCTATTCCCCTATAAACTCACAACCCGCTCCTAAAAAATTACACAATTAACATAATTGCCAATTAGTTAATTAATAATAATTATCAACCAATTAATTAAAAATGTATAATAAATTAATTCCCACAATTAACACTATAAAATCTAAATTAAATAAATACTAATACATAAAAATGTATAATCAATTTATTATAATTAAATTACTTCCCACCCTATTCCCCTATAAACCCACAAGCTGTTCCTAAACAAAATGACACAATTAAAATAATTTACAATTATTTAATTAAAAATAATTAACAACCAATTAATAAATAATTAATAATAAATTAATTCCCACAATTAACACTATAAAATCTAAATTAAATAAACACTAATACAGAAAAAATAATCATTAATTTATTATAATTAAATTACTTCCCACCCTATTCCCCTATAAACCCACAAACCGCTACAGAACTTAAAAATGCAAAATTTAATTAAGATAAAATTAATAACTACTAAAAATTTAACACATATATTAAAAAACAAATTCTTATACAAAAAATAGATCACATACTTTTAAAATACATACCACTAATTAAAACATCGATATTTTAAACAACTATATTTTTGCAAACGATATTAACAACTTCGATATTTACAAAAACTATATTTCCTACCTGCAAGTTGATATTCTTGACCACGATATTCTTCCTGTCGATATTTCTGTATCACGATATTTAAAACTCGATATTTGTGTTTGTTGATATTTTAAACTCGATATTCTGTCTGTGCACCAAAAGCAACAGGAGAGTGGGGGAAACAACACAGGGTGCTGGTGGGAGAAGCTACACAAGATGGGGAGAAGCGCATGCTGAGAAAGCAGCAAGGGCGAGAAGTACACGAGAGCAAGCGCATTCCAGAGCGGGGCAGGGTAGAGCACAAGTGCGAGATAGAGCAACAGAAGTGCGGCAGAAGAGGGCAAAGAACATGAGGGAGACAGCTAGAAAACACATGCACTTTTGTGGAGTGCTTGTACAAAAAAAGAAAAAATTTGCGACTGAAAAATTAGCAGTGGAAGGACACAAGTAAGGGTCCATACTCCAGGGGAGGGACAAATACAAGAAGAGTAATACACAAGCTTATACAAGAAGAGTAAGTAAAGCCCACACAAGGTAACGGATAAGAAACATGCAAGTGATAATGACAATAAAGACAACCAATCATAAATATCCGGCGGGCTATAAACCCACTGCCAGCTAACAACAGGCCTTTTCGCCTGCAGAGAGCTTGCCCTGGTAGGCGAGACTTAAAACACGTGACATCAGTGCCCAGCAGCATTCAAAGATCTGTGGGTTAATGGATCAAGATCGCTGTTAGGAAGGAAAGTAACAACTATGCCGGTCAGCTTAGAGCAGTCTACCTTGTGTGCGGACACATGACCAGCCAGGGACAGCATGACGAGCTGGGAGGCTCTCCAGTGATAGCAACCTTTCTTGCACTGTGGCACTAACATTTCTTGCACTGTTGCACATACAGTGCGTCTAACAGGGCGAAAGCGGTGTAAGATTTAGATAGGCAAGATAATAAATAGCATAC
This sequence comes from Calotriton arnoldi, assembly GCA_963921515.1. NCBI lineage: Eukaryota > Metazoa > Chordata > Amphibia > Caudata > Salamandridae > Calotriton > Calotriton arnoldi. Next base: position 656,183 of record CAWUFW010007575.1, read on the forward strand.
TTAATTTTTTTAATTTTTTTAAATTTTATTTATTTATTTTGTCAATACATCTGAGATTCATACACACATATTCAATGCAATCCCATCCCACAACAGTACAACTTGGTTAACAACTTGCAGTGCATATCTGTTCATGTCATTCAATACAATCAATACATCGTGCATCCCGCAGCCATCCCCGGCAGGCCAGTAGAATTTTCATCTTTGCTAGCAGATCCTAACACTTCCCTCAGATTATAGCTTCAGATTCCGTCCTTAGCTTGTTAGAAAACATCAGGGTTCCCCAAAAAGGTAAGTTGTTACAGGGCTCCAAATATTTTTTGGCCTAGATGCAATCGGAAGCTCCTCAGCATAAATGTCTAACCGGTCTTTACAGTGCACAAGATCCTTAAACCATGTCTTCACTGTTGGCACCGTTCCCCCCAGTTTTTGGCTACCAGCCGCTTGGCCAGTAATAATGCAGTAGCCACCAGTTTATGATAGCTTGGTTGAATTGTTTTCAGAAGACCCAGTAAACATACCTGCTGCATGCACGCTACCATCTCCGTAGTCATCTGCGATATGATTTGCGTCACTTTACCCCAGTATATGGCTACAGATCTACATCCCCAAGCTAAGTGCAGAAAATCAGCATTCTCCACCCCACAGCGCACACAGCAAGAATCATCATGCAGCCCATATTGATGCAGGCGTTCTGGCGTATAGTACATTTGCTGCAAATACTTAAAATGTATTATCTGCAGGTTTCAATTCGCTGTGAGGCGCCCTGTCAATGCACAACACATAACCCAATCACCCCATGCCATCGGTGCATCCAGCACAGCATTCCAGTTTTTGAACACACCTGACGTAGCCATTGGGTTCTCAGTAAGAGAGGCGGTGTATAGTCTAGTTATTAAACCTTTCCTTTCTTCCGTGGATAGCAGCACCTGGAGCGTCCTCAACGACCATGGCTCATCCAGGTACTCTGGGTAAATCATACGAATTGCAGCGCTGAATCTGACATATGCAAAGCCCAGCATAGCCGTGTATTGTTTGTTTGCAGTAAGAGCAGCTAGGGTTATAAATTTCCCACTTGGGTATAAATCACCTAGCAATTCCAACCTTCTTTAAAGAAACCAATGGTCCCCGCTCCTGAGCAACAGAAATGTCAGGATGCGCATCCAACAACATTGCTGGCGCATAGAGATAGTCCCGTCCCGCTCTCACCCACAACTTCTTCCATGCCCGGTTTGTGCAGGTTACTGTATTGATGACCATCCTGGAGTTGAGGGGTTGCTCACAGAGCACTGCCGCCGAGAGCGGAGTCGGGTGAACATCATCTGACTCCACAGCGAAATGCGGCAAGATTTTTTGCGGGTAGCGCCAATAATGAGCGAAATGTGCCTGCGCACAAAGATAGTATAGGTGCATGTACGGTGCCCCAAAACCACTCGGCTCAAATGGCAGCGCCAGGGTTCCCCAGCTGCATCGCGAATTCTTACCTTCCCATACCAGCATCATTAAACATGCCTGGACCGACTTGAAAAAGGCTTTAGTCAGTACTATAGGGATGTTTGTGAATAAATACACAAATTTAGGTAAAATCGTCATTTTAATTATAGCAATGCGGTCTTCAAGAGACAGCGGGAGGTGCATCCACCGGGATACCTGGTCTGTCAGCATTGCGATCGCCTGCCCATATTTCATTTGCACCACTACCTCCGGATCCCTGTGCACCCATATCCCAAGATACTTGACAGCTTCCGTTGCCCACTTCAGCGGGAACTCCAATTCACACACCGTTGTACCCTGTGTGAGAGGTAGTATTATCGACTTATCCCAATTAATATTGAGGCCGGGGTACCCACCGAACTTCACATATTCACGGAGCAAGGGGTCAAGATTCAGCTCTTGCTCCCGCACATACAACAGCATATCGCCAGCAAACAGAGATATAGCGCGCGGTCGCTGCCGGAACCCCAGCACCACCTGTTCCTGAAGTTGTCTGATTTTACAGGCCAGGGGCTCGAGCACCAAGGAGAAAAGCATGGGCGACGGCGGACACCTCTGCCTCGTCCCTCTGCATATTCTGATAGGATCTGACACAAATTTGTTGACCCTAATTCTTGCTGTCGGCTCTGCATATAGCAGACGTATCCATTTCACAAATGGAGGAGGGAGCCTCATGCAACACAATACGGCAAACATGTAGCCCCATTGTATAGAGTCAAACGCCTTGGTGGCGTTGAGCAGCACCACCGCGGCCTTCAACTCAGGGTCCAGTTGGTGTAACGTCGTAAACAGCATCCTCAGGTTATGTGTCGTGGACCGCTCCTCTATGAAACCTGACTGGTCAGGGAGCACCAGTGCGGGCACCAGCGGCTGCAGTCGCATTGCTATTATTTTAGTAAGTATTTTCACATCTATATTCATTAGTGAAAGTGGCCGGTATGACTCACAGCGATTGGCGTCCTTGTCAGGTTTTAATAGCATAACTATTAGGGCCTCCCGCAATGTGGGCGGCAGAATCCCACTCTCATATGCCTCCGCATACACTTCAACAAGCTGCATGGCCAACAGGTCTGCATATGTTTTGTAAAATTCACCAGGCAGACCATCTGTATCCGCAGCTTTACCATTCGGCAATTTTTGTATGGCTTCCTTAACATCATCTACCGTTAAAGATTGGAGAAGATACTCCCTTTGCCCCGAGAACAGCCATCCCAATGCCACATTCTCAAGATAGTCCACTATTTTCCGTTCCGCAGCCCCCGTCTATTGTGCATATAAGTCATCATAATACTCAGTGAATACTGATAATATTTCCTGTGTCATTTATCTCGGCTCCGAGTCTGCGTTCAATATCTCAACTATGTGACCCTGCTCTTCATGTTCAGATAGTTTTGCAGCAAGCGACCACCCTGCCACCTTCCCTATACGCTCTGGCAATCCATCGCCTAGACATATAGTGCACCTCCTGTTCTGCAGTTTCTGCATGCTCCAATAGATATCTCTCATTTGTTCAAAAGCATCAGGCGTCGGTCGCAATTCATATTGCCTTTCAAGAGTTTGGATCTTGCTCTGTATATCTGCCATCCTATTGCGCAGAGATCTCAGAACACCCGTCTGCACTCCTATGCATTCACCCCGTATCGTCACTTTGAGGGCTTACCAAAGTGTTCCTGCCTTCTCTTCCGATCTCTTATTATCCTGGAAGAAATTGCAAATGGCCATCGCTAGTGCAGTACGGAACACATTGTCTAGCAAGGACAACGGCTACAATTGCCACTGGAATGGAGTTCCAATAAAACTGGGGCATGATCGGATAGCATTCTAGCCATATGTTCCACTCTCACCGCCCATGCACTCGCATCTTTAAACAGCAACCAATAGTCCAGGCGGGAACAAGAGCTGTGCACAGAAGACACAAATTTATCCTCTTTCACATTCGGATGTTGTACCCTCCATATGTCCACCAGCCCCTCTGCATGCATTATCTCCTGTACTATGCATGCTGCCTGTTTCCCATGCCAATCTGTGGCAGCAGATCTATCCCTTCCCGGATCCAAGTATACATTAAAGTCACCGCCCCAAATAACCCAGGCAGCGAGAAGCAATCCCAATCGCCTCCAGACCTCCCTGTAAAAGGCGGGGTCATCAACATTCGGCCCATATGTGTTAATCACCACCACCCTAGACCCTCCCATGATGCACTGTACCAACAAGAATCTGCCCTGATCATCCAATTCAGTACTAAGAAGCGTAAATGGGGTACCCTTTTTCACTAGGAGCAGGACCCCTCTGGAATATGAAGAATATGACGAGGCCATCCTGACAGCTGACCAGCGCTTCCCCACATTCTGCTCAGTATGCTTGGTCAGGTGAGTTTCTTGCAACAAGGCCACTTGGACCACATGTCTATCCAGGTATGCTAGCACTCGTCTAATTTTTTTGGGATTATTCAGACCTCAAACGTTCCACATCAGCAGTTTAATCAACCCTCCCAGGGGTGCCATTTACATTCTCCAGTCTCATGTATAGTCGCAATGCTACCTCCCACCCAGACAGCCCATCAGGCGCACATTCATATATCCTGCACAGCAGTGACAACAAAAAACAGACCCCAAACACACCACCCCCCACCCACTTCAGCCATCCCAACACACCAAAGATATTCCCAGCCCTCAAAACTTTGTGCACACAACAGCCGTGTACCAACAAATACATTCGGGGTGCTCCCATCAGGGGGCTGCTAGTGCCTGTCCGTCCCCTTCCAAGTACCTGGGAGGTGGCCGAGTGTTCCCATTAACTCAACGACCAATGTACTTATTGACATTTTTGCAGCAGGCCGCTCTACACTCCTACACCCCGCATAACTGCCCGTCAAATGGGATATATAGAGAAGCCATCAAGCCACCCTCCAACACAGCATCATCATCCTACTGGTGACTCCAACATTATACACATAGAAAAGACAGTGCTCCAACCCTCCCTGGCCCCTCACTCATCTTCAGACTGTGAGTTCTCTGGACTTTCCCTGCTGCGCTTCAGTGATTTTACATACTCCATAGTGCTCTTGGGAGTCATAAAGATCTTCTGTTTTCCCCGCACTTCGATGCGCAGCCGGGCAGAATATAGCATTGCATACGTAATGTTCTCGGCCTGCAGCTTCTTTTTCACTGGGAGGTATTCCCGCCTCGCGGCCTGTACTGCGACGGTAAAATCCGGGTAAAACTCAATCGCATTCCCTTCATATGCTATCTTTTGTTTCTCTCTTGCAAGACATAGCACAGTGTCTCTGTCCCGATAATTTAGAAGACGTGCAATCACCGGGCGTGGCGGGGCCCCGGGGACCGGCCGTGCCACCAACGACCAATGAGCCCGCTCCACCAGCATCACCGCAGAGAGATTTTCTGGCCCAAACACCTCCTTCAGCATCGTCTCGATATAGACCTCCATCAGGCCCGTGTTGGTGGATTCAGGCAGACCCAAAATGCTAAGGTTATTAAGTCCTCATTTCTGGCCTGGATGATGGCCAACACCGCTTCCATATTCAGGCTCTTGGTCGTCACTGCTTGGAGACCGTCTTCCATCGCCGAGATGTGCTGCTCCGCCTCCCCCAATCGGGCGCCTTGCTTGTCCAGCCGCGTTGCAAAATGGTCCATTCGCATATTTATTGCATCAATTTTGCCATCAATTGACTGGAGGCTGTTTTGCATTTGCCACTAACATCGCCTCTAGTACAGATGTCCCCATCTCCGGGGGGGTCCTGCTCCGAGTCTGACTGGTCTCGCTGCTGCGATCTGGAGGGCTTGCGGGCCTCAAACGTGAGGCGCGTTTGCTGCTTGTCCGTCTTTCCCATCACTGTTTAATTCTCCTTTGTTTGTCACGTACACTATCCAACCTGCAGCATGTTGTTCAGCGCCATGATGTAGGCCCAGGCGAGCCCCAAGCTATGCAGCCCACTCACTGACTTTCCTTCAGTATGAGCCCCAGCACAACTGTAGTTCACTCTCTACTCCGGAGTCCAAACAGGGCCAACACCATGCGTCACTCTCCGACAGCCACCAGATTGCGGCGGTGCACCTCTCTGACCACTCAGGCCCACTCCTCACTCCTCTGGCAGCCAATCCTGCTTTATTGGGGCCTGGGCTACTTGTGTTCTACGTTTCCACTGCCTACACCGCCTTCACCACTTTCACGTGGCCCCCAAGGACAGTCCCTCAGCCCGCACAGCACCAGGTCGCACTCAGTTCTAACACAGCTAGGAAGTCATAGTCCATCAGGAATAATTTCGAAGCACTCAGGCCGCATCAGGCAGTAAATCCTCCACACGTAGCGCCAATCCGTGCCACAGTGGAGTATCGCCACTGCCAGCCAGGCCACAGACCCAGTCTCATGTGACACGGCAGGCCCCACATCTGCCCAGGAACTTTAACGCAGTGTCAGCTCTCCACTCCACACCGTGGGTGAGGCCCCCAGGCAGCTGGGCTCTTCGCACGCTCTGACCGCCTCAGCCACAGCCCTCACAGCGCTTGTTGCAGTCACTTCGCCCGCACCCAGGCTTCAAATCACGGAGCTTGGGGGGGTGGGCCCGCAGCTCACCTTCGCAAATGCCGTCATGCGAGATCAAGCCGCCAGTCCGAGTCCGGCGGCCCCGGCACCGCCGCGGCTCACAGTTCCACGCAGCTCCCAGGTCCCACGGGCTGACGGGGGCTCCCGCACTCACCGCTCGTGTTTATGATAAGCTGGGTATTCTTCTCCAAGCGCCCCTGCCACTCCAGCGTCGATCACACCCGGCACCAGGCGGGGCCTCAGCTCCCTCTCAGGCCTCTAGCAGCTCCTGCCCCGCGTCGCGATCATGGCAGCCGCCATCATACCACCGCGATGAACAGCCGGGCCTCCAGCTGCAAGGTCGGTTTTCTGGCTCAGCAGGGTCGCCCGCTCTCAGCTTCAGGGCTTAGAATGTGCACACCGGTCACCCCAGTCCGATTCCGTGGCAGATGGCTATGGATGCGCCGCTGCTGACAGGATTATGGGCGGATAACTTTGCGCTTCAGAAAGCAGCCGTCTTGCCGCTGGCTCCCTAGCGCCCCCAGCATACTTCATTTAAGAGGCATTTGGGCAGTGATCATGGAAGCTTTTGTATTGATATTTCTACTTCACTTTTTTTTTACAAAAAGCTGAAAATTGCGGAAAGAAAAATGAAAGATTAATAAACCCATTGAAAAACGAACACTAAAAGCGCCCCAAAAGCATGGTACACTTTACATTTTTGTAATTGGTTTTAACACAAGGATTGACGTCTATTTGCTTCTTATTTACGTAAAAACATGAACAAAATACCACACCTTAAAATACAATATTAAATATCATGTCCATTACTTTCTCAAAAAGAAATACGCCCAATATTGCAATGGCCCTATTAACAGAAAGTAAAATGTGTTAGTCACAGTTTGTACAGGGAAAAAAATTTAGGCTAATTGAAGAGCTCTGTGCATATATTGAAAAAACATAGATTTTATTCTGTTTTCTATTGACCATAGATATGAGATTAACAGCATAATTCATATACTTGATGAATTTACAGGTCAGTTGTGAATTGTCTCCTTTGAGACGCAAAATCAGTGCTTGTGGACAATTCCGCGTAACCAGTTGATTCTATAGACCACGTAGTACTTTCTTGTCAGTTGGTAAAAGTACAGGACATACACATAAAATATGTAGGACAGACTCTTTTGAAACTGCAAATGTGATATTGTTGCATAGATAGTAACAGATCCAATTGGTATTTTATTTATTTTATCTTAAAAAGAGGTAGGAAACTTACCTTCTAAGCAAGACTGCCTTCGCCCACAAGTATAAAAGTTTATGACGTCCAAGCATGTGAGCGTCTGCTCAGTGCTGATTTATATTTCAAATATGCTGGATGCTTAAGTGATTAGTTTACAGTTCTTGTAAACAGGTCATTACATTGACATTATCTTCACTTTTCATCTTTTCATTTTCATTTGGGCCTATAGGCATTAATCCGTAATGCTGCTGCATGAGCCTTAAAATGATCCTGAGAATTAAAAGGGGGCACCAGCAAGATGGTGAAATAGATGCACAATTCAGTGGCTCCATTGGATGTGTAAAGAATTCCATTATCAGCCGCAGAATAGCTCATCTGACTCGGATTTCTGTATTATGACGCCACCTGGAGCCGTATTACAGAAGGTGCCCCGGGGGCGCAACGGGCATTTGCGCCCGCTTTGTGCGCCCCCGGGGCACCTTGGTATTATAGAAGGGGGCGCAGACGCTTGTGCGTCCCATTCTATAATACCGATAGCGCTGGCGCACTTAGGGCCGTATTACGCATTGGCATTGTTTGCGCCGGGCGCACCTTTCAAAAGGTGCGCCGGGCTCAAACAATGCCAATGCGCCCTATTATGAAATATGCGCTGCCCCCAGGGCAGCCGCAACCTCGCGCTGCCCTGGGTGCAGCGCATTCATGTGAAAACACGGAGCAGCTGCTCTGTGTTTTCACAGTGCAGGCGGCACCCGCCTGCACTTTCAAAGGGGATTAGAGATCCCCTTGCAGGCAGATGCAGTCAGTGACTGCACCCGCCTGCAAGGGGATGTCTGGGGGGTCCATGGGACCCCCTTTACCCCTGCAGAGGGCTGCTGTCAGGAGGCGCACTGAAAGTGCGCCACCTTTTAAATGGCGCACTGTCAGTGCCATTCTGAGGGCTTCTTTGACTCTGCGCCCACGTCTGTAATATGGCGCAGGCGCAGCGTCAAAGGAATTCCCTCATTTGCATAGGGCACAAACCTATGCAAATGAGGGAACATCCTTTGTTGATAGCGTTGGCGCTTTAAGTGCGCCAACTCTATTGGTATTATAGAAGGGGACGCACAAGCATCTGCGCCCCCTTCTATAACACCAAGGTGCCCTGGGGGGGCGCAAAGCGGGGGCAAACGCTTGTTGCGGCCTCGGGGCACCTTCTGTAATACGGCCCTTAATGCGCCAGCGCTGCCTTCAGTGGGTGTTCCCTCATTTGCATAGGGGCGTGCCCTATGCAAATGAGGTTATTCCTTTGACTCTGCGCCCGCACCATATTACAGACACGGGCGCAGAGTCAAAAAAGCCCTCAGGAGGCGCACTGACAGTGTGCCATTTAAAAGGTGGCGCACTGTCAGTGGGCCTCCTGACAGCAGCCCTCTGCAGTGGGTAAAGGGGGTCCCATGGAACCCCCAGACATCCCCTTGAAGGCCGGTCACTGACTGCACCCGCCTGCAAGGGGATCTCTAATCCCCTTTGGCCTGCACAGTGAAAACACGGAGCGGCTGCTGCGTGTTTTCACATGAATGCAATGCCCCCAGGGCAGCGCGAGTTCGCGGCTGCCCTGAGGGCAGCGCATAGATCATTATAGGGCGCATTGGCATTGTTTGCGGCCAGCGCACCTTTTTTTAAAGGTGTGCCGGGCGCAAACAATGCCAAAGCGTAATACGGCCCCTGGAGAGCACAGCAGTCATCAGCTCCCTCCACAGTAACCTGGTTTTGCTATCAGTCGACTATGACGGGGTCTGCCCAAGGGATCGGACTCGTAGCCACAAGGTTGAAGAGATCGGCCTGAGGCTGTGAGACAGCAAGAGGCTCTCCCTGCCTTCACGAATGAGGGCAGATGTAGGTAGGCCCACGAAAACATACAAGTTGCGGCCTTGGTGTGCGTTGGGGGTAGGAGGGGGTGCTGAGAGGCTCCAGCTTTGGGCTGCGTGAGCGTGGGGTGCTTCCCGTGCTGGACACTGAAAGATATGTGAGGGGACTCAGGAGAGCTTATTGAACAGCGAGGGGATCAAGGAGACGGGGCCGGTGAGGGGGCCCACATGAATTGACGCACGTTGAGGTTAGCTGAGCCTTGTGAATTTGCAGATCAATCTGCTGGCCCCAGGTTACTGGGTCTGGGTCCCTGCCACCCTGGGTCCCGCCCAATCTTGGAAAACACAATGGCTGTGGGTAAGTTGAATTGAAACAGTATGGCAGTACAATGGCATGATACATGACAAGAGATCTTGTCAGAGAGTGCCACGAACAGGTACCTCACTAAATTGTGCTTTGCTAAGGGAGAGCTGCAGATGTGTTATGACATTAGACATTGTGGTGCACACAGAGAACAAATTTGCCCACTCTGTCCGGCCGATGTTGCGGACCTTAATGCAGCAAAAATCAGGTGCCAGAGAAATTACAGCAATCCTGTACATCACAGGGAAGCACTACAGTAGGGGATTCTTCTGGGTGCTGACATGCTCTTGCTGGGGGTGCCACACGGAGTACGCACAACCCCCCTGAATTGTGAGTTTGCTGAAACGTCATTTCCTGACGGACTGCCATTTTTAGCAAGAATATATTAGGGGCAAACCGGTAACACAAAGCTAACACACCACACCTGAAGAACCCACTATTCTCTGAGGAACCTGACAGATTTTCTGCACTAGTCACAGATTGCTGTCTTGTTGAACAGCAGGGTTCACCCAAAGCACTACCCTCATAGTGGTGGAAGGCTACCGCTTTCACCAGGAATTAAGTAACACTGTGGTGGCATCATATCATGTAGCGATCAGTAGGTGTGAGAGGCCCTTTTATCCTGGGTCACTGGAGTGACCCTACAACTTCACTCACCTTTTTAAAGTTCAGCTGCTGTGTGCTTAACTCACCCCTGGCCTACACCAGTTAGATGTGAAGTTCTGCGCAGTGCAGGAGTGGTGACTATGCACTGGTTGTATGTGTGCGTGGGAAGGGTAGAGTGCAGGGACAGAGCAGTGCTGTGCAGTGTGTGCACGGTGAATGCATGCACTGGGTGTATGTGTGCCTGCAAGGAGCACAGTATGTGAGAGACGTAGTGCTAGACAGTGCATATATGGTGAGTGCATGTACTGGGTGTATGTGTACATTACAGGAGTACAATACATAAAGGGTGTAGTGTTGGGTGGCACGTGCATGGTAAATGTGTGTGCTGGCTGTATGTTTGCCTGAAACTGGCACAATGCAGAAAGGTTACGGTACTGAGCAGTACACTCAGAGTGAGTGTGTGTGCTAAATGTATGTACACCTAGGGTGGCACTATACATGGAAGTAAAAGTAATGGATAGTGTTTGTGCTGTCGCATACACTGAGTGTGAGTGTGTTATAATGGTACATTACATTGAGGACCCTGTGTTCCACTTTTGGAAGCCCAGGCCTGCTTGGTGAAGACATGAGGAGGTGTGGAGTAATACCCTATCATAGATGTGTGTATTTCTATATTCTTCTGAGCTTGGTGGGACATACAGGAGAATGGAGCGAGAGGCTCCCCCTTGTACACTTCAAAGGGTGCTCTTTGATTCAGTGAGAGGTCACAAGGAAGGGGCCTGGACACATCCCAAGAAAGAGAAAGGGCTGATAAGGCAATCAAAGAGTAGGTCTGGGAGCCCAGGATTAACCTTCTGATACACATACAGCTGTGGCTGACATCCAGGTGTGAACTCTATTCAATTAAATTCAAATCAATTCAAGGAGTTTATAAAGCGCATGGGTACCCAATGGGGTTCCCAGCACTGGGAAGTCTACCAGGCTCTATAAAATATTCTTAAGCAAACAGGTTAGTCTTGAGTTGTTTCCTGAAACTGAGTAGGTTGTCATTCATCTTAAGAGTTAGGAGTAAGGTGTTCCACAGTTTGGAGGCAAGGTATGCAAAAGAACGTCCACCACTCCTAGCTTTCTTTACCCTAGGGATAGATAGAAGAATTGCTAAGTCTTAGCTCTCTTTTGTCGTGGTATGCGCAGACCAGATGATAAAGGATTCACATTCCCTTAATGTGCCATGTGCGGTGGACCATGGAAAGAGCTTTAAACTCTCATGACCTGTGTTGTCGGACTACTAGCTTCAGAGTTTCTCCTGCAGTGATAGACGGCCTTTCAATAGGAGGAGGGAGAGGAGAAGTATATACCTCAAAATAGGTAGAATCCTACATGAAACTTCAAAAGACTCAGACCTTAAATCACATTTGGTGTCTTGAAATGGACTATAAGAAGGGGAGGTTGAATGAGCAGGACTGGGGGTGAGACCTGCTAGTCTCCTTGCTGAGTGAGGGGACATCACCCAGGGAAACCAAGTCTTCCTGCGCTGGTGCCTTAGAGCACCTGCACATGCCTGTTTGCCAAAACAATGTGCCATGTGAGGAAGAAGAGAGCATTGGAGGGACCGAGGTCCAGTGGGGAGCCCTTACGGTGTGAGGTATGAGGAGAAGGCTGCTGCACCAATAGGGCCATTATCCATGTGCAGATTCAAGTCAGCGACTGCTTTATGTCAGGAGAAGGCCGCCCTGAAGATAGCTGTCGAAAGTGTGCCGTGCGGTGAGAGCAAAGCCGGTGCGGTACTATTGCAATGACACCATATGCCAGAAGAGGCCACCATGGAAGTTACTTCCGGTTAACAAGGACTAAAGCCTGTGCAAGATTGTGGCAGCAACTCTCTGTGCCAGGAGGGGCCATTGTGGTACAAACTGCTCTGTGGTGGGGGTCAGTGCCTGGAAGGCAGTGGTGCTGCAACTCTGTACGCCAGAAGGGGCTCCTGGAAATAATTGTGCTGTGGAGATTGGGCCAAAGCCTGAGAACTGTGAAGCTGTGATGACACATAGACTATGAGGAGCATTAAGGACTGCACCTGACCTGAACCCGAGGACTAGGTGAGGATGCCATGGACACATCACCACATCACTGGGACCCAAATCAGGAGCATCAGAATCAAAACTCCCCCCTTGTTGCGGCATGCGGGACTTACCATGTGGGAGGAGCATTGGAACAGCTCTGATCACTGCCAGAGGTGGTGGCAGAGGCTCAGAGAAGAGCCTGCGCCTGCTGAGTGCTGCCATTCCTCCTGCATGCAGCCACTCACTGAGCCGGACTGGAGCCTTGTGAGTGCCTGCAGATGGGACACCTGCTAAGATGCTGCACGCTTCTTCTCTGGCGGAGCAGGTTAGACTGGTAACAGACCTACGGAGCCCCAGGGGACTCACTTCTAAGAGCACTGTGGCACACAGACTGGCACCAAGACACTTTTGAAGATTTGCTAAGATTCAGAGTGGACTTTTGAGTTAAGGTCCACTAATGAGCATTCCCTGGATGCGGCCACCAGTGAATGGGGAATAACTAGAGGTGGGCGGAACTTGCAGAGTTTTACTCTGTGGAGTTACATAAAAACTCTGCAAGATTCCGCAGAGTTCCGCCAACCCCTAGTTGACTTATAATCACAATCTATGGTGTGAAATTGTACTGAGAAGCTTCACCATTGTTTAAGAGACAGGTCTCCAAATCAACTAAATGTTAAGCTCTAGTAAAGGATGGTGCCCGAGAGGTAATAATTGTGAATACGGCCGGGATGCCCATCATAATGATGCAGCATGGCTAATATTGACAGAAATAGCCTTTCAAAGGAGCAGATTTTCTTTTAGTTCTGCTGGATTCATGCTCCGTTTACACCAAGTGCAGAGTTTATTTTCTAATAAAACAATGCAGGATATACCAACGACCTGGAAAGCAGAGTGATGGGAAATGGATGATGCCATGTCACGGGTGAGGAGGCAAATATTTACAGGGAGATAACATAGATCCGAAGAAATACAAAACCCCGTAATAACCACCTGTTCATAACCTTGTTTTGTGTTCCAATGTTCGACTGTGTACAACAATGTTTACAAAGTAAGAGAGAAGCTGGTTTGTCTGTCATTACATCACTGCTCACTCATCACTTATGTTTTGCGAAAATAAAATAGAATCTATGCAGCTTACACTGGGGTTATGGCTCTACCATATGTTAAATGCCAACAGCAAAAGCACAATGGCATATCATAAACTGCACACTCTGGAGCCTAGCAAGTACAGTGCTTTAACTGCTGTTTAAGTCCACAACCAAGGGGCAAATTGGTTACTAAATGCATTACACAGATGTCAAAATCCAGTGAAAGCATTGTTAGTCACAGTGACAGCCAGCGGCAAACAGGAAAACATACCACTCCCACAGAAAATGCAATCTCAGGAACGCGTTCTGGGCCACCCCGAGTGCACTGGGCCCTGAGACTTGACTCATAGCATTGCGAGAACGCAGCAGCTGTGAGTAGCCACTCTGCCAGAGATAAAGGTCAACCACGAACAATATCCTGCCAGATATGCTGCCTTGCTGGGCAGTGAATTCAGACTACAAACCCTGAGATTTTGAAAGAATACATATGTGTGTTTTGTAATTTTTTAGGCCCCTGCCCTGAATATTCTGCACTTCATGTAGTGCGTCCTCCTCGAGACAACCACGTCCACATTCCCTGGCTCTTGCCTGTACATAGTTGTTCTCCCAGTAGTCAGCCACCTGGGTCAGATATCTGATAGCTCTCGATGAGTGCCCGCTTGCCGACAGGGATCACCTATTCCAACAGCTCTGCCATTTAACATCATCCCCCTCCCGTCTCTAATCACAGTCCGGTTACCACCACCCTCACGCCAGGGATGCTGGGGTTATCAGCCTCGCTCTCACATACATTGGGGCAATCACCTCTTCACCCCTCTGCCCAGCAACTGACAGCCTCCAGCAGTCTTGGAAATGTAGTCTTCCCACGTCTGCTTCTTCTTTAATCACAGTGAATGGGCTAGGGTGCTGGTAAACTCTGCCACGCAGCGGTTGGCAGAGTTTTTGCCAAAATCGCAAAATTCTGCAAACTCCCCCGGCAGAGCGAAGATAACTGCCCACCCCATGAATAACCCTGACCACATTGTGAGGGTGGGATTTGACAGAGAAACACCAAAGCCCCAACCTCAAGGGGTAAATGTGTTGTTGTCTACAAATATATAACCTGCCTTTGAATGTATAGAGTTAGAAATAAAATACTTTTTTTTATTATAATATTAAGTATTTGACTGGACATTGATTTATTGTTACTGCTGTGAGCTCTTCGAGTTATGAGTCATGTTCACTAACCGCATGATCCGACAGGAACATGCACACACACCGATCCTAAGGCTAATGCTCACGAATGGGCTGATGCTCACTACGCAGCGGGATATCCACGGCGCATTCACCACGCATTACACCAGAGTTTACCGGTCAACACACTGTGCAACTGCGGTAGACGCAGACGCCTTCCTCACTCCTCTGGCCCTGCGTCACATCACAGCAGGCCAACAAGCTGAACTGAACGAGCCGCTTACATTACTGGAAGTGCAGGCTGCCATCAGCTCGCTTGCTACAGGCAAGGCGCCGGGGCCGGATGGGTACCCGGCTGAATTTTACAAAGCATACCAACAGACCTTGGTGCCGCGACTCCTTGTGGTTTATCAAAACGCACAAGAAACAGGCATATTACCGGGTACGATTCGCGAGTCCCTACTGGTGTCCTTGCCTAAACCTAACAGAGATGTGGAACTAATCGGTTCCTACCGGCCGTTGGCTCTGCTCAACACCGACTATAAGGTGCTGGCAAAAATATTGGCGACCAGACTGGCCCCTTTGGTACCGCAGCTGGTACACGCCAACCAAAATGGCTTCGTGCCAGCTCGCAACACATCATTAAACCTGCGTTGGTTCTTCCGGGTAGCACATTACTCAGGGGACCATTGGCCACATGCTGGATGCCTGGTCTTAGACCTAGAAAAGGCATTCAACACCTTAGAGTGGGGGTTTTTATTTGCCGTATTGCATAAATATGATTTGGGTTCTTAAGCCTGGTCCAGCTATTATACACGCGCCCATTAGCCAGGATTAAGACGGGCTCTTACGTGTCGGAACAGGTCCCCATTGAACGAGGCACAAGGCAGGGCTGTCCGCTCTCCCCACTCTTATTCGCGTTAGCTGTTGAGCCACTGGTGGAGGCGCTACACAGCACTCAAGACAAGTGGGGAATCCCCTTGGTGGACAGCACGCACGCGGTCTCACTCTATGCCGATGATCTCCTGATCTACCTCAGAGATGTCGGGCAGCCCTGTGGGGTAATTGAGAACATATTGTCTGCGTTTGCTTCAGTGTCAGGGCTGAGAGTGAACTGGGACAAGTTCTGTCTATATCCCTTCACGGAAACTACTCCAGACCCGCTCTTGGTCATCAGCAGGACGCCTGTGCACTGGCAGCTCACAGCATTCCGGTATCTCGGAATTCACATTTACCGAGATCAGCAAGACCTCCTGGAGGGTAACCTGACACGTGCCATCACAGCAGTGAGGGCACAGATGTCCTTCTGGAGCACCCTGCCACTGGCGGTCATGGGCAGAATTGCATTGCTAAAGATGGTAGTCCTGCCATGGATGCTTTACCATTTCACAAACCTGCAGCTTCACATTCGGTCCCCACTATTTAGGGACTTGGAATCACATATGCAACAGTTCATTTGACATGAGTCGCGGAGCAGAGTAACGATGGCTAAAATGTACCCGCCGACCAATCGAGGGGGCCTTTCGCTGCCCAATATGGAGCACTATTATTTGGCGGCGCAGCTCCAATGGGTAGCACGCTGGTTAAGTGCTCAACACCTCGAAGACACGGCTACGCAAGCACCCGGATGCACCCAACCCCAGATAGTGGAGTTGTTTCACCCATACAGCTATTGGTACGAGTGGCATATCAATGCTACCATCGCTGTCTCCGTATCACACATGCTGCAACACCATACTCACCATCTCTTCCTCTGCTGGGTACTCCCAGAAGACATCAGGCAATATCTAGTGCAGAACTCGCGCAGTGGGAAGAGGTGGGCATATCCACAGTAGGGGATCTGTTTAATGACGGGCAACTCATTCCATTCGAAAATCTGGTAGGAGACTCAGAGCTGCCGCAAGGCCAATTTCTCCTCTACGCCGCAATGACCGGAACGCTGGGCACTCTCTGGGGGAACATAGCACAGGAGTCCACCACCCTTTTAACTGTTCAATACCTACACGAACTGGGCACGGGTCGCCACCTCAACAACAACAACAAATCTTTATTCGGCTGCAGATTCAACCATAAAAGACTGCATAAAACAAATAAACATTTCGTGCATTTAACAAAACCAAATTTGTGACATATATACAATAAATAGTAAAAACAAGGGAGATACCCTTCAGTGTTTTGAAAAGGGACAGGGCAAGTGTACTTCAAAAACAAGAGTCCCTAATCGTTATAAAGCCATAATGGGATCATGGGTATTACACACTATTGTGACTAATAATAAAAATTAAAATTACATGTAAATATACAATAATCAATCAACAGAGTCAGTATTCCACAAAGAGTCAATAACAAACTAAATGGGACATGTCAGATTTATTTCATAAAAATACACAAATAAAGTTAAAAACATTTCATGATAAAATACACAAATATACAAGAAAACAGAAAAGTCGACGCTGCGTTTCGGTGAATCGATAATCAGTCACCTTCTTCAGGACAGTTTTCGGAGGTAGGAGGGTGCTCGGATGAAATTCACTAGGCACTTGTGGAAATAATGTGCCTTGAATTGCAGACGGGGTTTGACAATATCCCGCTACGTGTTTAATAAATTGCTGTAGCAGCCCTTAAAATAAAAGCCAATGGGCATTTGTTGAGTTCTTTGGTGCCACCGTTATATATATGTTCACTTGATTAAAAGTCTGGTATGGTTGCTGTAATGTTCATGCAACCAGTGACTTGAAGCCTGGTATAATCGTTTTGCTATTCATATAAGCGGTCAATTAAAACTTAATACTGTATTCTGACCCGGAAGCTGTTCGTTGGTGCAGGGAGGCCGTAATATCTTTAACAAGTTTTAATTGACCAGGCTTCAAGTCACTGGTTGCATGAACATTACAGCAACCATACCAGACTTTTTAATCAAGTGAACATATATATAACGGTGGCACCAAAGAACTCAACAAATGCCCATTGGCTTTTATTTTAAGGGCTGCTACAGCAATTTATTAAACACGTAGCGGATATTGTCAAACCCCGTCTGCAATTCAAGGCACATTATTTCCACAAGTGCCTAGTGAATTTCATCCGAGCACCCTCCTACCTCCGAAAACTGTCCTGAAGAAGGTGACTGATTATCGATTCACCGAAACGCAGCGTCGACTTTTCTGTTTTCTTGTATATTTGTGTATTTTATCATGAAATGTTTTTAACTTTATTTGTGTATTTTTATGAAATAAATCTGACATGTCCCATTTAGTTTGTTATTGACTCTTTGTGGAATACTGACTCTGTTGATTGATTATTGTATATTTACATGTAATTTTAATTTTTATTATTAGTCACAATAGTGTGTAATACCCATGATCCCATTATGGCTTTATATATACAATAAAACCATTTGATCAATCGACAATAAAATCATTTTCCAACAAAGTTCCGGAGCCGAACAGCGGAAGAAATGTACTTATAAATCATTAAGCAGATAAATTCATCTTTTAAAAGAAGGAGATGATGTAGCGCAGCTTTACACTTTCTTAT
The DNA here is from genome assembly GCA_963921515.1 of Calotriton arnoldi. Classification (NCBI taxonomy): domain Eukaryota; kingdom Metazoa; phylum Chordata; class Amphibia; order Caudata; family Salamandridae; genus Calotriton; species Calotriton arnoldi. The sequence goes on from CAWUFW010007575.1 coordinate 674,131, forward strand.
ATTTAAAAATCTTAATAATGGTTTTAAAAAGAACGTCTTGGGATAGCATAAAGTTTACAAAAAACATAAAATGTAAAGTGCTCTGTTCCGATTCTGAGTCACAAGGACACAGGTCCAATTTAGCATCACAATGTGCATCACGTTGGTACGAAACCAGTAAATAAGCAGTGCCCATCCTAAATCTTATGAGATAAAACATCTTAACATGATTAAAATAAAAGGAAAGATAGGGCTCAGTGCCTGGGGAACAAACCAACAATGAGTGTTCAACAACCCTTTTCTTTGTCAACTCTTTATGATCTCTGACTGAGTAGGAATAAAATAGGAAAACTCTTTTCAATTCAGCTCTTGAGATTTTGACTATGTTTCCGGGGTGTCGATACATTCTGATAGACCCAACTTCCCCAGTAAATCATAGATGTACATAATCCAAGGAATTTTCTTTACACAATCCAACTTTAAACAGTCAGTGATTATGGCACGATTCAAGGCTGTCTCTTCTTTTGCCCAGATGTTACGCCAAAGCAAAAGAGGTGCTAGTTGCAAACGAAAAGATAAAGGGGTCGCACCTAGTTCGTTATGGCAAATCGTAGCAGCAGTACTTTTCGGGACCGTCAATAATCTTTTCAAGAACATGTTTTCAGCCCTCTGCAATCCCGTAACATTACAAAATCCCCAGACACCAGCACCATATATAGTGATAGCACACGTGCGGGCTTTATAGATGTCTATAATGGCTTTTATAGGCCGAGAGCCTAGTTTTTTTGTAAATCTGAATATGGCCTCAATATTTTGATAAAAACTCCCAATTCTTGCCTCAATTAAGTGAGACCAAGAATTTTTTTGATTAAAAAGAATGCACAAATAAGAAAAGGTGGGTACGTAAAGTAATTTTTCATTATTTATAAAACAAGTTTTTTAAATTGTGGGGTGTTTGCCCACCACCATAACATGAGATTTTGCGACATTTGTTTTCAGGCCAAGGTCACTCATAAAATTATTAAAACCAGTTAGAAACCTCTGCAACCCCACCCCAGTTCTGGACATTAGCACGCAATCATCAGCATATACAAGTGCTGGGAGAGATCTGCGGCCTATTAACGGTGCGTCTATATTCCCATTATCAAGATTGCTCTCTAAATCATTAATATATAGGCAAAATAAAAAAGGGGCAAGGACGCAACCCTGACGGACCCCACGATCCATCTTTATTGGAGAGGTTAATTCACCATTTGTACCGTACCGCACTCTACCGTGACACCCTGGTGCATTGCTGCTAAAAAGTGGACAATTGGTGGTTCAATGCCCATGGATAGCATCTTCTCCCAGAGTCTCCCCCTCTGCAAGGGGTCCAGGCCTGGCTAAGGTGTATTTGCCGATGACCAGGTGCAGGTTGAGGCACTGTTCAACTGTGCCCAGACCTCTCCTAAACCCATATTGGACATCAGAGAACTTCCCCTTTTCGGCTACCCAGGTCTCCAACCTCTCCAATATGACTCGGCCCATAATTTTACAGGTACTGTCAATTAAAGATATGGGTCGATAGCACTTCGGGTCCGACCTGTCTCCCTTTTTAAAAATAGGAACTATTATTACTGTTCTCCAGGAGTCAGGGGGACCCTGGGCTGCATAACATCTCAATAAATTCGTTAACAGCGGTAACCACAGGGGAAGGTTGACTAAAAACAGATCCGCAGGTATACCATCGGGACCAGATGCCTTATTTTTCACAGTCTGGGATAGGGCTCTGTCCACTTCATCTAACGTCGGCGATACCAGGGTGGGAGCCCCATATTGAAAGTTAGGGCTGTCATATGAGTTAATGCAACTTTTGTAAAGACTAGAGAAATGGTCTACCCAGGATTCAGAGATAATTGTCATGTCAGTACAGCCATTTTTGGAGCTATTGAAGTGCTCCTGGTTTACGGTGCGCCAAAAGAGCCTAGAATCTTTACTTTGACATGCCACATGGAGTTGGCCCCACGCTTCTTGCCTAATTTCCATTTTGCGTTTCTTCAGCTCATGTTTATAGGCATACCGTAAATATTTTATCTCCATGGGGTTTCTGGGTTTTACTTTTAAGGCCTTTACCAATTTATTATGCTGTAGGGTGCATTCGCTATTAAACCACCTATTGGTGCTCTGTTGTTTAGAGCTTGATTTCTTGGTAAGTATCACCCTTGTTGTCTCAATAATTGCCTTGAAGGATTTCAACATAGATTCTGGATTGATGTTGTCTTCCAGGCAATCTAGAATTTGGCTTAAGCTTGACTCTATGATCTGCTTGAGGACAGAGTCAGGATTTACAGCAGACCATTTTCGTAAAAGCCCCTTATTTCTGTCATAAGTCAAAGGCAATATTCTAGCGGACACAATTAATTCTTCAGAGGGTGTCACCAGCTCTAATGACAAAGGATAATGGTCGCTGAAAACATTTTTATGGATGTTAAAAACACTGAGTACGGGTTAAAATAATCGGATAAGACAATAAAATCAATTAGGGTGCCTCGGCCTCTCCCAACATATGTTACTAAATCTGCACTGGTTTCTTCTAGGAGATCAATAGTTAAAAAAGAGAATATTTTATCAGCAGCAAGTTAAATATATTCCCACAGGGGTTGTGGTCAAAATGTTGGCCACCTTCACTTGCCCCCATCGGTAAATGACAAGCCGAACACTTAGAAAGGGGGCACACCTTGCAATTAAAATCGCCTCCCCAGAGTACAACAAAATCCATATTAATCTCCTCAATGTGCTTTGTTAGTGTAGTTTCCAATTCTTGGGCAATACTAGTATTTAAAACATTAAAATTGTTATGATAAAAATTGACAACTACCAGCGTCAAATTTTTCCTATACAGAATATTAATAATCTGAAAGTGCAGGGAATCAAGACAAGTTTTTCCCAGTCTTCTATTTAAAGTTGTCGAAACCAAAGTAAGAAGCCCTCCTTTATTATGACCACCTAAAGAAGCTCTGATGGATGTGTGAATGGAATAAAAGCCATTTAAATATGCAATGTCACACATCCAGGTTTCCTGAAAGCATACTATGCTATATTTTCCAATGAAACCTATCAATTCTCCAATTTCTAGTTTACTCTGCAAACCCGCAATGTTCCAGAAAAGGCTTCCGTGGGTGATCATGTTATTCTGACTGGCATGCACCCTCTCCGGATCTCCTGAAGCTAAAATGTGACCGTCCTTGAGGTCCGGATCAATTGATGCATGAACATCCAACTCAACTGTCACTAATGCATTTGGTGATACTGGCATTGTTAGGGCTGATACAGAGCAGATAAAGTTGGCTAATTTAGGGATATCGTAAGAGGATGTATTCTCTATGCCCCATGAGCAGTCTATAGATGGTTCTCCTTGTAGGAGGCTAGCAGATAATAAAGGATTCACTCTCAGGTGACTAGTGATGTTAGGCCCAGGCTGTGTGTCTGGTTGATTCTGATTTTGATTTTTAACACCAGACACCTCCAAAGTCTGAGGGTCCAGTCAGTCCACATGGTCTAAAGGAGAAAAACGGTTAGAAACTGGGATTGAAAACAATGACTGCGTATTAACATTTAAGGGGGCACATCCAATTCCCATATTTAGAGATGGCTTATAAAAATATCTTAATGGTACTACCTCAATGGGGCCCCCCGCATTATTATTCCAAGAAAGCCTGTCCATAAGCCGGTGTACCAAAGAACTATTCTTAAAATTCGCAACAATGCAATCCCCTGTTTCAGATTTTACTTGCGAGCCCAACCAAGAGACACGCTCAACATTAATGATATTATCATACAAGTCTTCACTTCCAGTCCAGTCTGCAGCTTTACCATCCAATGCACCGTTTTGTTTTTAAGCTGCTTCCAGTCTTCTTCCGTATTAGGTGGCAGGGAGGGGACATTTTTGAGGATGATAACATAGGGGGTAGCTTCTGGGGGAAGATGAAGAACTCTCTCATTATTTTTCCAATTTTTTGCATGGTATATGTGGTGTTTATCTAAGTGGTTAGTCCTACCATTCTCCCGGCCAGTAGTCCTTTGATCAATTGTTATGCCCAACTGTCCACTGTATGGTTGCCTGAGTGGTGTTTGTAGCACAACCCAGTGCTGTTGGCAACAGGGAGGGAGGTCCTACAGGAGTTGAAACCAGTTTCGCCACCTCACTAAATGGTTCGCAGAATCGCTTAGACTACATACACTGCCGCCCTTATCCGCGCTGCGAGCCCGCTGGGACACTGACCTACAAAGACCCACCACAGACAAAGAATGGGGGCACAAACTTGAAAGCCCAACACGGATTCCCCGCAATGCAAAGTTCCGGCTCATCCAATACTATATAATACATAGAGCCTACCTAACACCAGAGTAAATAAATAAGTATTTTGCCCACGCAGATGCCAAATGCACACGATGCAACGAAGAAGGGGCAGACCTCATACACATGCTGTGGTCGTGCCCAACTATTCAAACGCATTGGTGGGTGGTCACTCGGTGCCTGGCCTAATGCACGGAACGCACACTTGACTGGACATGGGAAGTCTGCATACTGGGACTCTATCACAGGTCCAAAAAACATAAGACGACATCCAGATACATAGATTTGGGTCTCATAGTGGCTAAACGACTGCTTACGCATCGCTGGAAGTCTCACACTCCCCCAGCGACAAAAGCCTGGTACCAATCCCTGCTGTGCTGGGCGCAGGCGGAAAGTGTGACACTCCGACGGGAAGATGCTATAGGATTGTGAAGGCAGCCGCTGGCACCGTCATGGGATGCAATACTAGCAGAGTTTCGTATAGCCTGGCAGAGGTGCCTGGAGGTAGCAGCAGACACACCTATGAGCGATGGCGAACAGGCACTACTATAGACACTGCGGTCCTAGGCCTCACTGGGCGGGCTGTCTACAACTCCGAACACTGGCGAACATGGGAACTCACAGAACACACAGCACGCGACGGAGCGGGTAGCTAAGGGTGGCGCGGAGGATTGTGGCAATGCTTGTGGTACTAATTAAAGCTGATGTATATGTATAATATGAACAATTCATGGTAGATGGAGTACGAGCTATTTGATTTTGTTGTTTTGTTGAACATAGTTTAGTTTCAAGCACCAAGTAACTCTGTCATGCGACTGCATTCTATATTAGGAGTTTAAAGCTGTTAAATATGATGTAATACATTACAATAGTACCGAAATGTACTGCCACGCTTTGCTTCTCAAATGTGATATATGGAATATATATTGGATTGTTAAGAAACTTTTCACAAAAAATAGTATGATAATAATAAAAACAAATGTAAACAAAAAAATGAGACATGTTCACTAACCTGTATTCATACTTCCCCCCTGAGGGAGCCTTTGACTGCTCATTCACAGCTACCGCTGAGGGTCAAGTGTAGAAGAGGCACTTGGCCCAGTTGCCCAGGAGCCATAGTAGGTTGCTCAGGATCCATAGTAAGCCAGGCCATAGGACATCAGGAGTAAGAGGCATCAACCACACGGTTGGGCTCAGTAACCCCTGCATGCCCCTTGGTCCTCTAAAATGGGTTCTGACAGTCCTCTCCTCTGAGACGTCCTGCCGGTCCAAAAACATTAGCTTGTGGAAGATAGCCTTGGAGCACCTACAGGCCTGGGGATGGGCCCCTATGAACTTATGCCTGAACTAGCACATTGCAGGGGCATTAAATGAGAAAGGCATGGCTCCAATCGATTCTGAAAACTGGTGGAGATACACCATGATAGAGAAGTGAATGATGAAAGAAACACTGATGAACAGTTACCTCTCCATGTCTTTGATATTGGGAAGGATCAAATTTGGTAATGTTCAAACAAGTTTGGAATGAACATTTCACAACCAAACCCAGGTGTAGTGTTTGTTAATGGTACACCATTAGATGGGCATGCAGTTGATCTACAGAGAGAAGAGATAAATGGGGAATCAGCATTCCTGTCTCAGTTACACATGATAAGAAGGCTGCTTTACATCCACATTCTTGACAAGGGTGCAGTCTACAAAATTAATACAAGGGCAGCCTGAACACATGCTAGCTCGTATGTATTGTGATGGTATTGTGAAATGGCTTGGTAATTGGAAAAAAGATATTAGGTTTTTTTTAAGCTATGCAGATGTGGGGTAAGTACTCCAAGTTTACAGGAAATACACAGTGTTTGAAATCATAAAGCATTAAATTACATAATAGATTGAAGGAACACCTTTTGCAAGTTGTACTCACCATACATGACAGGCATGCTACTCTAGATTAGACCAGGTGTGTTAAAATTGGGGGTCTCTAGTTGGCAGTGGTTAGTACACTGTCCAAGTAGGGACCCTTCCTTCTAGTCAGGATAAGGGAGTTACAACCCAAGATAGCCCCTGCTCACCCCCTTGGTAGCTTGGCACTAGCAGACTGCAATCTCAGAGGCAATGTGTAAAGTCTTTGTATCCCTGAGACTTCAGAACAGGAGGCAAGCACACACAAGCTCTTGGAGACTCTTCTCAAGTAGGTTTCACAGAAAAGTTCAGTCTTCATCCTCTCCTTGGCAGAAGCAGCAACTGCAGGCCAGCAAAGCAACACACAGCAAAGCGGGCAGTCTGCACCCAACAGCTCTTCAGCTCTGAACCACTAAGGTTCCTCTTGATTCCAGAAGTAATCTAAAGTTCTGGGTTTTTAGGTCTAATACTTATACCCCTTTTTCCCCTTGGAGTCTTTGTTCAGAAAGTCTCTCTTACTCAGTAAAACCAGTTCTGTCCTCCCTGGTCCAGTTTCACTACAGGAGGTGGACACAGCATTGTGCAGATCAGCCACAGCCTATTCAGGTGTCAGATACAACTCCTCCCACCACTCTAGCCCAGGATGGCACATCAGCATATGCAGCGCACACCTCAGCTCCCTTTGTGTGAGTGTCTGGAGTGAATGCACAAACAGCCCCTGTCAGTCTAAAACGAGATGGTGAATCCACAAGCAGGCAGTGGCATACAGGATGGTTAAATAAGAAAATGGACACTTTCTAAAAGTAAAAGACACACAATGATGCACGTAAAGCAGAAAAAATCAAACATTCACCCCCAGCCAAGAGATCTGGGTTAAATTCTTCATTCTTTTGCTCACCATATAGCCCAGTTTAGACCCAGCCATATGCAAATCAGTCTTGACCCTGCTCCTCATGGGAACAGTCCAGCCCGAACTGCCAAGCCAGGTTGTCAGTGGACCAGAAACAAGCATCCTGCCACCAGATTCAAGCTAGCCTGGATAATGAGGGGTGATATCCCCGAAACCAGTCCCAGGATGCTTGTTTCTGGTCCAGGGAGGACCTGGCCTGGCAGTTCAAGCTGGACTGTTCCCATGGGGAGCAGGGTCAAAATTGATTTGCATATGGCTGGGTCTAAACTGGACTGGCGTGGCAAGCAAAAAAACGATGGATTTCACCCAGATCTGCGACTGGGGGAGAATGTTTGATTTGTTCAGCATTCCGTCCATCATATGTTCTTTTTGCATTTGTCGCCCTGAGTGGGAAGGGTATGCCCAGACGTGGGTCCCGTGCTCGCTATGCCACCAGATTCAAGCTAGCGTGGCTGATGAGGGGTGATACCCAGAAGCCAGTCCCAAGATGCTTGTTTCTGGTCCACAGAAGGCCTGGCCTAGCAGTTCGGACTGGACTATTCCGAAGGGGAGCAGGGTCAAGACTGATTTGCATATGACTGGATCTAAACTGGAATGGCGTGGCAAGCAAATAAAACAATGGATTTAACCATATCTGTGACTGGGGGTGAATGTTTGATTTGTTAAGCATTCCGTTCATCATATGTTCTTTTTGCACTTTCTAAATGGGGCATTTTCAAACACACATATTAAAAAACATCTTTACTAAAAGATGTGTTACTGAATTCTGAGTTCAGAGATCCCAAACTCCAAATCTCTAGCTGTTCCCAATTGAAAGTTACACTTATAAAATGTTACAAGGCAGCTCCCATGGTAGCCTATGGGAGAACTAGTCCTTGCAATAGTGAAAAACAAAATTGGCAGTATTTCACTATCAGGACATGTAAAATACACCAGTACATTTCCCACCTTTCACCAACACTGCACCCTGCTCACTGGGGTACTTTGGGCCTTCCCTAGGGGTGTCTTACATGTAGAAAAAGGGAAGGTAAGGGCCTGGCAATTGGGTGCATTTGCCAGGTCGACATGGCAGTTTAAAACTGCACTCACAGGCACTGCAGAGGCAGGTCTGAGACACTTTTCAAAGGCTACTTGTGGGGGTGGCACAACCAGTGCTGCAGACCCACTAGTAGCATTTGATTTACAGGCCCTGTGCACCCGCAGTGCACTTTACTAGGGACTTACCAGTAAATCAAATATGCCAATCGTGGATAACCAATCGTAATCATGCTGATACATAGTTTCAAAGTGCCCTGGGTACCTAAACCAGCAAAAATGAAATCCAGCACACAGTCAAAAATACAGGAGGTAGAGTCAAAACATCATGGGAAACCACTCCAAAGATACCAGGTCCAACACGGTGTATCACTGGAGATGTACCGCAGTAGAAAACACTTTGATGGTAGATGTTATAATTGAAGGTGTACTGTATTGTAGGCCTATTGTCAGAACATGCCTGTATGCTTCGACTTTCTAGATGTGCTGAGATTATATATGCTTTAACTGATTCACACACCTACTATCTGGAGGCCGATTATATGTGTGTCATCATTACTACTGGATAATCACGCCCACTGCTGCCATGTGAGCAGTGATGAAAAGCTGTGCAGTTTGAATCAGAAGGATGTCTGGTGAGTTCAGCACACCATATTGATAGAATGTACATATTATTCACCCACACATGATTTGCATTCTGGTCTCTAAGCATATACATGTGCCCATAATTCACATGGAGAAACTGGAAGCATAATATCTGTTAATGCCTATTACTGGTTCACCTGGAGGGGGACAATCATCAGTTGTCATGTATCCCAACATAGTGACTACAGATGTTGTTCTTGCAGGACATGGCCTACAGAATTAATATCAGAACATGCATTTTCATATGCTGAACTCGGTCACCTATACAATCATGGAATGGGATGCCTATAAGTCTTAACTGTTTGGAATTTGTATTCAGACCTCTCATGGGCCCGATGGAGGACACTAAACTACAGAAGTGTCAGAGCCACAGACTGAACGTCATCAGCCTTCCTAAAGAATCAATCAGGGAAAGAGATGAGAGTAGGCCTTGCCTATTCCCCCACATTTAATAACAGAAAAATGCAGACCTCTCTCACTCACTGAATTGCAGTACTCAGGAAAAACTAATCAGCAGCTCCTTGCTAAAAGGACCATATACATTTCTAAGGGTAGCCGTCCATTTTCCCTTACTTCAATATCAGGATATCCACCATCAAGCCACCAGAATGCAGTGAATACACTTCCACTGTCTGGAGAATCTGTATCCACACTCCATCTTGTGCCCTACTAAACCACGGGCTATACAAAATGAAACACACTGGTCTCAGCGTGGACAGCGAAACCTGGTTTCCATACATGGGTTACATTTTCATCCATCATACATGCACATAGCACAGACGTGAACTGCGGGAATGAGGGCTGAGGGTCACATTAAAGCAGAATTTAATACGAATGGGGTTCCTGAGACCGCACTTCTCTCTGAGACAGAAAAAAGGTCTGGTCAACATCAATAGTTCACCAAACTAAGTACGCTGCCACCACTGCTTTAAGTGTTCAACTCGGGACATGGACAGTAGTATTATATACGTTATGAGAACACCCTTGCTGCACAGATCATAGAACAGGTTCTGGAACTTGGCATTATCTTTGAAAATCATAGACCACAGCGCACATGCTGAATTAGCATGTTGGCAGGGACACCAAAAAGCCTTTATGCTACTCTCACAAGCAGTTGAGTTAATCTGGGCAGGGTACACACTTGCATAGCATCGAGGGGACATTCGCATGTGATGGAGCAAGGACTCACAATGAGACTTGCTCGTAGAAATCTTCTCACAGTATTAATTAATTAAAACTTTGTAATGTCTTTACTAACAAGTGCATACATGAAAACAGTATCCTAGAGAAGCTTGCCTATGTGTTTCCGCTAATAAATAATCCTTGTCTAATCCAAAATGGCCGCTAAAGTGAGGGAAACTCTACTGCGCATGTGTCAACCATATCACATGGTATGACGTCTTTCTTTGCTTGGAGGGAAACTTCTGCTTCTGCGCAGTGTTTATTAAAATGGCTGCTTAATGTTCTCACGTGCTAAAGCTTACGCATTTGCTATAATTAACATTGTGGTATTCTAACGCTACTAATGCGGGATAGAGTTTATAATAGAATGGGACTAGAGTAGAAATAGGGGGTATACAGTGAAGACATTTATTTTTGATTTAATATGTTTCTTCTTTGATTCCTATTAGTTCGTAAATTTGGGGCCTGGGTTAACAGAACAGCAGCTTGAGACCTATGGGATGTGTGCATGCGCTCTGCAAATCAAGACACAGCGATGAAGCCAACTTGGAAGTCATCCAAGGCCGTGACCTGTTGGTCAATTCCACTACATCCGCGATGTTCCCTCAAATTGCAACATTGAATATACATTTTGTATTAAGTTTTGTCATGAGACGGGTGGGAAATAAAGCAAATGTATTAGTTGTGAGGGGCGGTATTTTAAAACAATGGGCTTAAAGAAATTGAACGAAATTGACATGGTGTGAGGAGCAACCCCCTGTCCCTGTCCAATCAGAAGTAGTGGGCCCATAATTTTGAAACATTAATGGGAGGTCCTGGGTATAGAAGGGTATAATAGATTAGAATTAGCTAATTAGCTAGGCTTAGAGCTCAGATGCTGACACAGAACGAGCTGATCGATTGCAGACTGAACCGCTGTCCAGAGAGGTCCTGAGGTGGGGGTGGCAGAATCCATTAGAAGGAAGACGTGGAAGAGATCGAGGAGGGACAAAGTGTCAGAGAGGGGAACGACGCAGGCGTCGTTGGTAGAGAGGTCACATGTCCCGTCTTGAACCTGGTCCAGAGGTCTTGATCTTAATCCTTTCTAGGACCCTTTTCCAACTCCTTGGCCAAGGGGTTTGGTTCTCACACTCTTAGGTAACTATAAGCGAAATCTTTAGATGTGCTGCTGTCTCTATCTTCTCTTTTCTGAGGGACCGTCATTTGATGCTTAATAAGTGATTTATAGTATATTTACTCCTTGATATACGATTGAGTATTATGTGGATTGTATTTTTACTCTCCTAAAACTTTAGATAAACATTTTAGAACTTCCTGACTCAGTGATCATTTCAGATTTATGAAGTGTATTGTATGTCACTCATTTTAAACTTCCCAATTATCAAAGGGTTCATCGGTAAGTCATTACTCTTCAAATCATAAAAGGTCATTGGTAGCAGGGATATTGATAAAGAGTACAACTGACCCACCAGCGGAATTTGCTAGCGTAGTATGAATGAATGGGCCCAGGGAGTATTTGGTGTATGAATGCTTGTTGCTAGTAACCCGCTGGATCAGTTTTCTGGTTATCAGAGGATGGTTGGACTTTGTTAATTGGGTAATGAGAATTTCTTTTTTATAAACTAACATCCGTTTTGTTTAAAGTTTGTTTTATGTTGTCTAGAATCCCCGGGGAAGGAAAAATTTGAATAGCGGATGGTAAGTGGAAGCCATACTGCAGTGAGGTTATCTGTCAGGTAGAAATAGTACTGAAAAGTTAAGCAGGGCTATCAGTACTTGTTAGGGACTTTGTGCATGTGAGTGACAGCAAAGGAATACGCTGGTAAAAATTTGATGTTATATCACCTAGAAAGGGTAACATTGAAGAAGTAGCAGGTATTTCCGGAGCTTATGTGAAGAGTAAACGGAAGTTGTTTTACTCGTAGTGTATGATTAGTAAATGGAAGGGTTTTACTAAAAAGTGAGAGAATCTATCTTTTCAATTTAGAGAAACTGGCACGATAGCGAATGTTTTATGTTGTTACTGAAATTTAAATAAGAAGCGTTGAAAGTTTTGCGTACGATTTTTGTAAAGGGAGGGTCAGCTGTCGGAGTAAAAGCTGACGTCACAAACGCTGCGCTGGTATTGGTTGACATGGCGGGCGTGAAGCGAATTTTCTAAAGGAGGGGACAGTAGTCAGGAGTAATACTGACGTCACAGGTGTCGCGCTGGGATTGGTTAAAACAGCGAGGGACAGAGAAGCGCAGATTGTAAAGGAGGGGTCGTCAGACAGACGTCACAGAAAAGCAGCGCTAGGATAGGTCCAAGACAATTGTTAGCTGGAATCTGATTGGTTGTCAGCATAGAAATCGAAATCTTAGTGGACAGTGTAGATTGTATGTGGAAACGTGATCCAACTTTGACAGGAACCCGTCCAGACAGAAGGTTCTTAGGATTTGCCAAATATAATTCAATACATAGATATTTACCAAAAATGTACGGAGAAAAGAGAAAAATGTCATTCTTACAAAAGATTAAGAATTATTTTAAGAAGGATAAGCCAATCAAAACTAGGGAAGGAATTATCATCCCACCAGCAAAAACGCCCTCCTCATTCATGATGAGGGAGAGGGGTTATCATACGTGCGTATGGTTAGAAAATTGGATAGAATATACCAAAGATGACGGAATATTAGCTTTCCCAGAGAATGGTACTTTCAATGGGAGAATTCAACAAAATTTAAGAATAAGAATGAATGACTTAGAACCCAGACCAAGATTAACGTAATACGAAGCCCTAGAAGAATGGGAAACAGAGGCATTTGAACGTGATAGACCCAGAAGCAATAGGGGTTATAGGGGATTTTTTCCTAGATACCAAAATGAGTCAAGAGACAGTCAGATGAAACAGTGGAGAAGAGCGATGCTTACCGAAGGTTTGTATCCAGTTTTCATGACAGATGAACCGTTAGGGAACAAATGCAAAGAAAGGCAAAACATTTGACAGGGTTTGGAGATTCTGAAGATGAATTTATGGAAGAGATATTGAAGAACCCTCCACCATATCAGGAAGGGTCAAGTGGTTGTAACCCAAGTGCACCAATTTTGAGAACACCATTGGTACCGCAAGTATTGCATAATACACCAGTTAATAGGGTACTTCAGGATAAAGAAAGAGAGGCTATAGATAGAAACAGAGCAGAATTAATACAGAAAATAACACAGCTGAATGTACATCCTGATTCCCTGACCATACCTGTAACAATTGGTCCTGTGGTTCCATTATATGGTGACAAAATAAATTGTCCGAAACCTTTAGTTATGCCTACACCTATGGATATTCCTAAACCTGAAGCTGTAATAATTGATGACCATATCAGTGATTGTGAATCTATGATTTCATTAATGGATTTACCTATTCGAGATTCCATAAATAGCACCCCAAGAAGAGTCACACCTGGTTGTTCAAAGGATGTAAATATTATAACATCATCAGGAACTAAGGGGTCGATTACGATGGCGGGCGGACTTTGTCCACCCGCCATCGCATTGGCAAAAGGGACCGCCCGCCATAGGTGCGGCGGTCCCGCTATACAAATTAGGATGTGCCCTCCACACTGGTGGGCGCATCCCGTATTTTTACATTGCGGCGGGCGGTGCTGCAAGCAGCACCCGCCGCAATGTAAAAATACATGTTGTGCATTTGCATGTACAACGTGACAGGCACCTTGTACATGCAGATGCAACCCCCCACGTGCAGCCCCCCACCCCCAACCCCTGGGTGCCCGCAACGGACCCCCGAAGGCATTCTCCGCCTGTCTTTTTGCGGCGGGATCTCCGCTGCAAAAGACAGGCATCGTAATGCCCACAGCGGTGCCTGCATGGCACCGCTGCCATTGCCCCATTGTGTCGTGTCCCGCAAGGCGGGCGGAAAAGGACCGCCTTGCGGGACCACGGCGGACGGTCTTTCCGTCTGCCGCGGTACCATTCCCATTCCCACCGCCAACCTAATTTGGCGGTGGGAATATTCAGGTTGATGGCGGGCGGATCGCCCCCGCCGGGCCGGCGGTGACTACCGCCGGCCCGGCGGGGGCGATCCGCCCGCCATCATAATGACCCCCTATGAGTGCAACAGTAGTAACACCAGAAGACTTAGAAAGGTGGGCGCAGGGATCAGACCGACAAAGTTCACCTCCAAAGATTATGGACATTTATAAATTGAAAATCGAATTAGAAGAAATGATAGCAGGCAATGTAGGAGTAGATCGATTGAATACCTATAGTGAGGAAGAATTACTGTTCGTATGTAGAAGCATAACCAGAAATGTAAAGATATTCCATGAAAAATTTACAGATTTGGCCTCAGAAATGGGAATTGAAATAAGAAAGTCAAAAGTAGTACAGAAACCCTATAGAGCAGATTTTACTGACAAAGATCTAGAAAATATGAATACATCTGGTAGAAAATTACAAGTGAAAGAATTAATGTCAGTATTATAGAAATGGGGAGAACTAGATAAATGGAAAACTAGATGGACAAAGAAAAAGGAAGAGGCACGTTGTAGTAGAATAGCTTCCGAATATTTACTGAAGGAAACAGGGAAAGTAGAGCAGATGTACCCGATGCGAGAGGTACCTGGAGGAGGTTATGTTCATGTCCCATGGAGTAGACAAGATATTTTGTCATTTACAAATGATTTTCCAAAGTTGAGAGGAAAACCGATCGAATGGTACAAGCAGGTTGAGAGGTTTGTGAAAGTCTCAAAGGTATTGTTAAAGGACTTAGATGGTTTGTTTGACATAGTGGTACCTGCCGATTTATGGACAGACTGTAAAATCACAGTTGACTAGCCGAGTGAAGAGTATCCTAGAGATCCAAACACAGGTGCCCCATCAAATGATGTGATGAAAAAGTATCACCAAGTAATAACTTATTTAAAGGGGAAAATACCAAAAGAAACAGATTGGGTGAAAATAGACAGGACTACCCAAGAAGCAAGTGAATCGGTACATGACTATTATGAACGTCTATTACAGGTGTTCAAACAGTATAGTGGATTCGAGGATTTTGGAGACAAAAATATGAGTCAAATTGTCTATCGGTTTGTTTATGGTCTAAAACCAGAGATTTGTCAGATGATTAAGCAGCATATGTTATGCTGGCAAGGAAAGCCTATTGATGAGATTTTGAAATATGCTAAGTATTGTGGTGATGATATTGAGGATAGGCACAAGAAACTGCAAGAGAAAATGATGTGGGCTCAAGTGAAAATGGCTGAGCGACAGGGAATTAATTTGGATAATCCGACAGAAAGTCAGGGAAAAGAATCTGGAACGAATGGTGACACAGCGAATGGTGGAAAAGTGAGAGGACGAATGAGTAGAGAAGCTAAAAAGAAATTTCCTTGTCATGGATGCGGGAAGTTGGGACATTTGAAGGACGAATGTAAAAAGATTCGAAATAATAATGGCCCAAATCATAATTTAAATCCACAGACGCAGAATGACTCACAGCAGGGTGTAAACCCTCAGAGTCAGTTGCCACCTGCCCCTATACAGGGTAATGTAAGCAGAGCAAAGCACGGTACAGACGTCGGATATCAAGGAGGAAGTGGTAAGAATGAATATGTAACTTCACAGTTTCTTTTACAGGACGAATTTGATCCATATGGACATAAATGACGGTGCCTAAGAGAGGGGGAGAAGGAGTGCGTACTTGGCGCATCCTTACCGGTAGATCAGTCAGGTCCATATGTTGAAGGGAAAGTAAGAGGTAATGATATCACTTTTCTTTTGGACACTAGTGCTACCCGTTCTACTGTAAGAACAGCAGACATCCCAGACCTCCCTCTCTCTGGAGAAGCTATCCAAGTTGTAGGTGTAGCTAATCAAAAGATCAGAACACCCTTACTGAGCCAATGGAAGTAAAGATAGGAAATTTTCGAGAAATGCACCAATTTGTGGTGTGTGATTCTAGTCCAGTAAACTTATTGGGCAGAGACTTACTGTGCAAGATGAATTGCACTATTTTTTGCACACCGGATGGTGTTGCAGTACAAACCCCAGATGAAGATCATGTTTATAAGTTCCTGCTAGCAAAGCAAGGTACTGAAGTGGATGAGATGTTTTCCTTGATGACAAAAGACGAATTACCAGAAGAGCTAAGAACTACAGTGAGCTCTAAGGTATGGGATTTTACGGGGAAAGAAGTAGGTCTTATGGCAAATATAGACCCAGTAAAGATCACTGTAAAAGAAGGTGCAATTTTCCCAAATACCAGACAGTACAAGATGAGTGCAGAAGTAAAAGCAGGAGTTGTTGAGGAAATTAACAGAATGGTAAAACAAGGCATATTAAAAGAAGTTATGAGTAGTCCTTGTAATTCACCAATAATGGGTTTGAAAAAGCCTAGTGGAAAGTACAGGATTGTTCAGGATTTGCGGAAAATAAATAAAATAGTGGTACCTTGTTGTCCTATAGTACCAAATCCTGCAGTAATCCTATACCAGATACCCTGGAGTGCAGAATGGTTCACTGTGATTGATCTATGCCAAGCATTCTTCTCAATACCGTTGCACCCAGATAGCCAATATCTCTTTCGTTTAAATTCGAAAATAAAGTCTATGTATGGAATCATGTTCCTCAAGGATACACAGAAAGTCCCTCCATTTTCAATCAAATATTGAAAGGGTGTCTAGAGAAATTAGTACTACCTAGGAGTTCAGTCTTAGTGCAGTATATTGATGATTTATTGATAGCATCCAAAACTCATGATGATTGTGTTGAAGATTCAATTGCATTACTCAACCATTTGGCTGAGGAAGGACACTAAGTATCACCTGAAAAGCTGCAGTTTTGTACAACAGCAGTTAAATATTTGGGACACCAAATTGAAAGGGGAACAAGAAGAGTAACATCTGATAGAATAAAAATAATCAAGCAAATGAAAATGCCAGTAACACAAAGAGAAGTAAGGATGTTTCTTGGAATAGTAGAATACTGTAGACAATGGATTATAGGGTTTTCACTACTAGCAAAGCCTTTGATTCAGCTAACTAAAAGAAAGCGAAAGATCCAGTTGAATGGGATGATGAAAGTGCCAGTGCATTCATAAAACTAAGAAATGCATTGTGTGAAGCACCTGCCCTAGGCATGCCTGACTACACAAGAGAATTTGCACTATTTTGTTATGAAAGAGAGAATTGTGCACTTTCAGTGTTAACTCAAAGACATGGAATAGACAGGCGTCCTATAGCGTATTTTTCTGCTACATTGGACCCAGTAGCGGCAGCATTACCAGGCTGTTTAAAATCAGTTGCTGCTACCTGTATGAGCATTGAGCAAAGTGAGTCAATAGTAATGGGACATCCTGTTACAGTGTTTGTCCCACATGCAGTTGTGATCCTGTTAACAAGAACTAGAACTCAGCATCTTACACCTAGTCGGATAACAAGGTATGAACTAATTATTCTTGGAGCTGAAAATGTGACCATAGTTAGGTGCACTATTGTGAATCCTGATACATTATTGCCAGATCCAATTTTTGAAGAAGTTAAGGACGATCTAGAACATGATTGTCTAAAGGTCACAGAATTGTGTACAAAACCACGTCCTGACATACATGAGATGCCCTTAAAAGACTCAGACAGGGAGCTGTTTGTGGACGGCTCATGCTTAAGGCATGAGGATGGAAAATTGAGTGCAGCATATGCTGTGTGTGAATTATCTGGAATAGTCGAAGCATCCTATTTACCAGTAGTCAAGTCTGCACAAGTAGCTGAATTATTTGCTTTGATTAAAGCCTCCAAAATTGGGAAAAATTTAAGAGTAACCATATTTACGGACAGTCAATATGGGTACGGGGTTGTGCATGACTTTGGCCAACTGTGGATTCAGAGGGATTTCATGACTTCTTCAGGATCTCCAATCAAAAATGGGCAGTTTGTAAGGGAACTATTGGAGGCAATACAATCACCAAAAGAATTGGCGGTAGTAAAATGTGCCACACACCAGTC
Organism: Calotriton arnoldi; assembly: GCA_963921515.1. Classification (NCBI taxonomy): domain Eukaryota; kingdom Metazoa; phylum Chordata; class Amphibia; order Caudata; family Salamandridae; genus Calotriton; species Calotriton arnoldi. The sequence continues at coordinate 692,109 of CAWUFW010007575.1, forward strand.
AGGAGATGATTGGGTGGTAGTCGGTAACAGATACGCAGATCTAGTGGCTCAACACTGTGCCAAAAACAGATTGGCAGTAAACAAAAGGGTTGAAAGGATGGGAATCAGCTGCCAACTTATGTCATGTTCACCCCCTGAAACATGGAATGATGTGAAAAGACTGCAAGATGATGCTGAGGAGAGTGAAAGAGATGTTTGGATAAAAATAGGGTGTACCCGAAGAACAGATGATGATGTATGGGTATATGCAGATGGCAGACCAGTCATGCCCGACTGTTTGATTTCACAAATGGCCAGAATGTATCATGGAGACACACATGTAGGGAGAGATGCCATGATTAGACTGTTCAGACAAAGTTGGTACAATCCAAAGTTTAGGGCTGCAGCAGAGAGTTTTTGCCAGAGGTGTTTAACTTGCCAAATGAATAAACCAGGAAGGAGAACAGTAATTGGTTTAGGGAAAATTGGAAAGGCTGAAGGTCCTTTTGTGAGATTGCAGCTAGACTTTATACAGTTACCACCATGTAAAGGACTGAAATATGTACTTGTCATAGTATGTCTGTTTTCAAGGTGGGTGGAGGCTTACCCTACCAGAAGGAATGATGGCATTACAGTAGCAAAACTGTTATTACAAGAACTCATTCCTAGGTTTGGTTTCCCAGTAACTTTGGAATCAGATAGAGGAAGTCACTTTAATAACGATGTAATTCGAATAATCTGTGAAGCATTCCAAATTGAACAGAAATTGCACTGTGCGTACCACCCAGAGGCTTCTGGAGTGGTTGAACAATTGAATGGCACAATAAAATCAAGACTGTCAAAGATGTGTGCATCAACATCGTTAGATTGGCCAGATGCATTGCCCCTTGTCTTAATGGGACTCAGAAGCATTTCTGACAGAAATACAGGATTGAGTCCCCATGAAATCCTCATGGGCAGAGCAATGAGACATGCACATGTTCCTGGAAATAAACTGCTGAACATAACTGATGATATGGTTCTAGATTATTGCAAGGCATTGGCTGACCTAGTGCGTTCTGTCCCTACCAGGTTGGAGAAGACGCAGTTTCCAGGCAGCCTGATCAAGAGCATGATCTGAACCCCGGAGACTGGGTGGTTGTGAAGCATCACACCAGAGAAACATGTTTATCACCCAGGTGGGGCGAACCTTGTCAGGTTATATTAGTTACAAACACAGCAGTAAAATGTGCAGGATTGCCTAATTGAATTCATGTAAGCCACACCAAAAGGGTGCCAGCTCCTGAAGGAAAAGATCCTTAGTCAGCATCAGTAGCTGAGGAAGCTGAAGGTTGGCCCGCTGAAGAATCCCAGGTGAGAGATTCTGGAGAAGCTGAAGAAGAACAACCGAGCATAAGTCAGGACTGGATACCAGTGGTCGACATACCAGAAGTTTACAACAAAACAAGAAGTCGAGCAAGATTAGAGGAAATTAGTGAGGATCAGATAGGTGAAGAAGAAGCAGCTCAGGATAGGGAGAACAAAACAATACGAGAACCTGAGCAGGCCCAGATAGGGAGAGGAAATTGGGCTCAAATCGACAATGAAGCAACAAAATTTGAGCAGGGACAGACAGGTTTAGAAGAACGCGGTCATGCTGCAGAAGTACAAAGTGCAATAAACCCTGATCATAATCAGTTAGAACAAGAAAAATAAGTTCAGGGAGAAGAAAATCAATAAAACAAAGAGCAAGAAAGCCTCAAACACGAAAACGTAAATCCTGAACAGGGTCAGTTAGTAGAAAATCACCCTGGAGTAACTGAAGAACCGACAACAAGACCTGAACAAGAACAGATAGAAGAGGAAACAGAAATAGAAGAAACCCAATTTGTGCCACAACTTGAAAATAAAAGTGTTTTTGGAAACGACTCAGAAGGTGCAGATACAGTGCAAACAAAAAAGGTCAGAAAAGGTGATCAATGGCCTAGTGTCATCAAAAGAGTAAAATACCATATAGAAACCCGAAGCAGAGATCCAGAACAAGTAAATGAAGTAACGAGTTTAACAGGACAAACAAATGGAACTGAAAAACGAAAAAGCAAAAGACTGAAACTTGTGAACAATAAGTTTAAAGGTCCAGATTGGACTTATATAATCCTTGAAGACTACGAGAGTTCAGAGTCAAGTGAAAGTGGTGACGAAAGAACAAGTGCAGAACTGACTTATGAAGAAGAAGTGAAACCACCTTGATAACGTAAAGGGTTTGGAAGAAAAAGAAAAGAAGAAAAATCTTCTTTGTCAAAATGCCTGACGACAGAGTTTCTGGGAAACCGAAACGGAAATGTTGTAAAAGATGCTGTGCTATATGCATATGTAGCTTGGTAGTGGTGCTTATAGTATGGTTAGTTGTGATCGTAGCAATTCCTTACCTTATGATAATGAATAAAAAGATTAACAACGATACTAAGGGAAGGATGGATAACTTGAAAAGTGCTAGCGTAAGAATAGAAGCAGAAGATGAACCAGAGTTTCATCATGTGGTAACAGATAACGATACTAGTTTAAATATTTTCACAAAATTATTGTTTCAGTATGTAGATACAATGGAAGTTAGTGATTGTTATGTCTGTATGAAGTTACCAGAATCAGTAGCGGAAGGGTTAACATACCATCATTTGCCTCTAACTTATGGCATATCATGTAGTGTATTAACTAGTTTATTCGAAAGAATATGAACCCAGTGCTTAGTAGTAAAAATGCACAATTTATGGGAGAATTTTTCCTAACAATGAAGTCAATAGACATAACACATGCACATAGAAGTAATCTAACATGTTCATTACATGAAGAAGAAAAGATATTTTTGAACTTAGTTGAGAATAGAAGACAGGATTCCAAAAGAAGGCATCTGAGCAAAAAGCTCATCTTCCACCTTGGGCTGAGAAAGAGGGTATTTATACACCTGGCAAGGCTCAAGCTGCTATGGCTCTAGATTTTGTAAAAACAGGGAAAATTTGTCTACATAGGTTGAAAAGTGATTATAATAATATTTTCATCGGTACCAGTGAAAGTGAATGTGAACATAATTTCTTAATTCTTGGAGGTTGGGGACTAAAAGGAGGAACAGATTCAGTTTTTCCTGGAATTTATTATGTGTGTGAGAATAAGGCTTACTTTAGGCTTCCTGCACGGTGGTATGGAAGTTGTTATTTTGGAATAGTTTTTCCAAAAATATACCACGTAAAAAGAAACACTGGGAGCAATGAAAATAATAGTGAATTAACCCGTAGTAAAAGAGCTAGTTTTTCAGAAATTGTAGGTGACATATTTGGTGCATTGATACCTTCAGTGGGAATAATTCTGAATTCAAGGAAAATATGTAAATTATCTACAGTGGTGGATCATTTATCAACGGATACTGCTGGAGGATTTCTAATGATTAATGCGGAAATGGTTGCGATTAGATTAATGGTTATGGAAAATCGACTTGCTCTTGATATATTATTAGAAAAAGAGGGCGGAGTCTGTAAATTGTTGAAAACGAAACATTGTTGCACGTATATTCCTGACAAAAGTGCAGAAATTGGAACTATATAAAGAATATAACAAAACTTGAGAATGAACTGAAACCACTGGAAGTTGATAGTGTATGGGAAAGATTGACCAATAGCATTGCGTCAATTGGTACCTGGTTTACTAATGTAGGAAAGGACTTATAGGTCAAATATTAGTACCCTTAGTAGGGATAGCAATAATAATACTGTCAATAATGATATGATGCAAATGTTGTAGAAAGAATGGTACGTATAGAGTAACAGGAAAAGGAAAGAAACGAAAGTTTGATGACCTGGAATAAGAAGATCTTAAAAGTGAATTATACAAGAAATTGAAAGGAGAAGATAAAAATAGAAAATGTAAAAATGAGACAGAGAAAATAATATGCTAAGAAGTTGGCATCTGGTTGTGGGTAGTTTTGATGGCTCAGAAATGCCATCAGAGAGGGGATTGATGGAGCAAGGACTCACAATGAGACTTGCTAGTAGAAATCTTCTCACAGTATTAATTAATTAAAACTTTGTAATGTATTTACTAACAAGTGCATACATGAAAACAGTATCCTAGAGAAGTTTGCCTATGTGTTTCCGCTAATAGGTAATCCTTGTCTAATGCAAAATGGCCGCCAAAGCGCGGGGAAACTCTACTGCGCATGTGTCAACCATATCACATGGTATGACGTCTTTCTTTGCTTGGAGGGAAACTTCTGCTTCTGCGCAGTGTGTATTAAAATGGCTGCTTAATGTTCTCACGTGCTAAAGCTTACGCATTTGCTATAATTAACATTGTGGTATTCTAACGCTACTAATGCGGGATAGAGTTTATAATTAAATGGGAATAGTGTAGAAATAGGGGGTATACAGTGAAAACATTTATTTTTGATTTAATATGTTTCTTCTTTGATTCCTATTAGTTCGTAAATTTGGGGCCTGGGTTAACAGAACAGCAGCTCGAGACCTATGGGATGTGCGCATGCGCTCTGCAAATCAAGACACAGCGATGAAGTCAACTTGGAAGTCATCCAAGGCCGTGACCTGTTGGTCAACTCCACTACATCCGCGATGTTCCCTCAAATTGCAACATTGAATATACATTTTGTATTAAGTTTTGTCATGAGACGGGTGGGAAATAAAGCAAATGTATTAATTGTGAGGGGCGGTATTTTAAAACAATGGGCTTAAAGAAATTGAACTAAATTGACATGGTGTGAGGAGCAACCCCCTGTCCCTGTCCAATCAGAAGTAGTGGGCCCATAATTTTGAAACATTAATGGGAGGTCCTGGGTATAGAAGGGTATAATAGATTAGAATTAGCTAATTAGCTAGGCTTAGAGCTCAGATGCTGACACAGAACGAGCTGATTGATTGCAGACTGAACCGCTGTCCAGAGAGGTCCTGAGGTGGGGGTGGCGGAATCCCTTAGAAGGAAGATGCGGAAGAGATCGAGGAGGAACAAAGTGTCAGAGAGGGGAACGACGCAGGCGTCGTTGGTAGAGAGGTCACCTGTCCCGTCTTGAACCTGGTCCGGAGGTCTTGATCTTCATCCTTTCTAGGACCCTTTTCAAACTCCTTGGCCAAGGGGTTTGGTTCTCACACTCTTAGGTAACTATAAACAAAATCTTTAGATGTGCTGCTGTCTCTATCTTCTCTTTTCTGAGGGACCGTCATTTGATGCTTAATAAGTGATTTATAGTATATTTACTCCTTGATATACGATTGAGTATTATGTGGATTGTATTTTTACTCTCCTAAAACTTTAGATAAACATTTTAAAACTTCCTGACTCAGTGATCATTTCAGATTTATGAAGTGTATTGTATGTCACTCATTTTAAACTTCCCAATTATCAAAGGGTTCATCGGTAAGTCATTACTCTTCAAATCATAAAAGGTAATTGGTAGCAGGGATATTGATAAAGAGTACAACTGACCCACCAGCGGAATTTGCTAGCGTAGTATGAATGAATGGGCCCAGGTGAGTATTTGGTGTATGAATGCTTGTTGCTAGTAACCCGCTGGATCACATGGCAACACTTTAGAATGCATTTTCACATTAGGAATACTAAGGAGCTTTTTAGAGTGGGGTCAAGCTCAAGAGAAACACTTGTTTCTTTAAATATATTACTACATGGGATCATTTTCACACTAGGAATGAAGGGGCACTGCAGAGTATGTTAAATACTTCGGCCCTCATTACAGTAGTAATCTCCTTGATGACACTCAATCCGGCTTTAAGCCTCTAAACAGCTCTCAATCAGTCAGCCTTGATGTGTTAGATGATCTCAGAGGTACACTAAACCAAGATGGCTCTTCTGCCTTGGTATTACTCGATCTCTTAGCAGCATTTGCAACAGCTTCTCATGCCATCCTTGGCAATTGTCTTTTTAATAATGGATTTTTCAATCAAACTCTAGGATGGTTGGAGTCCTATCTATCTAACAAATCTCAATCCGTCATTGTTGAACCTGGCCCTTTTTGGTTCTTCCCAGATTTTTGTCTTCTGTTACTTAACCCGTTTTTGTTGCTGTTATGACTCTGTACACCTTTTCCCTGCTAACCAGTGGTAAAGTGCTTGTGCTCGCTCCCTAACACATGGTACAATTGGCATATACCGGATTGGTACATATTAATTTACATGTAAGTCCCTAGTAAATGGTACTACATGTACCCAAGCTAAATAACACAGGGGACCCAGATGAGAAAATAACTTTACAGGCATGGGAACGGGGGAAAAAAGAGAGAACAACATCTAAAACGTGAGGTCCAGCTAGTCTGTCTCAGTATTTACAGAAGGAATCAATCCAAACTGGAAGGACCCTAATTGCACTCTATATCATTTACAAGAATCATCATTGTTATCATTTTTTTTCTTTTTTGACAATTTTGATAAAGCTTATATTTTATTACTTCTGTGTTTTCATAGTACCATATAGAGTATAAACATTGCCATGATTGACACAATTCACACATTTATCAAAAATGGTCATTTATTCACAAAGACCACTGCTTGTTTTTAAAAAAAATCATACTCCATTCATCCCTTTATTTCCACTCTCACCTCTGTCACACCACTCATACCACATACTACACAATTTACAGTCACCAGTTCGGAAGTATCATACACAGTGGCGGCTCGCAGAGGGAGTGCTGCAGGGTGGTGGGGCGGGGCGGGGGAGGGGCAGGGTGGGGGGGTAGTGGAGTCGGACATACGACGGCAAGGAGTAAAGTAAGTAAATAAATAAATAAAACTATTTACCTTGCGCTCGCTGCATCGCCGAGTTGGCTCCCCCGCCCTGCCCCAACGCCCCGCAGCACTCCCTCTGCGAGCCGCCACTGATCATACACCCCCCACACAGACGGAGTACGTTCTTCCTTCTCCTTCTGTTATGGTGTCACCAAACTGGGTTAAACAACATTCAACACATGTTCGGTGGGTTTACATCATCTTTACTACCTGCTTCAGGACCACAACACATTTACATAGTTCTAAAAACTAGCAGGACAGACAGGAAATATCTTGACATTCAATGAAATACTTAGTGTCAGGGAAATGTCACAGTGATTGGATTTCCACAGAGCTTTTCTGGCCACTATCCCACATGTGGAGAGTTCAAATCCCAGCACAGATTTCTTTTGCACATGCCTTATAAAAGGGCCTGCTTCATATAAATATCCTCATTTGCTGCCTATGTCATCCAAAAAACAGCTATCCAGAGCCAGTCAGAGATTGTCCTCTCTCTCCCGAGTCACCATATACGTCACAGGGGAACCTCAATTCTCTGCAAAACTACCTCCAACATCAATTAGGCACTCTAATAAGAGCTCCTCTCTGGCCCTGGGTGCTACATGTAACCAGGGCCTGTAAAATTAAATGCTACTAGTGAGTCTGCAGCACTCATTATGCCACCCACTAAAGTAGCCTTTTAAAACATGGCTCAGGTCTGCCACTACAGCTTGTAATGCAGTTTTCTTAACTGCCATTTTGGCCTTGCAAAATAAACCTTTTGCCAGGCATAAGCCTTCCTTTTGAATACATATATAAATCCCCAATGGTAGGCCCTAAAGGCCTATAGGGCAGGATGCATTGTATTTAAAAAGTTGCACATCTAGGTTTACTTTCTATATTTCCTGGTACTGAAAAACTCCTAACGTTTTTCACTACTATAAGGCCTATCTCTCACATTGACTTCAATTGAGTTACCTTATTAAATGTAATTACTGCTAGCTTTGGTTTGGGAGTAGGTAGAGATGTCATGTTCAGACTAAAATGTATTGTAATTTAAAAACATCTTTAATGGCAAAGTCGGATTTTAAGTCACATTTCTAAAAATGCCACTTTTAGAAAGAAAGCTATACCTGGCTGATGAGCCTTTATCAGGGTAAAACTAGTCCTAGATTGCTTGTATTCTGCTTCAGGGTACACCTGCCTTGGCAGTACGGGATGGACTGTTCCCCTTGGAGCAGGGCCAAGACTGATTTGCATATGGCTGGGTTCAAATTTGGGTGGCACGGAGGGTGGAAAATGATGGACTGGGATGTGGCTCTAGCTATTGCCCGTGGCTGAGATTAATTCAAGGATTCCATCCATCACCTTGTTGTTGTTGCAGATGATGCCATAAGTGCAACAGGTGTGTCCAGAAGTGAGTCCCATGCTCACTGGTCCTCTGGAATCAAGCAATACGTGCCTTATGAACCCTTATCAGGGCAAAAACTGTCCTAAGTTGCTCATATTCTGGTTCAAGGAGGATCTGGCTTGGCAATTTGGGCTGGACTGTTTCCATTGGAGCAGGGTCAAGACTGATTTGCATATGGCGGGGCCCAAACTGAGGTGGTATGGTGGGTGAAAATCGATAGATTGGGATGCGGCCCCAGCAATTGCTAGTGTCTGAGAATAATTCAAGCATTCCATCCATCACATTGTTGTTGCACTTTTAGAAAGCTGGCATTCTCTTGCCCTAACCATTTATGTCTTCTGCCACTTTCCTGGGTCACATGACTGTGAACAGCTCAACTGTTGGGCTTTGTCTAATCCTCCCAAACAGGGAGACAAAAGAAGACTAAATGTGGGCATGATGGGCCATCCTGGCAGGATACTTTGAGCGGAGCTGTTCCCAGCCCCACATGCACCTCAACGGACTCTGCCTCACACACACAAAGGAACTTGACACTAGGTTGCCCTGTCTTTGTCACCCTTGACCTTTTGGAGCCTGGACATGAGAAGGGAATAACTTTCCATAAGCAAATTTGGGGGTAGAATAGGTGGTATAGGGAATAATCCCACTTCAAAGGCTGGCACTAGTTATAAATATTGGACCATCAGAACAACTCTTCACTACACTCTTGGAACTGTGGAAGACTTCAGAAGGACTGCTTTGCCACCAGAGGACTACCCTGCTTCTATCAGATGTCACAAAGCTGACACCTGTCGGAGAGTCTTTGGCTGCAGGATAGCCTGGAGGCCCAGGTTTTCACAGTTCTTGACTGCCAGAGGTATGGCCAACCACTTCCGGTAGCCACATTGATGCCAACACAGCAAGCACCAAAGCAGAAAATGTTTTCAGGAATTGGCCCCAGGAAGGAGGACAAAACCCGAGGGCAAATACCTCAAAGATTACTTCTAGATGCTAAACAGGCTTCAAGTCAGGAAACAAGCCTGAGGTGGAAGGATCTAATCCAAAGGAAGATGGCTGGAGAAAAACAGAGAACAAACAGGAAGGAAGCAGCCAAATCCCAAAGGTGCCTAAGGAAGAACTGGAGTGCTGAAGCACACCACAAGAGACCTTGAAGCGTTGCAACACAAGGAGTGAACAGAAACCCTTTCTTAAATAGGTGCAGGACAGGAAATACCTCACAGGAAATCAGACTGCCATGTTGCATTGGGAAGGTCCTATAGACAGCAATGAAGGAACCCCCAGTTTGGATCGGGCAGTATAACCTATCCCAGAGATCCTCACCAGAGGACTCTGGGAAGAAGAAGGATTTGCAGCATGGAGATCCCAAAGCTGTCTCCAAAAATGCCCCTAAGAAGAAGACCGCTGACCAAGGGTGCACCGGTGGGCTGGCTGCCTTAAGGTACATAAATATAGGGATTGCGGCAGCCCACTGGTGCCTCTACGGTCTCTCCTATGGTCTCTCTTGTTTCCACAGAAGCACACGTCCCCCGCCTACCACAGCACTGGGTGCAGGCTTTGGCTGCAATGCCACACCTGAAGACTATACTGATGCTTCAAGATCTGCCTCGCTGCTTGAGGGAACACTGGACCATCTCCTTGAACCCAGGACTGCCAGAAGTGACCCCAAGGGATAGTTGGCTGGCCTCTTGTGTAAGCTACAAGGAAATAACAAACTCCTGAGGCCTTGAATCCTGCAACAGGCCTCTGCTTTGGTGAGTCCTAACCCCCCCCCAAAGTGGTGCCCCCCCCAGATCTTGGATTCTTGGAAGTGGTGTTGGTGTTACTACTCCTGCCTAACCCTAAAACCTCTTAAATGGCAAAGTTGGATTTTAAGTCACAATTCTGAAAATGGCACTGTTAGAAAGTTTGGATTTTCTTGCCCTAACCACTTAATCCTTCTTCCAGTGTCCTGTGTCACATGGCTGTGAATTGCTCTGCTGTTGTGCTTTGTGTATTACTCCAAGACAGTGAGACAAAAGGGGACTAGATGTGGGAGGAATAGGCTATCCTGCAAGGATGGCTAGGGGTGGAGCTGTTTGCAGCTCCATTTGCACTGCAAAGAACTCTGCCTCAAACACACAAATGAACCTGCCACCAGGCCTGCTCTACGTAAATAATAGTAAAGTGTGGGGAGTTGAATGTTTCTATATGTAATACGATAAATTAACATACACTCAAAAATCAATTCAAAGCAGTTTTGTATTCATTATCACAAATCATTCCCTTATTACAAATATAGAAATTAATTGAACAACATAATTCTCAGTTCATGATTCTTCCAGTGTATGGTCTTGTTTTCATGTGATACACTTCACTTCTCAGGATAATTTTGTAGTGTCCAAATAATAGTCCACAAACAAACAATCTGCAACAGCCAACACACATTTTGTGGTTATCTTGGCACTTCTTCAGGGCTGTTGGAGCAACTGTTACATTTGAGTCTGGCATCTCATTACAAAATCATCATTGCATTCCAATCAATTACCAATACTATTATAATGAACATAGGGACTCATTACGATGCCGGACGGAAGCCCATCCGTGCTGGTGGCGGAAAACGTTCATTTTCCCGCTCCATGTGCCGTCATTGCGACCACCAAATTACAATGGTCCTACAGAGGCCATTTACCATCCGCCGCGGTCTGTCAGGCTCCGCACGTATTTTGCGTACGCAAGGGTGGCGGACTGAGACAATAGAGCAGGACCGGCGTGTGGAAACACGTTCCGTCCACCAAACAGATTACGATGTGGCAAACAGCCCTTCCCACTGCCGCGTAAAAACCACCACGTTGCGGATGGCGGAAACACAACAAAGGAGAGGAAGAGCCGATACAGCACCCATCTAAACCACCGGAGCCGCCATGGATCCAGCGCTACAGGCCTTCCCACTGCACTACCTGCTGCACCTCCCGCAGACAAGGCGCCGCCGCGCCCAACAGCAGAGGTACGTACCAAACATCTCCAGGCATGCATCTCCACGCATGCAGCAAGCGTGGCGGCACCACGATGAATGTGGCAACCTGCCAAATGCAAAGTGCGAGGCCCACTCAATCCTCATGAGTGACCCTCCGTGCCCCTGAAGGCAATTGGGGCCAAGGACGAGCACCGCAGTTGCAGAGCGCGCACACCGCAATATCAAAATATGTATGCCGCCGAAGGCACACATTGGCTGATGGCTCATTCGCAAAGTGTGTGCCACACCGCGGCGGCCTGGAAGCTGCGACCGCAATCCTGCAACATTCAATTGGGGCTAATACGTGTCATCGCCGTGGATGCCAGCTACCGCGCATGCGAACACATACTGCATTTGCATTGGCGCCATGCGAATTGCATCACACATCACAACTCATTCGCATAAAGTGATTGGTGCCCCCCCATGTGTAATGTTGAGGGCCACGAGGCCCCCATGCATATCAAGTAACCACACACACAGACACAGTACTTGTATGGGAGAACTGGCCCAGGGCACGTGCGTCTGGCCCCGTTTGTTGGCAGGGTCACATGTCCCGTGATGCCTGTGCTGGGTGGCTGTGGGTTGGGGTAAGCCAGCCCTCTGGGAGTGGCTGGTATATCAGAAAAACTAGAACAGTGACCAGCTGCTCACTACACTGTGAAGGTATGAGAGAGTAAAACCTTTGAGTCAAGTCATCACACACATGGTATGTCCAAGAAAGGAGAGAGAAATTACATACATTGTCATGCCTCGTGGCCAGCATGGACTGAAATGGGTGGAGTCCAAAAAGACAAAGGTCCCTCGCACTGTACCAATGTTGTGCAATGAAACATCCAACCTGTGAACATCGCTTGAATATCCCTTGACATCTGACTGGCGTCTCTTGGCCAGGGCTCGTCTTGTGAAGGGCCAGTAATGTAGGCAGACAATTAGAGGTGTCCATTGTCTGCAAATCAGACATATTTGTAATCCCCAGCACTTCCAACACACGTACTGGTGTGGTGTGCAGACTGCCCAGCTGCCATTGCCTGTAAATGTCCTCACACATGTCATAGGAATGCACATGTGGAACAAACAAACATAGCTCTGACCCACATCATCGGACATTGGCAGCCATGTGGGCATGTATACACAATCAATGTGTATTTGTGCCTCATTCAGGTGAACATTGCAATGTCTGTGATGCTAAATCCTCACACACTCACGCAGGACTGACACCATGATGTCCACATGTGTCTGTCCCCCGTGCTGTACATACATGTTGCATTGTCCAGATGACACTCACTGCCCTCATACCGTAATGTTGATGTGAATAGGGGGACTAAAGTTTGCGGCTGTGCAGTGACAGCAGCTACATTCAACTCAGCACTGATGCTGGGAAACACAAGTGCTGTGCCATCTAACCACAGGGCAGCTCATCCGTGATGTAGCAGTGTACTATATGCCATACACATCGACTTCTTTGAATGTTGTAGTGTCAGTATAGCGAGTGAGTGAAGAAAAACAACGTCTGAGTGCAGGTCACTTGTGCATTTCACGTGACCATGAGTCCTGTTAATGTTGTGGTTGTGTGAGTCTCTGGGTAAGCTGTTCACCACATCTCATCTATAACTCAGCTCATGCTCGTGTACCCTGACATACGTAGGAGGAGACCACCCATCCTACGACCTGTCCCCGACATGGCGACGATGGAGGACATCGAAATCATCCAGAAATTCAGTTTGGATCGCCGCACACTACGGAATCTATGTGCCCAGTTGGAGCCCCATGTGAAGCCCAAAAGAATACATCCGGCTGCATTTTCTGCTACAGTGAAGGTAATGGCTGCACTGCATTTCTCCACTACTGGGTCTTTCCAGTACACTGTGGCCAGCACCGGTGGGATGTCACAGCCCATGTTCAGCATGGTGGTGCGTGACGTCCTGTCAGCATTGATGCTTTACAAGGACAGACATGTCCACTTCCCGAGGAGGGATGAATTGGCAGATGTGAAGGGGGAGTTCTATGACCTGGGAGCACGCCCGGTTCTAGCAGGTGGGCCGGGTGGGCCAGGCCCACCCAAACATGATCCGTGGCCCTGGCAGTGACAGCACGAAGGAATCGCTTGACGAAAGCCTGAACGGAGATTCATTCTGAAGTACTTAATAATCACATACCGAACTTCGACTTGCTGGGAATTAAACTATTTGAGCTACGGCTCTTTTATAACACCCCAACCTGGTGGTGGAGGTCGCTCGGATATCGACGCTATTACAAGATGAGATACGGTTTACCAAATATACAGCTCAGAGACAGAAGAAGCCTTCCCTCCTTTTGATGTGCTAAAGACACGGAACTAGTCTGGATTTCTTCTTTATTATTCTTCTTCTTTATTATTATCAAACAGATTGGGATTCTATCCATCTAGAACTACTGACACAAGGAAGTGAATCATCAATAAGGAGTCTGGTTGCTTAATACATGAGTGCGAAGGTTTTTTAGCCTCATATTAAGCTGTGTGCGGAGAGGAACGTAGTCCGTATTCCTGAACTATTTATAGTCGGGCAGTATACATTTTAATTTGAAGAAATATTCAAGCAAGGTGGGAAGATATTGGCTTTCCTGAAGAAGGTGGGGGTGATATTTCGTTGGACCCACCGAAACGCGTTGATGCTTTGTAGTTGAATACATCACGGATTTATGACAAAATGCAACACTTTATGGCGATTATTTAACAAGAATTTGTTGTTCTAATTGTGTGCATTTATATCAAAAAGATTTCTGTCTGATTATTGTGATGTTTTCTTGATTTGAAAATATTTTTTCTTGTTGCTTTCCCACTTGCTGTATGTTTTTTTAATTTGTTTTCTCAAATTCATTTATGGATTTGTGATTAGTCAATTTTATTGAATGTTACATTTGAGTATGAAATTGTCTTATAAAATGTTTTTAACACTGTTATATGTACATATATATTTTTAATAAATTGAAGAGAGTAAAATAAATTTGCTCTTTCTGACTTGATTTTAGAGTTCATGTAATTTGCACCTCTGTGTTGGGTTTACTCTGGATGATTGATATTTAGTTTGGTGGTGGATGTGAGAATCAGTTCTTGTGGCGGTATATTTGTTCCCAAGGGGATTGTTTTTTTTTACTATTGGTCTATAGGCACCCTACCCCTGTGGTGATAAAGGGTCCCTCTCTCTTTTTCTAAATAGTGACAGCACGAAGGCCAGTAGTAAATGGCCACATTCATGTGAAACGTTCCTCCGAACGTTGTTTACCTCCCTGTCCTGGGAGTTGCGGGATTGGGCCTGAGTCCTCTCTCACAGGCACCCCCAATCACACATCTCCTTTCAGAAAGGTGGGCTGTGTCCCCGCCTACTCGTGTAGCTAAAATATGGGCATGGCGAAGGGGACAAATCCTCTCTTCTGCACCGGGTAACCTTAACCGTTCTGCTGTGTGGATATCTCCTTTTCAATTCCACAGGGAGAAGAAAAGTTTATTTCTCCGGATTCACCTTACCTGGCCATTGCAGCTGCTTATCAGATCGGGCAGTGAGTAGGAACCGAGCAGGTGAGAGAATGTCTGGCTACTTGTTCTTCATAAAATCATCAGGGAAGGCCCAGCAAGACACATACTTCCTTTATACTTCATTTAAACATTTTGTATCTTAATCAAGGCTCTGCCATGGATGTAAGCCAACAATAAAAATGTCTGTTGGTAGTTTTAAAATGTGCCTTTGTCACAGAGATACTTGTGTAACTTGCAGTACAGAAGTTACAATCCTATCATAGGACAGTGACCTAGGAACTGTCATCAAAGAGCTGCATGATAACCTGAATTAATAGGCAGAACTTAGCTTTATTTCTGGGTTGTAACATAGTCATAACTTCCCCAGACTTTCATCAGTCGAATGTTGCCATAAAGAGCTTGTTGGGGCAGATATACACCTTTATCAGCAAAGCCAACCCCCAACCACTGGTGTGTGCATTAAATCCTGAGTTAGTGCTTCTCCAGACCAAACGTTCTTAAAAATCCTGCCCACCAGTAT
Source organism: Calotriton arnoldi (assembly GCA_963921515.1). Classification (NCBI taxonomy): domain Eukaryota; kingdom Metazoa; phylum Chordata; class Amphibia; order Caudata; family Salamandridae; genus Calotriton; species Calotriton arnoldi. The sequence goes on from CAWUFW010007575.1 coordinate 707,280, forward strand.
GGATGACATGTGATTCCCACACCTTGTAATCCTCATTGGCTTTCGTGATATTCCCTGTAGACTGATCTACTTACATACTTGCATGATTGATTGTCTCTGTACAATGTGTGCGTGATGTAAAGTACTGTCACAACCTACACTGACATCAGTAGCGCTATACAACAAATGAAATGCACATGGGAGAGTGGCTATGGAGAGATGAGGGGCGCTGGACGAGGGTGGCAGTGAGGGAATCCGAGGAGGAGGGCATGAGTGAGAGCCTGAGAAGTGTCACTTGCCTGATACTCCCACCTCAGGAAACCTCCTCCTCCAATCAGGAGGACATTATATGGAAAAAACATTTCTTCAGAGTGATGACATCTAGAAAGAGATTTTGGATGAAAAGAATGCGTTTCACTGGCCCTTGTAAAACTGAGGAGAGATAAAGGAGGGCCCTGAAGCAGGCCTGGCGAGAGATATAAGTGACAAATCGGGCCCGCAGTGGCCCACCCGAATGCATCGTTGGCCCACCCAAATAAAAATTCCTGGAGCCGGGCCTGCCTGGGAGGCATCCCAAATGTTGATGGGAGCCATTGATGGTACCCACATTGGCCTCGTTCCACCACAGTCAAGTGAACCCATCTATAGGAACCGCAAACACTACCACTCCAGCAACGTGCAAGTGGTATGCCAGGTGGATCAGATCATCTCACATGTGTGTGCAAAGTATCCGGGTTCGGCACATGACTGCTACATCTGGGGGAACTGCACCATCCCCCGCTCACAACCCACACATGCCCAGTGACGATGACAGTGGTGAGGAAGAAGGCCTTCACCAGCGTCAACAGTTCATCGTCAACTACTTCCGTGGAGTGTAAGTTAACAATGAGCGACTATGACTGTGTCTGCGTGCCTTGCTGTTGTCTCACAAACTTTGAGAATTGCTGCTGGCATTTTGTACACATACAGGACTATGCACAGGATTAGAGAACTTGGGCAGGCAGGGACTGAGCACCCAGAAGCACCCATAAGCACAGGACCCAATTGCTATAGTGCCTCACTAGCTCTCCTACTCACTCAGAGGTATTCAAGCGTGTGTCCACAAGTAGATAAGTTGAAGACAAGAAACGCTTTGAAATGTGCATATTTTACTACAGTGCCAAAACATGCAACATACATGCCACAACAAGTTGAGAATGCATGAGCACAAAAACAGTTACCATAGTGACACATCCATATCACATGAAGCAAGATGTCATATCAATAATCCCTCTGGGTGAAGATCCACGAGCATATGCCCCCACCCCTTGCAGGAAGGAGTTGTATGGGATGTCCCTGGTCTAAGGGCTTTGTCAGTAGACCCCATTGCTCAGCCTATATATGGTGAAAATTACATCACATTTGCTGTGTCGTTCTCATCACCGGGTGGATCACTCTCCAAGTGTGGGGCATCTAGCCCACCTTCCCATGTCATCTAAAGGGGATCCGTGTCCTCTTGCAGCTGTGAGACTTTGTTGAGTCGGGGTGCTAGGGCCAGACCAGAATGACAAGGGACAATGTTCTCCGACCACGGACAGAATGTTCAGACAGTACTCCAGAACAAGCTCTGCGGACACTTCTCATGTGACAGACATATATTAAGATACTTGCAGGGCACAAGTCCTAGAAAAAGAAGTGGGGGGACTGACCAAGTAAGCCAAAATGCAAATGACCTCACAACGTCACGACGTAGCGCTATGAAAGAAGTAAAATAGTGTGACTAAAATGATTTGTGCAAATACTGGGACAGACTAACCCATCTGACAGTCTTACAGTGTCTGCATTGATATACAGGGACAGGACAGAGGCAAAAGCATGCCTCTCTTAAGTACCTGTGAAGAAAAGGTAAGCTGTATGCCTATGTTTCCCTCTGTGGCATCTACATTTAAATGTAAGGTTCAAGGCGGCCCCCAGTCAGCATATACAAACAAAAGGAGGCCGGATGGTCCCTTTACTTCGGCCCAGCTGGAGGTGAAAAAAGGCTCCCTCGCTGCCTGCACGTTGCTGCTGGGAATGGAAAGCAGTCAATGTGCAGGTGCTGCTGAACGTGTCCCGGTGTCTGGAAAGTACACCGGGACAAGTTCTGCATATTTCTGTGGGGACCAACTTCTTGGCAGGGGGGACGGCGTCCACCCCGTGAAAATAGGGGGGGGACGCCGTGTACCTGCGTGTACCCCCGACTCCAGCCCTGGGTACTTGCAAAACAACTACGCCATGTAATATTCGTGCGCTACAGCAGCATAATGGAAGCCGGACTCATGCCAGACGACAATGTCCACGACGGTCAGATGACAGCCTCCACTTGCTCAGGTCTGTGGTACCAAGCGAAACAGACCGCAGAGCTCAGAGCTCACCATAGTCAAAGCCAATGCAGACAGGGCTAAAGTCAGAGAGCTGGATGACAATTCTTGTCAGGAGGCGTGAAGAAAGGTAAACGAAAATTGAATTAGTCACCAACAGTTCCTGTTGAGGTTAAGTAGTTACGAATCCAAGAAGGAACAGGCAGCTTCGGAGGCAATCAGTTCCAAAAGACGATCCAAATCATCTTCAGCGAAAAGGACCGCCATCCAATCCAGCAGCATGAAGGAACAGATGTGCTCCTCGCACCACAAGGTTGAAAGGAGCATCCCTTCGCAACCTGGGAGAGGTTCAATGTAGGCATGGCACAGAAGCCATTGCGCAAACGCACAGGCGCAGCTGTCAGCCTGTCTGACACATTAAAAGGCATCCCATAAACATGTCTCACCGAAGCAGTCCTGCTCGTGGACCAACAAAGGACTCACCCACAGCTCATGATCCAGGTCAGCAAGGTATGTGTTTGAAAGGCAGACATCCATGGCCCACTTAACCAGACATCTTCTGCAGGAAAAGACAGGTTGCACACAGGTGAAATAGGCATAGCGGAACGTTAGCCTATAACTGATGCACAGCACAGTCAATGGGACACATCTAAAGAGAAGCTGCATGCGGTCACGGTACAGTTGCAACTGACCGGGCTCGGCCTGGCCCACAGGACGGTCAGACATGGTGTGAGAGCACTCTTAGAACCAGCGCTCAGCTGTACAGCCAAAGTAATGATCTGTAACCGCTAAATGCAGTATGGAATTTTGAGGAATGACACCCGGTGGTACTCCAGGAAAAGCATGAAAGGAAGGGACAAGGCCAGAGCCCACGAGTCTGAAAAGAAAGTGTGCAACGGCCTTTAGTATCAGACGCTATCAACAATTTGTGTGTCAGTTCGCCGAACAAAAAGTGGGAGTGCCGTGTTCAGCAGTGACTGAATCGCGCGGGACTGTCAAGACACCTGGCATTCGAAGGTCTCCTGGCTGATGTGGGAGCGACTACTTGTCTAAACAGAGGCCCATTGTGCATGCACACTTATTGAAGTATGCTTTCGCTGTGGGAATTTGAGGCCACAAATGACTATCCATAATCACATATGGGGGAGTTAGCAGAACATTGCCACAAAAGGAACACGTTGTGCAACAGTCCCTATATACGTGATGCCTGGCCTGTGCACGCAGCTGTTGTGCTCATGCAGGAACAGCTAAGTACGTTTGGAAAATAGATTTGGCGTGGGTATGTCAGGGACTGGTATTCATGTGGTGAAACATGCATAAATCGCACATGTCTTATGAAAATACCTGTACAACAGTACTTGAGTGTGTGAATGCGACAATGTCACCATTGTCCACATGACAGGATGTGGTGTGACGCTGGCTCATGTGGGCACACTGCTAAGGATTTCATTGGTCTGCACTATGTGATCTGTGACAACTTCCGTCATGTCCTTGTTGATGGTATTACGGGGGATGGGAGCACACTGCTTCACCTCCCAGCACAGTTCATCCCTTAGCATTCTGGCAGATGCAATTCAGTCATGATGCTTACTTGTCATGGGACTGAGGTGTTTCACCTGAGTTGGGCAGGGAGAGGAACAGAGACTCGAGTAGATTGTGGCAGCTTCCTCAGCAGACACCGATCATAATGTATCTTACCTCTACTGATGTAGGAAGATAACGTGACACACATGTGTCTAGAGAATCACAGCACTTACCTGCACCAACCTTGGTGACACAAGACAATGGTGAGACAAGTAAGCATTTCAGCTGAACTGCATTTACCAGGATGCTAAGGGGTGAACTGTGTTGGGAGGTGTAGTTTTGTGCTCCAGTCCTCCAACTGTCCATGTTGATGGTGTTGGCCGGTGTTCTCTGGAAAGCATGTTGTACAGTGTTGCCTAGTGATGTGCTTTTGCAGTTATTCGATGATATGTCAACGCACTGTTATTTCCTTGTGTCTATCCAGGTTCGTCCACTATCTCAATGGATTTTCGCTTTTAGATCTACGGATACATTGCGATGTGAGTTAACAGGCTACTTACTGTAATGAAAATGCTCTTGACACCAAGGCATACTGTTACGAATTGTGTTCATTTGACAATGAGTGACAGGTGAGGGGTGAAGTTGAAAGTGATGGTACACGGATGGTTGGGGTAGAACACACAATGGTAGAGTTCCAAAGTCCAACCGAACACTCCCATCCTTGTGGGAATGTGGGTTCTGATTTACGACGGAGTCAATGCTCGGTGTTACAGTGGTGACATCAGCGGTTGCTCCGGGAACTGGTATGGCACGATGCTGTGCCACGTGATCGTCCAGGGGTCTTTTTCGGACGCCCCCTCTGCCGTCTGCCAGGGGGGGAACCTGCTGCATGCTCAGAGGTGTCTGAGAGTTCGCTGTGGTGTGACTCACCCATCCCTGTGGCCGCTGCTGAGGTGGTCTGACTATCATCCAGCTGGCCAGGGGGGGGCGGGCAGCTATTAGAGCAGCAGGCATGTCCCTCAGAACACCCACGAGCTGGCCCATGTACTCAGCAATTTGTCCCAAGCGAGTGTCCATGGACCTCTGCAGCAGGCGCTGTTCCCGCAGTTCTTCAAGGACCTGGCCCATCTGTCCCTGGTTCTACTGGTATGCACCAAGGACAGTTTGCACAGTGTCCAGGGCCTCTGTCTCATTGTCCTCTTGTGACTGTCCCTCAGTTGGCCTCCCTCCTGCCCTGAAGCCACGGACATGTGGCGTTGCCTGGCACAGCTGCCGCACACCGTCCCCAGCATTCCTGGTGTGCCTGGTGGTATTCGCAACTGCTGGCACAGGGACAGTGTTGGAGGCAGCGGTGGTGATGGTGGAGGTGGCTGCCACACAGGTCGTTGCTGCAGGGGTCTGCATTGGCGGTACAGCTGTTGTGGGAGTCGTGGTGGTGGGGTCAGTGAGGGCCTGAGCATGGGCTGTCCTGGGCACGCCGGAGGGGCCAGGTCGGTCCTCCTCACCTGAAAAGACAAGGGACTCTGCATCCGCGTGTTCACCTTCCGGGGGGTGGGGGGGCTGGCTGGGCTCGTCCAAGGCACGGTCGCCTGGTGTTGCTAGCGAGTCACCTGTTGGAGTGAGGTTATATTGTCAGCATGTTCGGCACACAGCACAAATTAGATGTTCATGTTTGGCACATTTAATTTGAGATGGCCTGACTTTTACCTTGGCATTACTAGGTATTCATGTCAGTTTGTCATCAGTCTCACATGATGTTGAGGTACATGCAGGGCTTTAAGTGGTCCGGGTCTCACCGGTGCTGGGCCGCGTCACTTATTTAAGAGGGCCTCGATACGGGTCTCTATCGGGCTCTGTTTTGTGCCCTGCCACAGGCGGACTGTTCTTTTTGCTGGAATGCAATTACAGCAGGCACATCGATGTGCGCACGGTCACACTCCTCACTTCTCACTAGTGGATAAGTTACGGCATGACGTCATGCCAGGTGAGCGTTGTGGGGATGTGAAGTCCTTTAAAGATTCATTTTGTCTCTGGAATGCACTCCTTTGGAAACTCAGGAGCAGCAACATCGTTGTGGTGTCACCAGGGCTTTAAGTGAAAGCTTTTTCAATGTTAGATGCAAGCCATAGTTGCTGCTTCTTTATCTTATGCAACTGACAAACATTGATGAAGCCAGTAGTCCGCAATTGTAGTAAGTATCATGTTACTTGTTGTATCATATATTTGGGTGCAATGGCAGTGACTGAAAAATGCAAGTCGGGTAGCCCAATATGCTAAGCAGAGATTAATGGCTAAGGTTTTTAGTCCACGCCCTTGATTCCATTGGCCATGCCCCTTTGAGAGACCCCCCAGTTTTTTCATCCCACTTACAGCCCTGGGAACCTACATTGCTCGTTAGCGATGTGACATGGCTAAAGGGCCAATTTCATATGTACAGATATTGTATTTCCGAGGACATGTCCTCTGGTACTAACTTATTGCTCATCCATTTCAGTTGAAGCTTGGACATTTGGGCATTTTCTATGTGTATCTGACTACTTTGCCGCGACTTCATGATTTCTGTTGTGCTTTTTGTGCTTACCTCCTGGGGTTTGTGAGGGCTGACAGAGTTTCCATGCATGTGTTGACCCGAGTCTTTCTGCTTTAAGGCAATGGGACTTGCACATTGGCTTTTTGTGGTCACGTTCTTGTATTTTGCTTTGCAGTTGCATGTGACTTCATCAATGACACTGTGAATCATGTGGCCTCTCGATGGTATTAGCTGTATGTGCACTGCCTACAACTTATGGGGGTTTCAAGAGTTGGCTACCAAGTGCGGGATGTGGGGGTCATTTGGCTACATGCTGTTTGTGAGGGGAGACAGAGGGCCTTGTGGGATTTGTGGTCTTGCTGTCAGGTCTCAACAACCACTCCCCAGTAAGATGGCTAGCTACCTGTTGGGAGGCACTTTCGATGGTGTTAGCTGCCACATGGCTGTGGGGTGGGGAGGATGAGCCATGCTGTTTGGGAGGGAGGCCAGGGTGCATGAGCTGACCACCTACCTTTGAGGTGGAGCTGATTAAGGAAATGCTGTCCTTGTGATCTATTCATAATCAAAGCGTGCATTCCACAGGAGTTTGATGTGAGCGGGCGATTGGAGCTCACTTGTTGTGCACAACAGTGCATTGTAGTGTGATGTGATCATTTTATTGGTACTTACCAGCCTCCAGTCCCCCCTCGATTCATGTGAGACTCTCTGGATGCATTCTGGCAGGCACCTTCTCCTCCCATTCAGTGAAGGTTAGTGGTGTAATGGGAGGGCCGCCACCAGTTCTCTGTGCCGCCGCGTGTTTCCTCTGACCCGGTGCTTGAGCCGGGCCTTGGGGTGGAGCCACCGCCTCCTGGTGTCACGCACAGTGCGTAGGGTGGTCCCTACATCCTTAACTTTGCTGTGCATCCTTGCCCACATCTGATTCTTGCGCACAAGTGGGGTGTGTTGGACCAGGTTCCCGGACAAATGTGGTTCTCCCCTGATTCTCTCGTCTACCATCACTTTCAACTCTGAGTCAGTGATATTGTGCTTTTTCTTGGGGTGCATGGTGCTAATGGATGAGGGGTGCAGGGTGCAAGGTGGTGGTGGAGATATGTGATGTGTGTGAGGTGTGTGAGTGTTGTTGTGTTGAGATAGGTGTGTGATGTTGTGCAGTGTGAGTCAATGGTGTCCTGTCTCTCTGTCTCGGCTTGTGGTGTGCAAAGGATGTTGATCCCGGAAGGGGTTGGTTTTATACTGTGGTATGTCCACATGTTTGGTGACCTCCAGATGTCTCTTCCAAGCTGCGCATGGCTTTCCTTACAAGGAGCAAGTTGGGGTGTATCATTGTGGCGTGTGTGTTGTGCTTGAGGGCAGCAGGGAGTACAGGCACACTTCTGGCGTTGTTGTGAAGTTGGTTCCGTCCGCCATTCATTTGGCCTATGTGCGTGCGTGGCGGTTGGATGCAGTGCTCGGTCCACCAGCTCCGCATTCTCATCGTAATTAGCTGTGCGGTCATACCGCGGCAGGAGCGGCCTTTCCAGCCCATTGAACAGCTTTCCCCGACCGCCGCTGTCGGATTTGCAGCTTATCCGACCGTGGTGGACGGTGTTTTGCGTCATCCGGCCGGCGCGGTCTGATTTTGCCTACATTGCATCGTGATTTGACCGACGGAAATGCCGCGGGTCATGCGGGAGGTATTTTTATGACACCATGGAGGACGGAAGTTTAATTATCACAAAGCTCATAACAGAAATGTATTTATCCTTCTTTCCCATAATGTACTATAATCGAGACAAACATAAATATGCAAAGAAAATTACAAACCTTCTTACTTCAAAAGAAAGTGTAAAGCAGAAAAATACATGATATCAAACCACAGTAACAACAAAAAAATCAAGTTTTGTTTCAAAGTTAAACCAACCCATATTTAATAAGAATGCAGAAAACAAATTCCCTAATCAGAAACAGATGAAAATCAGACACAATGTCTATGAGAAACAATGGTTCAGTTGCTCTCTTTATATCATTCTTTGATCCCAAGGCAGCGTGTGAGGTTACACTCAACAAAAAGGACAATATAATAAGAAGACTCCCCTGACCGAACAATAATGTCCAGCTGTATCTGTGGAGAAGTAGTTACCTGACAAGACCAATTTGAAAAGATCTTCACGCAAAATCCATACATCATTAGAGAAAAACAAAATTTATGGCAGTAAAACATCAAAACCTTCCCATCCGTGCCCCTTCAAAAAGCCAAAATAATAAAAGTGTATTGTACAGTTCTCCACTTCATTCCTAATTTCAAGTTTCCTTAAATCCAAAAGCTAATATTCAATTCCAGCTTACCGTTTTATTCAAACATCTTTTACAGCTTCATTGCACTTTCAGGAAAAACATAATTTGTTCCCTATCAAACCTCCAAAGCACTGAGAGAGTTATGTATTGAGCTTCAAATTCATCACTCACAATCCCTCAATTGTAATGTTAATAAGCTATTAAGATTCACAATATCCAAAATGCATATCTTGACCAGTATTTTAAGCTCCAATAACCACATACTAATATCAACATTTTATTCTACATACACGGGCAAATGTGTTATCATCCTTTATTGTCATAAAAGTAAAACCTTGTTATTCATGACTATTTTACAGTGAACTTTCAACCTTTCCCTTGATCCCACTTAGGTTTAAATTATAAATCTCTAAACACCATAACTACTGACATAGCCCATCAAAATCTACTCTTACATCTAACCTCTTGCAGGACAAATCAAACATTCAATGTCATACTTAAACCTCACAGAGACAAAACATCACACACCTAGCTCCTACAGACAACTCCACTGAGTCTCTCTTCATGTAACTGAGTAGCCAAACCCATCTAACTGAACCTCAGCTCTTTTATTACGATGCCTACAGTCATTGTCTAAAGTCATTTCCTGGCACATTTGTCAACCGTTGTTCAAACCAGCCAATCAACACTTCACATCAAATATCACGCTATACAGCTTGTCACAAACCAATCTCACAATTTTCATCAGGTCATCAGGGCAATAGAGCCCTGCATTACATAACTTAAAAACTAACATCAAAACAAGTAAAATTGTTGTTAGAAAACATAAGCGATTAACCATAAGCCCCTTAATCTCTTGAAGCAGTATTGTATAATAAAAAATGTAAAATCTAGTAATCAATCATGATTCTGCCCCTATGTGACATTGAACCCCTGAAGTTGTAGTTTTATAATGCCGTTGTTCAGCCCCTTGAGCCACAGGGATGACCAGTTCTCTTATTACATCCATTGTTATGTCTTGAAATTACCACACACCAGCCTCTACAATTTCATAGGAGTAACAAAGCCAAAGTGGAAACCTTTAAAAGAAAAATACAGTAAGCAATCTTGGCTCTACCCCCATGTGAATTAGAGCATATTTTATAAATATATATCACTTGAGCTACATAATTTATTTATTCACTGCATGTCACATCAATTATTGCACCATGAATTTAGCTCAAATTAACTCATCAATTTCATAAGACCAACAAAGCCCTATATTACTTTAAAAGTTTACTTGTATATCAAAAAGTATTGTTGTTAAAAAATATAATATAGGAAGCATAACTCACTTAGGGCCTGATTCACAAAGGGCCTCTGCACTTGTGGCGTAGGCCGCACAGTCGTGGTAGTGGGGGGCACAGTTGTGACAGAGACCTCTGAACTGTAGTTTCTTATTGCAGAGGTTCCCCCATGAGTGAGGGCCCGTTGCCAGGCTGAGGGGTGTCCACCACGAGTATTGAGCCCTTTGTGAATCAGGCCCAGAATCTCCTAAATCGGTTGTATATAATTGGATAGGTAATTTGAATGGAATATTCAACAGTATATCTTGACTACTGTATGGTATTGAACTCACTAACTATTTGCTGAGGTAGGCCTAAGAAGCTCCCAGGTCAGGGTGCATGGTATTTTTATTTATTTTTAAAGTAGGACATGTGGGTTTAAGTTTTACGTCTCCTAATACTGAAAAACACGTAAAGTAATTTTTCACTATTCTAAGGCCTATCTCTCCCATTGACTAACAATGGGTTACCTTATTACTCTTAACAAGTGATAACCTAAGTTTGGGAGCAGGTAGGGAGGTTATGTTTACATTCAAATAAATTGTGATTTAAAATCCTCTTTAATGATAAACCAAAACATATCAGAACACTTCTAAGGTGTATAGGATATTGATTGTATTGTTCTAGGTCAATTAATGTAAATGGTTATATGGCTTATTGATTTATTTATAAAGTTGTATATAGCGCAAACGAAACCCTAGAAGGGTATCAGAGAGCTTTACAAATGGTTAGGCAAGAAGAAAAAGAACAGCAAGACACATAAACTCTGAAAAAACCCATTGGAAATAATCAGGAAGAGGTCAATGAGTTAACAAACCAGGACGTAGACGGCGAGTGATAACCCTGGTTGAAGAATCTGCGTCAAATCAGTATCCAGATGGATGAGTCAGTGGATTCTAGGATAGAGTTTTGTTAATCAAAAGCAATTTGACTTCTTTTTTAAATGATGTAATTGAAGGGTCCAGTCTGATTTCAGGGGGCAGGGAGTTCCAGATTCTAGCAGCCATTCCAGAGAAAGCTGGTTGTATATTTGTATTTGTATTTTGTATTTAGCAGTATTTATAAAGCGCATCAATCATCCCGAGGGACAGCACGGCGCTAGGACGGATTAGAATAAAGTGTGATTGATCATTGGTAGGGTCAGTCTCTAGGGAACAGGGTGGTTTTAAATTTTTTCCTAAACAGTAGATAGTCGTCTGTTAGGCGAAGATCAAGGGGTTGGTTGTTCCAGAGGACCGCGGCTGATTTGGAAAAGGACCGGTCGCCCATTCTGGCCTTGGGAGTGCGCTTCATAGAGGCGAGAGCCTGATGGCGTGATCTCAGGTTACGCGAAGGGACGTGGAAGTGTAGTTTATCATGTAGAATTTGTGGTCCCTTTTTATGAAGGGTTTTATGCGCAAAACAGAGAAGCTTGAAACTGGCTCTCTGGCGGACTGGAAGCCAGTGTAATTCCTTCAGGCAGAGGGAAGCTGAACTGTATTTTTTTTTAATTACATATTAGTTTGGCGGCAGCACTTTGAACTACCTGGAGTCTGGCTAAAAGATAGTCAGCCATGCCTACATAAAGGGCGTTGCCATAATCAAGTCTGCTCATAAGCAGAGCCTGGGTGACCGTTTGTCTGCAATTTTGTGGAATCCAGGGAAAGAGTCGTCTGAAAAGTTTCAGTGTAGCATAGGCTTTACCGCACAACGTGCGTACTTGGTCCACCATAGATAGGGTGTCAATGAAGATGATGCCCAGATTTTTTGCCGCTCGCTTGGGTTCTGGGGCGGTGCCTAGTGCCTGGGGCCACCAGCTATTGTCCCAGATATCCTGGGTACTACCGAAAAGCAGGATTTCAGTTTTTCCGGCGTTTAGTTTTAAACAGTGATGAGACATCCAATCTGTGAGTTCAGTGAGACATTTAACTAGGTTTTTTTTGTTTCAGTGTTGGTCAGCCTATCTATCAAGGGAATCACCAATTGCGTATCATCGGCGTAGGAGCAGATATAAAATCCCCATTTCCTACTGATATCCGCCAGGGATGAAACGTATGCATTAAAAAGGGTGGGACTTAAGGTAGCTCCCTGCGGGACTCCGTACTTAATGCTCTTTGCGGTAGAGGTGCAGGATCCCATTTGAATTGTTTGGGTTCGATCTTTCAGAAAAGAGGCGAACCATTACAGGGCTTTGGAGCAGATCCCTTTTTTGTGTAAGATTTGGAGTAGTTTGGTATGAGAGACAGTATCGAAGGCCGCAGTGAGATCTAGTAGGATCAATGCCCTGATCAACTAGTGATCTGATATTATCAGACACAGCCAGTAGAGTTGCTTCGGTACTGTTATTGGTTCTAAAGCGCGTCTGTGAGGGGCGAAAAGGTTATTAGATTCCAGGAAGGTGGTGAGTTGCTTATTAACTAAGCGCTCCAAAACTTTGGACAAATAAGGTAGTTGAGAGATGGGGCGATAGTTAGCTGGGTCATATATTCCGAGTCCTGATTTTTTTTAAAGTGGAAATACTACTGTTTTCTTCCAAATGTCTGGGAATGATGCTTGTTCCAGAGATTGGTTGAATATTTTAGTGACATGAGGGGACAAAATTGGCGCTAGTTTGACAAAAATAAAATGCGGGCAGGGGTCAAGTGGGGATCCCGCCTTGACCTCAATCATGGCTTTGGTCACTTCCTTCTCTGAAAAAGGAGTCAGAGTGTCTAGGTGAGTTTGTACAGAGGGATGAGGAGCCAAATTTTCCCAATCAACATTATCGTCTTCGAGGGGATTGTCGAAGGATGCATACATTTTTGTCACTTTGTCAGTGAAAAAATTATTTATTAGTTCGCAGTTGTCTACCGTAGGAGCCATGGTTTGTGATAGGCTGGTGGGTTTACAAAGTTCACGAACAACTTTATAGAGTTCCTTGGACGAGCTTCCATTATCTTCTATCCTTCTTGTATAGTACTTTGTTTTGGCATTTTTTAAAGCGTGGTGGTAGATTTTCAGTTCAGCTAGGTAGTTCTGTCTATCTGTGTTGTCCTTTGACAGTCTCCATTTGTGCTCCAATGTGCGACATTTTCGTTTGTTTATTTTTAGTTCAGGAGTGTACCATTTTTCGGATCTCTAATTAGTAGTTGGATTTTTTTTTAGTTTGGGGGCGCATTTGTTAAGCGACTTCTCTATTTCTTGTTGTGGGTGAATGGCTGAGGTGCTAGCACAGTGAGAGTGAGTTGTGTCCTGATCTAAGTGAGTGATGTGCATAGGAAAGTTTTCCTGAGTAATTAGGTTCCAAGATCTTATCCCTAATTGATGTGTAGCTTCAGCCTTAGATGACTTAATTGGTATGGTTAGGGAAAAGGAAATTAAGGAGTGATCTGTCCATGTAAGAGGTTTAATTTCGTGCATATTAATGGTCATTATGTTTGAGAACATTAGGTCCAGTGTGTGTCCAGCCACATGGGTTGGATCCGATATCCTCTGAGTTAATTGCATTATGGCCTTATTGTTTTCCAGGTGTTTAACACCTGGATTAGCAGCATTTTCATAATGAAGATTAAAATCACTTATGACTAGGAATGGATTCTGTTTTAGGCAGAGAGGAAAAAGTTGAGCAAGTAAATTAGTGCTTAATCCGGGATATTGGCCCGTAGGGTTGTAAATGACTGCTCCTCCCAGTAATATATGGGCACCCTTCAAACCTGTAAAGGCTAGGATCTCATGGGAGCCTGCTTGGCTAATTGTGTTGGGAATGCAGGAGAGATGGTCTTTAAAAATAATGGCTATACCCCCGCCTCTCTTGCCTTTCCTGTCTTGTTTTAATATTTTATAGCCAAGTGGGAGGGCTGAAACAATATCAGGTGAATTGTTGTTGTCGAGCCAGGTTTCGGTGGCGAAGGCCAAATCTGGGCTTAAATCGTCAAGTGTGTCCCAAATCTCAATGCTATGTTTGGGAAATTATCTGGTGTTAAAATAGATACATTTTAGGGTCAGGTTACTGTGATGGTGAATTAAGTTTGCCGCTAAGGGTGGAGTGAGGACATCTTGGCATCCCCATTTACAGTTGAGGTAGGAAAAAGGTCCTTCCACCTCTGTTGGAGTGGCTTTTGTGCAGCATATGCCTGAGATTTGTTTGTCCACCAGTTTCATAAGCTCATCTCGTGAGTATATAAAATGGGGAAGTCCTTTTGAGGCGTAGGAGGCAGCATTTCTGGCCCCTGGGCCCGGTCTGGCGCGGACGGGCGCAGACGGGCTTGCCTTAGGTGCGCCTTCGGCACGCCAGCGGCGCGCCTGCGTCCGCTGCGCGTCGAGGCAGGCATCTGTATTTATGCAGCTAGACTGCTAACCGCCGCTGTGCCTCGTGCTGAAAGAACTAAACTTCCGGTCTGCGTCAGAAATCCCTCCACGCAAACGGAACAATCCGTGGTGGACCAGGGAAGACGCCGAGCTGACCGAGTACAAAATACAATGTGCAAATGAACGTGATTGCTTCAGGTAAGTTTAAAATGAGGCAAGTCTAAAAATGGGTTTCACAATGGGTTTAAAATGTTTAGTCTGTTAATCAGAGTATTTTAAAAACAACACATAGAAAATTGCTGGGAGCCCTTTGCCAGGCACTCCGTTAACTAACCAAACCATTTAAGATGCAATGACTAATTTCCTCTAGCGCGTCCGCTGCGCGTTGAGGCAGGCATCTGTATTTATGCAGCCGGTTGGGCAGCTAGACTGCTAACCGCCGCTGTGCCTCGTGCTGAAAGAACGACACTTCCGGTCTGCGTCAGAAATCCCTCCACGCAAACGGAACAATACGTGGTGGACCAGGGAAGACGCTGAGCTGACCGAGTGCAAAATACAATGTGCAAATGAGCGTGATTGCTTCAGGTAAGTTTAAAATGAGGCAAGTCTAAAAATGGGTTTCACAATGGGTTTAAAATGTTTAGTCTGTTAATCAGAGTATTTTAAAAACAACACATAGAAAATTGCTGGGAGCCCTTTGCCAGGCGCTCCGTTCACTAACCAAACCGTTTAAGATGCAATGACGAGTTTCCTCTAGCACGTACGCTGCGCGTCGAGGCAGGCATCTGTATTTATGCAGCCGGTTGGGCAGCTAAGACTGCTATATTTTCTTTTTCCGAATTTTCGGAGGTTTCAACAATAAGGTGCTGGTGCTTCTAGAGGATCTGCAGCCACCAGACAGGTCCAGTTTATGAGCTGGGTACTTCGGTGTGTTGAAGTGTAGGGCTTTATGAGTCATGCAAGCAATTTTCAGCTGTATCCTTACCTCATATCAGTGCCAGTTTAGTGCCTTCAGACCGGGAGTGATGTGTTTTTTTCTTTTGGATCCAGTGATGAGCCTTGCAACAGACTTAAGGGATGGCCTTAGTGGAGCCAGCTTGGATCTCGGCAGACCACATAGGGTTGCATTCCCATAGTCTAACCTGGGGATCACTAGAGCTTGCACAGCCGATTTGAAGTTATCGAAGAGAGGAAGGGTTTTATTTTTCTTAGAACGTTCATTTGAATGTTTGCTCCTTTGGTAAATGAGCTGCTGTGTTCCTGCATGTTAAGAGTCCTGACAAGTATTATTACCAGTGATCTTGAGGAATCTATGACGTGTGGAAGGCAATTGAAGGCTCTTAAATGTTTCATCCAATCTTCGATGTCGAGGGACCGTTTGGGTGGGGCAAATAAGAGGAATTTGTTTTTGAGCGAGTTGAGTTTGAGGGAGTTTCTAGTTAGTGAGTTTTGGGTTTTTTGCAAGGTTGTGTTGAGTAAACGGACATCTTTGGGGGAGGAGATTTTTAGGTATAGTTGGGTGTCATCTGCGTACATGTGGTATTGGACATTGGAGAATTTCAGTTAAAGGCTCCATGAACAGGTTGAAGAGAGTAGGTGATAGGGTAGACCCCTGTGGGACCCCTAATGTGACCAGAGTGGTATTGGACAGGGACTGGTTAACCTTGATTCTTTGAGTTATGTTGTGTAGGAACGAGGCAAACCAGTTTAGAATGACCCCTGATAGCTCCATCCTGCATTCAATTGAGTCAAGGAGGCTGTCATGTTTGACCGTATCGAAGGCTGAGGAGAGGTCTAGAAGGATAAGGAGGCAAGATTCGTTCGAATTCAGCATTTTAAGATTGTCATCAACTATCTGTGTGAGGGCTGTTTTTGTACTGTGACCCTGACAGAAGTCAGATTGGAATTGGTCAATAAGGTAGAACGGAGCTATTTGATTGCGTTGTTGGGTATGGACGCATTTCTCAAGGAGCTTTGCCAGAGTGAGAATGGTGGAGATTGGACAGAAGTTATTTGGGTTCGTATGATCTGCTGTGGGTTTTTTTAGAATGAGGTTTACCTGCCCTGATTTTAGGCAGTCTGGTATAGCCCCTTGAAGTAGTGAAGCACTCACTATCTTGATCCAAAGTGGGAGAACAAATGTTTTAATCTCATTGAGGAAGTTAGATGGTAGCGGGTTGCAGAAGTTGTTTGACAGTTTAAGTGCTGTTAAAATGGAATCACTGACAAAATATCGAAGGTCAAAAAATCGACCTACAAAAATATCGCAACAAAAATATCGATGTGAATAATATCGACATCCTATCTACAACATGGTAAGTACAAAAATAATGAAAAAAATATATCGATGTCAAAAATATCGTTATCAAAAATATCGTTTTTTTTTGGTTAAAAATAATATGTAAAATAAACTAAATAATACTTATAATTAAAATAAACATAGTTAAAAATATTTGATAATATTTAAAATTAATAAGTAACATATATAATTAAATAAAACATTAATTAAACATATACATATAAGATATAATATATATACTTACTTAATAATAATTTTGAATAATTATTGTAATACATTTTAAATTATTAAAAAATATTATAAATTACAAATACATCTATACACATAAAACAATAACATAAATAAAAATTAAATAATTATGTATAACAAATTAAAAAAATAAATTTACTTTTAATATTTTTAAAATTAATTATATACTATATTAACTAAAATAATACAAAAAATATTAAATAGCGTAGGGAATAAAACTACTATTACAACTCCCAAAAAAACAACACTAAGAAAAATGTTGGATAGCGTAGGGGTAAAAATTACTATTCCCACTCCAGAGAGTGTAACAGTAGGGAAAGTGTTGGATAGCGTAGGGGTAAAAATTACTATTCTAACTCCAGTGAGTGCAACAGTAGGGAAAGTGTTGGATAGCGTAAGGGTAAAATTACTATTCCCACTCCAGAGAGTGCAACAGTAGGGAAAGTGTTGGATAGCGTAGGGGTAAAAATTACTATTCTAACTCCAGTGAGTGCAACAGTAGGGAAAGTGTTGGATAGCGTAAGGGTAAAAATTACTATTCCCACTCCAGAGAGTGCAACAGTAGGGAAAGTGTTGGATAGCGTAGGGGTAGAAATTACTATTCCCACTCCAGGGAGTGCAACAGTAGGGAAAGTGTTGGATAGCGTAAGGGTAAAAATTACTATTCCCACTCCAGAGAGTGCAACAGTAGGGAAAGTGTTGGATAGCGTAGGGGTAGAAATTACTATTCCCACTCCAGGGAGTGCAACAGTAGGGAAAGTGTTGGATAGCGTAGGGGTAAAAATTACTATTCCCACTCCAGGGAGTGCAACAGTAGGGAAAGTGTTGGATAGCGTAGGGGTAAAAATTACTATTCCAACTCCAGAGAGTGCAACAGTAGGGAAAGTGTTGGATAGCATAGGGGTAGAAATTACTATTCCCACTCCAGGGAGTGCAACAGTAGGGAAAGTGTTGGATAGCGTAGGGGTAAAAATTACTATTCCCACTCCAGAGAGTGCAACAGTAGGGAAAGTGTTGGATAGCGCAGAAGTGACAAATAACATACTTATAAATAAATAAATTTTAAAAAATAATTAATGAATTATTAAATAACTCTAAACTATTTACCAATACCAATAAATATTTATTAAAAACATAATTACCAATAGAAAATGTATTAACAATAAATTAATAAATACCAATAAATAATAATTAATAAATATTAATTACTAAATATGAAATATTGAACAATAAAATATTTTTAATAACAAAAAACATATACATTATTAAAACTTAGGGGCCCATTAGGATGGCGGGCGGAAGCACTACCGCCGTGCTGGCGGATGCAAAAAGCACCAGTTACCGTCCGCCCGCCAAAGCCCACACGCCCGCCCAATTAGGATGCGAAAAGTCAGCCAAACACCGCCCGCAAGCCAGCGACGCCGCCCGCCATCAAAGTGCGCCCGCACACGTAGCGGAGCAGCCCAATGGACACACACCGACCGGCGAAATCACGTACCGCCCGCCGTACAAATTACGATGCCGCAAACAAACAGCTCCCACGGCTAAGACACACCGCAAGTGAAACCAAGGCGGAAACCCGACCGCCGAGTACGGACACCGAAGAGGCCGACCCCCCGAGCATGAATCCAGCACTGCAGGCCCTCCCCATGCTCTACCTGATGCAGCACCTAGGAGTCAACGCGCCGCGGAGACGCAGGTAGGCAGACACACAACAAGGGCACGCAAACACCGCACACAGTGCAAGGGCGGAAAATCCGTACATGGCCCCCCCCCGACACCCCTGCGTGGACACGACACATCCACCACAGCACCCACAAATGTCACACTGGGCAATTCGGAACACATCAGAACAACCCGGGACACACAACCTGGCACCAGTAACCAATGTCCCAGTCACGGCCCCGCAGCCCAGCGGCGATGACGCAGCCACACATGCGCACAACGCAGTGGCCAACAGCAGCGCCACGTATGCGCCGCACACAAACAACACAGGGCACAACAAACACCACACACCAGCCCCACCCTGAACGCACATGTCACGTCACAGTCCTGCCACAGTCATGTCCCCAACCAGCAATTCACCGTTGTCAACTAACGTCACACAAGTGACCCGAACATATCAGTGACGCCACTCCAAATTAGGACACACCCCTGTGTGCAAAACATGGCGAAGCACACAGCGGCGGCAACACCACCCAGCAGATCATGGACCCCGTCGGCAAAAGGCACCACAGTACCACACAGAAACACCGATGCCTCCCTGCACCCAATACCAAGACATGCAATACGTAACACCAGAGAGGCCGGGGACCGACAACAGGTGTTTCCAATCATAACACCCACACACAAGGCCCAACGTATAGCGGAAATGCAGCCCGCCGCCCACACACGGGAGAAGAGATAGCACCGAATGGCCTTCCATACCCACTCTGAAATCACAGCCCAACTATCCAAGCAGGACAAAACAGTTATCATCCCAAGAAATAGCCCACCACAGGCATGCAGAGGGGACCGTCCACAGGGCAGATAGCGCACAACACGAAAGAACATTACGTACCGAAAATAGAAATGAGAACACTCCCCCATGTGGTTCACATGCAAGTTATCTGGAAGGAGTCAGACACCACTGACCTTGACCATTCAGAGAAGCATGTGGGATGAGGGCCCGTGTCCTCCGCACAAGCTACTATAACCAAAGTCCTGCCTCCCTACGACCATTACAGAATTCCCAGCAACGTCGGAGGTTGCACTCTGCAGACTGCACAGACAGCCGGAGCACGCCATCACATCGCCCTGCAGCAAAATGGCACTTCCACCACACCTACCCAACTACGCCGGACAGATCAAGCTGTACAAACATAACCTGATACAGATTCTGGGATGTGATCCCCTGTCCTTGCTGAACGTAAGTTACCGACTAACTCACCGCATCTCATTGTTCAGCTGCGTCATCCCCGTCTTCTACTGTCGGAGGTGTCCCTTCCACTATCCTGTGGATTTATGTCTCTCCAACCCGGAATGTCCAAGGGCGGACCTGCTACAACTATTCCACCCCCTGGACGCCCACGACAGGGTCTGTTCAGCCTATGGGGGTATGGCGTATGTGGCTGCCATCGGACCCACACTGCAATGGGACCACTGTGCCTCCACACGACGTATTATGGATCACAGTTACATCGAATGTCATCCAACATGTCCCATCATGCTCCTACAAGGCACAACTTACGAACAACACCTTGACAGCCACCATCCGCTACATTGGATGGCATCCATGTTTACCACCAATGCCATGGAAGCCCTGTCAATTCGTTGCACCCCGACGCAATACCCCCAACTGAACAATGATGTCCTACACCCAACCCATGCTTGGCTCCCGCACGGAGTGGGCAGTTACCAGCACAACAACCATGCCATACAACCTGCAACTGACACCACACCATCAACTACACAGCCATGACATCGGACATGTTCGGGACATGCACTCTGTACCTCATCACATCCAGTAACTCTGCATGAACAGGGGGAGGCAAAAGCATGGGAGTAGTGCATGGCAACCACATGGACAGAACTGCACGTACAACCATGCCATAATATGGATCCAGCGCCCATGAACATATGCACCCTTCAGTGGACAGTAATCGTTCGCCTGCAGTATGTGAGAGCCATCACCTCCCCTCCTTCGAACTTCCGTGCCAGGACCTTTGCATGGACAACAAGTGCATCCATCCAACAACATGACCCCAGTGACTGTGACATGTCCAGTAGCCACCACATCGCAACAACAAGTGGGACGCCGTTGCATGCACGTAAGCCCATGCCCTGATGTCACCTCTCACGCACGTGTGAATGAGTAACCATAGCAGCAAACCTGTAACATGGAACTGAGATGTACTGTGCCCATGATGCCAAGCGGACTGGTAGGCAATATGTATACTGTCTGTGTCAAAGTCAGCAGCCCCTCAGCAATAAGCAAATGTACATTAGCACAGCAACGGCTATGCAGTTAGAACTCTGAAGCCCACATACCACAGGCAACAACCAATCACATGTACCCCTACACCCAATGCTATGTGTAATCATGCTGAGTATGTCCTCCACATGCATTTCGCTGCCAGTAGTGTCCACTATACTGCATCACAGAGGACATAAGTCCCAATACATGGCTTGAAGGAAATATGTGTCTCCGCTGAATCATTTCACAAGTACGAATGAGAGAGGATGAGAGTGTGTGAAGTACACGGCAGCCGTGAGATGACCATGTAGTCCACCGTCATTGGATGTCAACGCAAATGAGTAGCTGCAACAGTGGCCACAGGGAAATACCACAGCTCGTGGAGCAGGACTTCTCACACTCTGAAGTCGCACGAAAGACCATCACATTAACACTGACGGCCAGGTCACAACAAAGCACAGTCCTACACATGTCTACAATGACCCACACAGTCTGACCACACACTCAGCAACCAAAAGTAGGAGCCACGCTAAAGCATGCCACAGCAATGCCTGACAAAACACACACATGACATCGTTGTGGGTGGGCAGCACTGCACAGTGAGTAGGAACTGCTGGAATGCTGACATGCACAATTGGACTAGACACAATCTTGACAGTCACACACCCTGTACACACACAACGTCTGAACCATAACAAGTAGGAGTCAGCCGGAACTGCAAGGACACACCCACACACCGCATAGGGTGCAACATACAACACACACATCTCATCATATTCAAAGACCTCAACACGGTTACAAATATCCACCATGTCCCGGGGTGACATATGTTGTCAGTCGACATGGACACGACACACACATACACACCAACGCTACCACAAACACACACCACGCACACCACACACCACCACCTCCCAAATGCACACATTGAAAGTAAGCCATGTGCCCAGCCACATTGCACATCACATGACTAACATACACCTACACTGCTGGCCACACAGCAAGTATGCTCACACATGCCCGCATACTCCGCGCATGCTGCAAGTCCACCTGTGGCTACACCCAAACCCTGTGCAATGCATGCACGCACACATGACACGGATACATGAACACAGGAATGACACCAATCACATGCAGGCAAAATGTTGCACCGGAAAGCAGATACATCACACTCACAAGTAGCAGGGTCTGAGAGAAGGGAAGTCCCTGCCATGTGAACAACACATCAGAATGTGAGACCGGACATTGCAACTGCTGAGGTCACATACACGGGATCTGCCCCACTTAACCAACCACACACTGCAACAACTCCAATCATCAACTACACAGACACAACCGACTACAGGAGCAACAGCATACAGTCACACTTCACATCGACAGGCGCCATTACTCATCAACCCCAGGGACAGTGCCCAGTTCCATGTGCCGAGTAGTGTCACGAAGGGCTGCGGATGCAATGTGTGTGAGTGTGCCTACCAATCCAATAGGATGCCAGTACGACTCGGTTCTGTGTGTGTGCGCCACGGGACAGTTGCAGGTCCGCCCCTGAGAGAGTAGCACAACTGTGGAAGACACACATGTGTCATGTGAAGCGGGAGTTACGCATGGCTCAGGTGGGTGGGTGTGACGGGTAGATGCGCACATGCAATGTTGACACACGCTGCGTTGGGAGGATTCCGGAACTGTACATCGCCGCTCCCCTGGGAATTAGTAAAGACCACCTGTCTGGGGATGAATGTGGACCCGTGTGTGCACAACAGGCGGGCACACGATCAATGCTGCATCAGGTGTAGATGTCAGCCCACCCTCTGTGGACATGCTGGATACTGCTGTGCATCCGCCAGGCCCTTGCCAAGGCACCCACATCCCCTGTCGACCTGGTGTATCCCCAATATTGTCCACCTGCACAGGCAATCCAGGGCACGGGATGGCAGTGGAGCATGGTGGGTGAGAGCTCATGGCGCGCTCCTCCTGGTCACATCACGCAGGCAACACATCCTCAATTTGCAGTATTGCACAATTATGATGGAAGTGGGGGGGGCGCACACATCACGAGCAGGAGTGACGTCACGGAAGGTGGCTCACACCATCTCACTCTTTGCCTATATCCCCACACACATCACATGCCATTGCAACTGAGAAGCCAGCGCGTGCATAAGCAGCTCCAAGCTCGCCCCAGAGAGGCCAAAGAGTGAATGTGTGGGTCCATGAGCTCCAGTTGGACATGGCCCAGGCCACTAGAGCAGCTACAGCCTCTGTGTGTTGCAGGTGGTGTATCCGGACTGCGGAGCCTGTCATGCATTGTCAATGTCGCCCGGGGCTGGAGTCAGGGCACCACGCAGGTGGACGGCGTCCCGCCACTCATTATGCCGCGAGACAGACCACCTGTTCAACTGGACCCACACATACACTCCTTGGCCTCTCTGGGGCGAGCTCGGAGCTGCCTGTGCATGCGCTGGCTCCCCAGGTGTAAACGCATATTTTGGTGAGCGCGGGGGGGGAGGCCATGAGGACAGGGTCAGATATGACTGTTTGACTTCCAGTTAGTTTAAGGAATGGCCCTGATGTGGTCATGATAAGACGTATCTCGTGTGTATTGCAACTAGAAGATAATCCGATGAACTTCCCATGTCTTGTATGTAGCCCCGAACCTAGCCCCGCCCACTCGACACATCAAAATGAGTACCAGCACCACATTCATCCCATCCGTAGCACTGACTGGGGGTGATTACCATTGGGCAGTCTTGTGTAGTCCACCCACGCGTACATGTGGGCCCTCCAGGATTCATGTCACCTGCGGCAAAGTGATGTCATGGGCAATGACGGTAGTGAGGAGAGCTGTCTGCCCCACGCACAGATGGCGTATCAGCTCAACAGAGCCAGCACTGAGGGCAGCAGGGGTCACATGTGCAGGGGCAGCTGTGCCTGGTGTGAAGGCACATGCATATAGACAGCACATCGACCGATGTGTAGTCTGCCCACATCCACTGTCCATTGTCAGGCGGACCTAGCAAAAGATCACAAGGCAACACATCTGTGTCTGTGTACCCACTGTGACCAGCACTGCGCAACAACCAACTTACTCGCCCTGTGCATGGCCCACACCGCAAAGGTGGTCACATTCAGTGCCACTATCTCGCACACACATCCCTATCACGAAGCATGGTGTGACCAATGGACAGGGCTGAGTTAGCGCTTATCCTGAGTGTCCTGAACAGGAGACACATGTAACCCACTGTGCAGTCTGTGTTGTCACCTACTGGCATTATGCAGTCACTGTGCAGGCCAGGCCTGCTAGGACTGAGAAGGGCAGCATGGCCCCAGCCTGACATTCACATGAGCAACAAGTGCACTGAGACCTGCTCTGCCAATAGTCTGTGTCACTGGATGTCTGACATCAAGTTGCCATGTACCACCACTCGGGAGGGACAGACAGGTCAAAGCGCCCGATAGCCCACATACCCCTGCCACCTGCAGTCGTCATGTTGAGCAGTGCATGTTTGATCCCCACAGGCTCTGACTCATTGTGCTGCGGATCAACGACATGTGTGTCCCCCACATGCACTCCCACACACACTGCAGTTGTCTCTCACACACAACTTTCGCAAGGAATAGCCATGTACAGTGTGCGTGGAGCTCGGAATCCAGGATCTGCAGCTCCCCGCTGGTGAGTGGACCTGGACATGTCCTCAGCGTCATCGACGTGTAGGTGGAGAGGCAGCAGCAGCAGGTGTTGTTGAGGGGTGCCAGGCTGCAGTCCCAGGTAGCTGTGGTAATGCCGGTCTCACTCACACACTCATATAGCCCCTTGGGTCGGTTTCAGTGGGTCCAAGCTGCTGCAATTTGTGTACCATGTCTGCCAGCTTCATTTGCAGACGATGGCCTGCTCCCAGCTGGCCAGGGACGCTTACCTCCATAGTGGGACATGCAGGGTGCAACCGCGAGGGGCATTGGAGTTGGCCGTAAGGGCCTGGCCCATGGCGGGTACAGTCCGCTGATGCCATGTGCACCACACAGTATAATGTGCGCAATGCATCTGCAGGTGTAGCCATGATTAGTGTAAGGGATCGGGTCCACGATGGACAGGGCCACAACATGCTGTGTGCATAGGCAGGGATGGGCAGTGGCCAGCCTCCACATGTCTGTTGGTATATCATCATTACTATTGGTATGGGACCTGTGTAAGTGCATTGTGGCTGTGCTGTCCCTACTCGTCAGCTGTCCTGTGATTCAATTGCTTGGTCAATCATCTATGTTTTGTGCATGTTGAAATGCCATGTTGTGTGTTGCATTGACATGTGCCGACTTCCATCTTTCCTAGGAGGAGACCAAACATACATCGCCCCTACCAATTGCTGCCAGACATGGCGGATGTGGAGGTAATCCGAAAATACCATCTGGACCGACCCACCCTGCAACGTCTATGTGCCTTGTTGGAACCCCACCTCCGTCCTCGCAGGGTGTATCCTACTGTATTTACCCCCACGGCTAAGGTGATGGCTGCACTGCATTTCTTCGCCACTGGGTCATTCCAACACACAGTGGGCAGTGGAGGTGGGATGTCCCAGCCCATGTTCAGCATGGTGCTGAGGGATGTACTGTCAGCTATGATGCTGTACAGGAACAGGTACATACGATTCCCCAGGGCTCGTGAATTGGCGGCAGTGAAGGGTGATTTTTATGCCCTTGGACGGATCCCCCACGTTGTTGGTGCAATAGATTGCACCCATGTTGGCCTTGTTGCACCACAGGCCACGGAACATTTGTACCGCAACCGGAAGCACAACCACACCCTGAATGTGCAAGTGGTGTGCCTTGCGGACATGGTGATTCCACACGTGTGTGCGAAGTTTCCAGGATCAGCCCATGACGCGCACATCATGCGCAACAGCATCCTACCACGTCTGATGACCAATCTGCAACCGGACCGTGCCTGGATTGTTGGTGAGTATGTGGAGTCGTGTAGCGTGCTGGGTGTGCGATGCTGTCTTGTGTCCAGTTGGAATTGCAACGATTCTCTGTGTCCCTCACACCCAGGTGACTCTGCTTACCCGAATGGGCCCTGGCTGCTCAGCCCATTACGAAATCCTCGGACCCCAGCTGATGACCGCTACAATGAGGCACATGGGAGGACCAGACGTGTGGTTGAGCGGACATTTGGCCTCCTCAAGTCCAGGTTCCGCACCGGGGGTGCACTGGCGTACTCCCCACAGAAGGTGTGCCAGATAGTAGTGGCTTGCTGCATGCTGCACAATCTGGCTATTCGCAGGCAGATCCCCCTAATAGTGGATGACGGTGATCAGCCAGGGCCCCCGCCTGCAGACCAGGACGGGTCAAGTGACGAGGACAGCGGAGAGGAGGAAGCTGTGAATGTGCGTCAGCAGCTCATCGCCCGCTACTTCACTTGACGGTGAGTGTCCATATTCGCCGGCTGTTGTAGCTGTATTTGTGCAGGTGTATGTGTGCTCTGTCACGGGGGCCTTTTGTTCACTGAGTGCTGTGTGTCAATGGTCCATGTCCAGGGTAGTATGCCACTGACAGTGGCTGTAGCATTGTGCCCTGTTGCTCTATGCGATGTGTGTACATTGCTTGTAGTTGGTGACATGTACTGTGTGATGAGTGTGTGACACACTCATTGAATGTACTCCTGTTCTGTCTTTCACCCCTAGGTCCCTACAGCCTCTCCTGTCCCATCGACATACCACCCAGCAGATGCATCCCTTCTCATGGTGGCGGTTGCACGTCGTTGAATAAACACAGGGCACAGACAGCAGATTGTGATCAAGGTGCATTTATTTTCATAGGTGACATGTGATTGTGTGCAAGGTGATGACATGAGTGGTGCGTGCAGTGACGATGAGCTGACGGTCATGGCTGCCTGATGGTCAAGGTGTACCCATTTAGTTCTATGTCCATAGTCCAACAGACACATGCCATTCAGATGGCTGTGTGGGGTAGGACCGTAGTCCAAGTCAATGCAGTAGGTGGTCAAGGATGGCTGGCTGCCTCACTGGCGTTTGGAGCATGCGAAGTCCTCTCGGGACACCTGTTTCCTCTTCGGACGGCCCCTTCCATGTTTGGTAGGGGGGGGTGTGGTGGTGACCTGCTGGTGGTGGCTGAGGTGTGCTCACTGGATGTGGACGCAGGGGAACTCGTTGCTGCTCGACCCTGCGCCACAGCAGGTTGTGGCAGAGGTGGTATTGCTGGCCTTGCTTGGGACCTCACCGCCACCACCAGCTGGCCCATGAGGTCCACAAGTTGGTCCATACGGGTAACGAATTGGCCCATATGGGCGTCCATGGACCTCAACACCCCTAGGACCTCCCGCGTGTCGGAGGCCGACCTGGCCCATTGTCCTTGGGCCTCTTCATAGGCCCCAAGGACTCTGTCGAGTTGCGGCAGGGCTTGGCTCCCAGGCACGGATGGCGTTGGCCTGACCCTGCTCCTCCTACCAGTACTGCTGTCACAAACCTGCCCACTAGCCACATTGCTCACCACGGTCCTCGCTCTGGCTCCCAGGGTGGACCCCGACGGCCGGACCACCCCTTGCGCTGGGGCTGGGGCCAGTGATGACGTGGTGGTGGTGATGGTTGCGGCGGTGGTGGTGGTGGCCGCAACGACAGTGGCAGTGGCCGCAACGGGCGTGAGAGTGGCCGCAACAAGCGTGGGAGTGGCCGCAACGACAGTGGCAGCAGGGGGATGTGAGTGGTCAGCAGCCGTGGATGGTGAGTTGGTGGGTAGGAGGGGCCCTGGGGAGCGGTTGGGCCCTGCCACACCAGATGGGCCTGCTGGGTGGTCCGTGTCCGAAGAAGAGTCCAGTTCCTCTGCATCCGTGAGTCCAAGTCGGGGGCTTGCAGGCTGGCTGTGCTGGCTGCTGTCTTCCTCTCCAGCATCCAGCAGTTCGGCACCTGTGGGGAGAATGAGATATGTTATTGTGTTGCACCTAGCAAAGTATGTATTGGTTGTCTGACATTCACAGTTCGTGCACAGGTTTCCCAGAGGCGTGTGTTGCTGTACTCCTACATTTTGTGGCTCTGGTGTATGCGGGCTCCAGACCCATCGTGGAGGTTGGTTTGAACTAAGGTTTAGGGGTTCAAATGGAATGCTTAGAAACGCAGATGGCAAAAGGGGGTACAGCCCCCTCA
This sequence comes from Calotriton arnoldi, assembly GCA_963921515.1. NCBI lineage: Eukaryota > Metazoa > Chordata > Amphibia > Caudata > Salamandridae > Calotriton > Calotriton arnoldi. The sequence goes on from CAWUFW010007575.1 coordinate 735,168, forward strand.
ACGCTTTTGATGTGAAATATGGTTTAGGGGTTCAAATGGAACGCTTATAAACGCAGATGGCAAAAGGGGGTACAGCCCCCTCAACGCTTTTGAGGTGAAATATGGTTTAGGGGTTCAAATGGAACGCTTATGAAAGCAGATGGCAAAAGGGGGAACAGCCCCCTCAACGCTTTTGAGGTGAAATATGGTTTAGGGGTTCAAATGGGACGCTTATGAACGCAGATGGCAAAAGGGGGTACAGCCCCCTCAACGCTTTTGAGGTGAAACATGGGTTTTGGGGCACATACTGTGGGTCATGTGTGCAGAACGTGACATGTGTTCTGGCATTATGACAGTGCATAGACAAAGGTGTGTGTCTGTCTAACATACCCGGCATCTCTGCTGACTGTTCTCATTTATGGACATGTCATTGTTAGCATTGTTGTGAGTGCGTGCTTGTTGTGTGCCACACGACGTATTGCAGATGGGCCAAATCCTTGGTGTGCGTGCTGCCCTCGTACATGTGCATGAATGCACTGCTCATGGGGTGTTGACTGTTTTATGTGTGTTGTTACTCACAGTGTGACGTGCGCTTCAGTCACTGCAGCCACATGATTTGTCATGGGCAGGTTTCTTTGCATAACTACTGTATGAGTGCCAGCTGTTCGGATGGTCATACCTTACATGTCACTGGGGCTGACAGATGTGATGGATGATATGTTGAATGTGCATTGTGTGCCTGTGTGCTTCATGGGTCCAGTGGTGTTTGTGTGCAATATTGTGGCTCCACGCTGTTACATCTGGTGAGGTCTGTCTTACATGGGCGTTGTTGTACGATGTGTGGGTGACAGGCAGTGGGACTAAATGGACTAGACATCGATGGTGTTGCTGATGTGTGTGATGGGTGGCACAGTGCCTGCCGTGTGGGTCTGTACTCCAGTGGGACTTGTGCATGCAGACATGGCCCCTTAGGTGTTGCTGTATCTGTGCTGGGTCATGTGGGGTATGACTCTGTGATAAATGTCCGTGTGCACATTGGTCACATGATTGTGACAGGGAATAGTGCAGCGTGTTCCTCTGCTAGGTGACATGTCCCATGTGTTATTCTTAATACTGTCCTCATGCCTCCAGACACCCCGCCCTGTACAGTTTTACACCTACAGGTTGTTTTTGAGTGCGCAATGCAATGGATGCCACATGGTTGTGGGCGGGAGGGGAGCTCCACGTTGCTGGTCTGTGGGACTGGGGGCCTGGTGTGTGTTGTACTTCAGCTGTCCCCCCCTCCCACCCGATGCCTTTGTGTTGCGGCTACTTACCTGTTACTTGTCGGTTAGTGCAGCTATGGCTGACACATGGGTGTGGGTGTGGGGAGTGCTCCACCTTGCTGCGCTGTGGGACTGGGGGCCTGGTGGGTGTTGTACTTCAGCTGTCCCCCCTCCGACCCACTGCCTTTGTGTTGCGGCTACTTACCTGTTACTTGTCGGTTAGTGCAGCTATGACTGACACATGGGTGTGGGTGTGGGGAGTGCTCCACCTTGCTGAGCTGTGGGACTGGGGGCCTGGTGGCTGTTGTACTTCAGCTGTCCCCCCTCCGACCCACTGCCTGTGTGTTGCGGCTACTTACCTGTTACTTGTCGGTTAGTGCAGCTATGGCTGACACATGGGGGGGGGTTGCTCCTTCTGGCGCTTCTGGAGTACAAGGGGACCTGGTGGTAGTTGCGGTGCTGGCTGACTGTACACATGCCCCCCTGGTTTTGTTGGTTGTTAGGTTTGGGCTGTGTATGTGAGTGTCTGTTGCATGTGTGAGTGATGTGTTGTGTATTGTGTACTGGACATGTTGGTGTTTGTTCCTCGGAGCTATGGCATAGTGGTAGTGCATGTGAGTACATAGCGGTGTGCTGGTATACGTTTGTTTGTACTTACCAGCCTCCACTCCCCCTGGTAATCCGGTGAGGATCTCCGGATGGATGATGACTCGCACCTTCTCCTCCCACGCCTTAAAGGTCTTGAAATGCGCTGGATTACCTCCGCCAGTGACGGCAGCCAGCTCCCGATTTTTGCTCTCCTTCTTCTTGACCACGCTTTTGAGGTCGTTCCACCTTTTGTTTATTTCGGCTCGGTTGCGTGGAACGTTCCCGACTGCATTGACCTGGTCTACGATCCTGGTCCACAACCGGTTTCTGGTAGCTAGTGGTATCTGTTGGACCTGGTTGCCATAGATTTGTGGGTGCACCTTGACGATCTCATCGACCATGACCGTCAGCTCAGTGGAAGTGAACTTGGGCATTCTGTGTGATGCCATGGTGTGTGTTTTTGTGTTTGTGGTGCTGGTGCGGTGTGTGGTGTGTGATGTGCAGGGGGTTTGTGGTGCAGGTGTTTGGTGGTGCAGGTGTTTGGTGGTGCTGGTGGTGGTGGTGGTGGTGGTGGTGGGTGTGATGGGTGCGTATCTGTGGTGTGCTGCTGTCCTTTCTGTCTCGCTGTGGTATGTGTTCTCGTCCTCAGTTTGTACTGTTGCAAGGGATTGTGGTCTGTGAAGGTGCTGCTTTTGTACTTACCTATGTGGGTGTGTCATGATGGTCTGTTGTTTTCAGGTGTGTTGTGGCTGGTGTTCTGGGTTTTGTAGTTTATTTGTTTGTCCAGGAGGGGTGTGTTTTCGGGTTGTGTACTGTGTTTGGGTATTTGTGCGTGGTTTGATGTGTGGACTTGTTGGCCATGTTGTGTGTGTTGGTTTCGGTCCGTGGATGATTTCTGTGCAGGGACGTGGCCGCCAGGGCTTCCGCCGTGTCCATTTTCATCACTGTTGTATTTGTGTATTTTCCGCGCTCATGTCGGTGCGATCCTAATTTCACAGGCGGTGTCTCGGTCGTCAGGGCGGGCGGTTTTGGGTTGTCGTGCGTATTTCCGTCCGTGGCGGGCGGATGGACTTCGACTCGGACATGGGCGGGCGGTATTTTTTGTGTTTTTACCGCCGCCGGCGGTTTTCGGGTCGCGGCATCGTAATTGCTCGGTCGGTATTCAGACGGTGTAGGCGGGCGGATTTTCACCGCTATGGTGGATGGCGGATTTTTTACCGCCCGGTATCGTAATGGACTCCTTAATTACCAATTAACTAATATTGAACAATTAAATGCTTTTTTATACCAATAATAATAATAATTAAACATTAATTATCAACTAATAAATAATTCTTAATATATTAATTACATTTATCAATAAATAATATTTAATAATATTTAATTACCAATTAAACAACAATAAATTAATTTTTAGAACCAAAAATGTGTAATTTAAAAAAATTACCTATTAATAATTCATATCCAATAAATTAATTATCAATACCCAAAAATAAATTTAATAATTACTTAATTAGATTTCAATTACTTCCAAAAGTATTCCCCTATAAACGCACAACACACTTAATCAATTAATAAAAATGTATAACTAATTAATAAAAATTAATTACCAATTAATAATTGATTACCAATTATCAATTAATTAACAATAATATAATTATCAATACCAATTAATTAAAATAAATTATAAATTAATTGCATTTAAATTACATGATGATTAATTAATCAATTAATAAAAATTAATCACCAATTAATTAAAATTAATTACCAATTATTGATTAATTAACAATTATATAATTATCAATAACAATTAATTAAAATAAATTATAACTTAATTACATTTAAATTACATGATAATCAATTAATCAATTAATACAAATTAATAACCAATTAATAAAAATTAATTACCAATTATTAATTAATTAACAATAATATAATTATCAATACCAATTAATTAAAATAAATTATAACTTAATTACAATTAAATTACTTCCCACCCTATTCCCCTATAAACCCACAACCCGCTACAGAACTTAAACGCAAAAAATAATTAAAATTAATTTATAATTCCTAAAAATTAATAATTAATTTAGTATAATTAAATTACTTCCCACCCTATTCCCCTATAAACCCACAACCCGCTACAGTACAAAAAAAAAAAAATAACTTACAAAAATAAATTTATTAACATATAAAAATTGTATACATATATTTTTAAACAATTAAAACACGTAACAAAAACACATATAACACATACATATTAAAAACATAACAAAATACATAACAATAATACAAATATCGATATTAGTAACATCGATATTAGTAACTGATATATTTGATTTCGATATTACTAACTTCGATATTATTGACATCGATATTAAGTAATTCGATATTACTTACCTTAGGGTCGATATTCTGTCCATCGATATTCTGTCCCATCGATATTCTGTCCCTTCGATATTTAAACTTCGATATTATGGTATATCGAAATTTTATTTTCGATATTTTGACTGCCCACCGTTAAAATGTTAAGAATGGCATTTTCATCAAAGGCTTTGAATGTGTTCCACGACGCGTTGTTCTTGAGGGTGAGTCCAGGTAGGTCAGAGGCAGGTGTGATCGGGAGGTGCTCCCTTGCTGTATGGAGATCACTTTCAATCTTTTTTTGTCTTTTCAAGGAAGAAGGAGTCAAATTCATTTCAGTTTGGCTGTGGATTAGATCCTATTGTGGAATGGTTAGGTTGTTGAATAGATTTGTTGTTTGACAATTTAAAACTGTTTTTTGGGGCAATTTCTAGCTTTGTCGAAATAAATTTGCTTTTGAATTTCTGATGCGTTTGTTGTAGGTGCTCCTCAGTGATCTCAGGTGCTTAAGGTGTTCAAGGGATGGTGAAGATCTCCACGCTCATTCAGCTAGTCTCAAACTACATCTTTCTTCATTTAGGCTCCTGTTGAACCATGTTTTAGAGTCTTTGGTGGACAGTCTTTTTACCTATAAGGACCTAATTGTGTCAAGAATGATGGTCATGGAGTTGTTGCATTAGTTTGTAAGGTCATGGAGATCTGACACGTCCGCCGAAGGAGGCATATGTTATTGCTCAATGATGTCAAATCATTAAGGTTTATGTTTCGAGTGCTCCTTTTCCAGTGACTGGTTTTCTTAAGTTGAGGTTTATGTGTTCTCACTGATTCAGTGATGAGGAAGGTGATGCAATAGTGGTCTCTCTAGTTGCATGGGACAATAGATTCATGTTGAATGGAGTTTGCCTTAACAATGATTAGATCCAAGGTCAAACTCAGGTTGTGCGTAGGACTGTCTTTGATTTGGTTGAGGTCCGCTAGGAAGGTTTTCTGTTAACTGAGGGGTCATTCGGGTCATTCCAATGGAGGTTGAAATCTCAGAGGAAGGTCTGGGTGCAGTGTTGCGCTACGTTGGTAGTGATGATTTCCATAATTTGTTCGATGAATGGGAGGTTGCCACCTGGTGGGTGATAGATCAAGAGCAGTTTGCATAGTGGTCTGTTGTTACTTGCAGTGTTTAAGCATAAATATTCACAGGTGGATAGATTGACGGTTTGTAACTGATTCACCACGAGGTTATTGCAGTGTATGCAGGCAATGCCTCCACCCAGTCTGTTAGGTCTGTCTCATCTTATAATGTCATAGCTAGGGGGGACTAATATGTCAAGGATTGGTTCAGAGGACTCATTTAGCCATGTTTCTGTTAGGATTAATAGGTCAAGCTCATGCGCAAGGAAGAGGTTAGCGATATCTGCTGTGTGTTCCTTCGCCAATCTGCAATTAAGAAGCATGCATTTCAGGTGTAGTTTGGTGTCCGCTGAAGTGGTCTGTGTGATGGGGACTAGCTTAAAGTTTGACTTGTTTACGTCTCTAGAATATGACATAGGGTCTCTATGTGGGTTCGAGGTGATTGTTTGGATAAGAGTCTGATTGTCTGGGTTGTCGTGGTGTGCAGGATTATAAGTGAGGAGAAGGGAGTGAATGTTACTGTATGATAGCGGATCCTTTAGACTGAGGGGCACGTGGAGGCATTGGGGTAGCGCATAGATCACCATTTTGTTAGAGGGGGTGGCAAGATTGTTGCGATCCTGTTGTAAGGAGTGATTGATGGCAGTCGTGAGTGGTATTTAGTACGTTGGGAGTGGCTGTGTCTATTACTTTCTGGAGTACATTTGGGCCACCTGTTGTAAGCCAACTCTGATGTGATATTTATTTATTAGGCTCTGTTGATCAGACTTGAGTTGATGTAGGTCTTCTGTAATTTCATCAAGTCTGGATTCCATCGAGGCGTGGGAGCAAGTGGTCGTGGTTTGGGACAGAGGGCCAGGAGGTGGAGGGGTGCTCTGGATTGTAATGTTGGAGTGGTCCTGGTCTGCGAGAGTTCATGGTGGGGAGGTCTGGATGGAGATGGTTTTAGGCTTGTGGTGTGGAAGTGTAAAGGTTGGGAACTTGTTTGGAAGAGGCAATTGGGTTGAATGGGTCGTAGACAAGATAAATGTATCTCAGAAGGTGTATTCTGGGATCGAGGGTCGAGTCAGGGTGGTAGAGATATTTTTGTTGCTGTTTAACTCTGTGACCCTTGTTGTAGCAGTAACGTGTGGGCGCAGTCTGGTTTGGTGATTCAGTGGGGGTGACTCCGGCGCATCGGGAGGTGTGGAAGAGTTGGTATTGTGTGTGCTGATCGCTATGGTGGAGCAAGGGGGGATGGGGTGGAGCGCCTAATGCGGCTAGGCTGTGCAAGGACACCACTTGGGGCTCCTGCGGATCGCATGGAGAGCCTAGATGATCTTGAGAGGGGGCTGAGTCCTTAGATTGCTGTCTGATTACTGAATGAGGATAATCCCATTCTTATAAATAAAGATGGTTACTTTTGCATTGAAAGCGCATGAGGGAGCTACGGATAGTTTTAGGCCATGCAACATTTTCCTGGATGTAGTGATCAAGAGCGTTGAGTATAGGGCTTTCCTCCATTAAGCTTTTTTTTCGGGTAGAAGATAAGATCATTTATTATGGTTCCTTTAGACACGCAGTAGTAAGGGTCAGAGATTAGGGTTTCTGGATGCGAATTGAGAAGTCTGCGTTTGAAGCTCTTCGAGGCCTTTTTTGTTAGATCGGGCTGGTGTTTAATTTTATAGGCATTACGGCCATCCAATTCTAGTATGGTGTTGAGTTTATATAGCGAAACAGGATCCATGTCTGATTGAGAAGCTGGACCCAAATGAACAAATTAGTAGTTATAGCAAGTGGGTGTGGGGAGGAGAAGAGACAGTAGGACAGAGCTCACTTATAGGTTGCCATCTTCATAGCAGTAACAAGACGAGGGGAGTCTTACAATCTGTGAGTCTGTATACTGTTTTTGTCCCAGCTTACTGTTTGAGGTATACAGGCAGGATAGAGATCCTTGGATCCCTAGGCCCATGGACATCAGCTTTCTTGGGGGCAAGGAGGACCTACTACTAGTGTAGGTAATGGTGTTAAAGTAGTGACCATTTGCACTGGTCACACCGCATGATTAAATCATAGTCAGGTGGAAGCCATCAGTCATGCTGGAGGGAAGGGATGTTGAGTGAGATAATTGAGCTCTTGAGCTGTTATGGATGGGGAGCAGATTCCAGGGCATACCCCACAGAGTTAATATGAGGAAGTATCAACATATCCATTAAAAAAGATGGCCACTCCATTAGTATCCAGGATTCTTACCAGTTTAGGAGGCAGGAAGTCATACCTTACTTTTGGTTACACTGCCTGTAGAAAGTTCTTCATTGCTATCGATGAGCTAAGTAGTAGACCACCCCAATACTGTTCAAATATGGCTGCTCCTTTCAGCTTGGGAGTTCCTTCCTTGTTGGTGAGACAATAGTCCTTCTTTACTTTCAGTGTACCTACTTATGACCAGAGTACTTCTTTACTTTTAGTGTGTCTGTGAATGGCAAGTCCTCTGTCCCTTTCATTTAGGAGGAGGACCACCATCTTAGGATGAGGCCAGGGTGTAGGAGTGGGAAAAGGGGCCCCAAAATGAAGGGCTGGCCTTAGCCCGGCGAGACTCCCATTAGGAGCCAACACCATCGGGCGCGGTTGACATTAAGGGGCCTATTACGATCTCAATTGGAAAGCCTCTGACCTGAGGTCAGAGGCTTTCCGACCGAGATCGTCTGTTTCAATTCCGAATGCCTAATTACAATTTAGGTGTTCTGAATTGAAATTGGCCAGTCAGAGACCGGCCCGTTAACCCAATAGACGGCGTTATCGCCATTGGGATTACGATGCTCCGTTTCGAACAGGCTTTCCATGCTGGGCTTTTCCACATGGAAAGCCTGTCAGAAAGTGAGTCTGGGTGCCCCTAGCATGGCCCCCTTCTGCTTGCGGCCTCCTTGCCCCCCTGTTGATCCCTGCACCGTGTGGCAGGCACCCTGAGGTGCTGGCTACGTGGTGCAGGGATGAACACAACATCCCATTTCCCTAAGGAAGCTTGTGCTATGGCTGGTTTACGGCCATAGCACAAGGTCCCATAGGGAAATGTGAGTATGCGATCGCAACATGTGCGGTCGCATCGTAATTAGGTGGTCGGGACTGCCGACCGGAGGTCGGTCGGTCCCAATTCAGCGATGATGTTGGTTGGAAGCAACTCCGACCGACATCATAATTGGCCTCTTAGTGCTTTTTGCAACAAACTGGCATTAGTCTATTGCTCGTACTGAACACGGTGCTCCCCGCCAGAATCAGGCATCTCAGAGTCTAGCCATTCTCCTCAAAGTTCCTGGAAGCAAAGACAAGAGCCAACAGTTAACCCCGAGAGCCCCACAGGAACTCTATCCTCTGAGTCGAGGAACTACCCCAGAGTGAGGTGTGCCCCGTCTCGATCGGAGTGTGTGCTAGTGGCCGAGCGTAGGATCTGCCCAAGGCAGTGGGCATCAGGATAGGTCACGTGGACCTCATCATAGTCCCCCACTTGTGGGTATCAATTCAAGCCAGTTGTCTTCCCGCGTTTTGAGGGCACAGAGGTAAGGAGGTTAGCGGTGTCAGATTCGGTGCGGCCGGCATCGGTCTAAGGAAGATCGGGAGGAGATCCCTGGTAGTCCTCAAGGTCCGGGGGTGGGGGTTGACCCGCAGGCAATCATCTTCGAAGGCGGGTTCCCCCGGTGGTAGATCGAAGGAGCAAAAAAACTGTTTCTCTAATAATGTTGCTGATGGCGAGCAGCAGGGTTGCAGGAGTGCTGGGGGCGAAGTGGCAGGCTTGAGTGGGATTTAGATCTATAGAATGATCCAGAACCCGGGAGCCTCATCGCAGCTCGACCCCGCTCGACCCCCGCAATGGCCATATTTCCCAATGGTTCAAACACACAGAACATTTTTCAATTTATCAATATAGTTAGACACTCAAAGAATTCATAAAAACTCCAAATATTGCAGTGAATGGTGTTTTTTCTTATTCCTGGTCTCATAAACAGGCACAAACAGTATCACAACTATCATTTCACTTTTTCAACAGTAACTGCAAATATGTTGATAGTGATGCTTCATAGATGGTTTTAGCCATGAAAAAAGTGGTTGAAAAACCATGCTAGCACGCCCTTAATGTGTCCAAATCTTCACCATGTGACCTCCTAACAACTCATGAATATTCCATTAAAAATAGAAAAATGGAAAGAATTAAATGTCAGTGTGCAAGATATACAGACCATCACCTAGACCGAACATTTAACTGTGAGCAAGAAATGTGATCGTAAAGAATATAATGATTAATTATTTTTGGAGATGGAGATAGGAATCCATTAGTTAACTGAGAAATTATCGAACTGCAAGTTTTTGTCATCAAGAGCTGAATAGTCAATCAACCAAGTGGATGCACTAAGCTAGAGAGTAAGTAGTAATAGTTTTAATGTTCCATAGTGGTAAGAAAGAAAACAGCTATTGATTACTGTTATCCAAAAAATCATAATATTTGGAATTGCAGAGTGGTGAGCACAGGTCTAGACATCTTCTTATATGCCTACAGAGTCACAGAATTCTCTAAGAGAGAATGTAACATCATGTAATCTAATTTAGATTTCTGCTTGAGTAGGATTTTCACATTATTTTCTCAAAATAGCTCATTAAAGTTAGAACAGGTTCATATGTGATGTGGATGTTTTGTACATTATAAACAGTTAACGGGCATAGCTTTCACATGGATGGCTGCATGACTAACGCGCCGAATTTTGATTGTTGTTTTTACATGTTATTCTAACTAGACACTGTGGGCCTGATTCTGATGCGGGTTGGAAAGCTTCCCGACCGAATCGGTATTGGAAATGGTTTCCGACCCACTCGGATCGGGAGAGTCCGACCGACGGAGTACGATGCATCCGGATGCTTCCAGATACGATTTGGTTGGACTCCCATTGACTTCAATGGGAGCATATGTTTCTAACCGCATCATAATTGGGCCCTGGGTCGGGAAGACACGTTCCCGATCCGATTTGGAAGGAGCAAATGCCATTAGGAGACCTTCCTAACCGCATCAGAATCAGGCCCTAGGTGGGAATGCTTTCCTAACCGCATCAGAATCAGGCCCTGTTAGCCTTATTTCGATATCGGTCGGAAAGCTTTCCGACTGACATGGAAGGTTTACATTCTGACTGCCGAATTATAATGTCGGAGGTCGGAGTGTAAACCAGCCGGGGAAACTGACTGGCTTCTGATGGGCTCAAGAAGCCCGTCTGCCTATCATACACCGCTCATAATCCCTTAAGGACAGCGTTTCCGCCATTGGGATTATGATGTTGGTTTCCGACACCCTTTTCATGTTGGCCTTTCTGACATGGAAAGGCTGTTGGAGAGTGACTTTGGGAGCCCCTAGCAGGGCCCCCTTCTCTCCTGGTGCTCCGGTTGAGGCCCTGGGGTGCACCTATGGTGCCCTCCTTCACATCTCTGCACTGTGTGGCTGGCACCGCAGGGATGTAAAAAAACTTCCATTTTATAATGGGAGCTTGTGCTGTGGGCAGTTTCAGACAGCAGCACAAGCTCCCATTGTAAAATGGAAGTTTGCGGCCAAACCATGTGCGGTCGCATCCTACTTGCAGTGTCCTGACCGCTGACTGGATGTCAGTCTGTTTCACATCCGCCACGATGTCAGTTAGATGCAACTCCGGCTGACATCTTAATGAGGCCCTGTGTTCTAAATTTAGAATGTTAACAAGCGCATTGATTTAAGCGTGGACTTTTTCTATGCTTGTCTCCTTTGACCATTACGCATATGGGTTCACTCACAAAATATAGAGTACTAAATATCAAGTTACAAAAATTTAAAGTGAAAAATATAGATCCCCTAGCCTTATAATTAAAAGTACAAAAATATAGAAAAAAATTAAGTGATTGCACTAATATAGTTGTCAAAAATATTGATTATTAAATATATATATATACATTTAAATAATAAACATTAATTAAATAAAATATGAATACTATTATCATACAATAAAATATATTTAATATTTTTTTAAATATATGACCATTATGATTATTTTTAAAAATTAAAAAAACATATATTAATATATTTTGTATAAACATATATTTAATTTTAAAACTTTATTAAATGATATTTTTAATTTATATTATATTTGAAAACTTTCTTAAATGTAATAGTATAAAAAATAAGTATATATACACATATATTTGATAACATAAAAGAGTTGATTACGATGTTGGTCAGAAAGCCTCCGACCACTAGTCGGAAGCTTTCCGACCGCGGTCAGAGGCTTTCCGACCAACACAGTCGGTTTGCAGTCCGACTGCCGAATTGCGATGTCGGCGGTCGGAGCATGAACGGCTGGTCATTCCGATACGGTTCCGACCGGCTCTCGGAGTCTTCCAGGCAATCAGAATCACACTGTAATCCCCTATGGACGGTGTTTCCGCCGTCGGGATTATGATGTCGGTTTCCTACAGCCTTTCCGTGCCTTCCTTTCAGACATGGAATCTCTATCAGAAAGCAACTTTGGGGCCCCCTTGCCTCTGCAGCCTATGGTTGGTGGCCGAGGGGGTATCTAGGGTGCCCTCCTGAAAATCCATGCACTGTGTGGCAGGCACCATGAGGTGCCTGCCACAGGGTACAGGGTTTTACACACACACCTATTTTTTTTATGGGAGCCTGTATTACGGCAGTTTCTGGCCGTAACACAAGCTCCCATTGAGAAATGTGAGTATCTGACCAAACAGTGTTTGGTGGCATCGTAATCTGGCCAGTGGGCGATTTTGAGACCGAGACGGTGTCGGTCGGAGGCAACTCCGACCGGCATCGTAATAATCCCCAAATAATTTAATAAATAAACCATTTAAATAACAAATAATTTGAATTCACTAAAAATAAATAAAATATTAAAAACATTAATGATTATAAATATTATAATTTTAAATAACCAAAAACATATTAATATAAATTTAAACAACATAAACTAAACTACAAATTTTTAAAATTAATACATGTACTATTCCCACTGCAACTTATAAAAAGTAGACAAAGTGTCGAATTCAGGAGGCGTAAAATGTACCTGTCCAAATACAGTCAATGTAACAGTAGTGAAAGTGTTGGATTGAGGCGGAGTAAAATGTAGTATTTCCACTCCAGTCAGTGCAGCAGTAGGGAAACTGTTGGATTGCAGAAGCAAACATTTAATATTCCCACTGAAGTTAGTACTACATTAGAAACAAACATATTCTCTGCAAAACAATAAAACAATTGCAAAAACTAAACAAAATATTTAAATATAAATATTTAATAAAAACAAATATATTTCATATGAAAATATTTAAAATAAATACATATTATACTAACATAAACACATATCATAAATATTTACAAACGTTGTTAAAATTTGAATCCAAAAATAATTTTCATGTAAAACAAAAATATATTTTTTAATTATGTATTAACAAAAAATAATTTAGTAAATAATTTTCATTTTTGTTACCTCCCACCAAATACCCCTACAAGACGTACAAGCAACACCTAAAACGTAACTTTAAAAACTAATTATTTACACTATTAACATAAACATTTATCAACAAACTAATTGTCAATAAATAAAAAATATATATTATTTAATTAAATTTAATTCACGATCCACAATATACCCCCACAAAATATACAAAACACTCCTAAAATGTAATCAAAAATGTATTACAAAATTAACATAATACAATTTAATTTAATAATTACTACCAATTAAAAAATTATTTATAAGCTAATTAAAAATAAATTTAGTTCCAACCATATACCCCAATAAAATCCAAGGCCACACATACAATTTTAGTTAAACAAATGAAATTACACAGTTAACATAATAAATTATAAATTAAATAGTTATTCTGAAATAAAAATATAAATGTTAATTACTTAGAATTAATTTATTTCCCACCCTGTACCTCTATAAACCCCATAACTCATACCTAAAATGTAAAAAAATATATGTACACTAATAAAATAGTTAATTATCAAATGAATAATTAATATTATGTAATAATTAAATATTAATTGATGAAAATTAAATTACTTCCCACCCTCTACTCCTATAACCACCACATCCCACACATAAAATGGAAATTAAAGAAAAATATTTACACTATTAGCATTGATTATCAACTAATTAATAAATATGAATTAAGAATGAATTATTAATTAATTCAAATTAAATTACTTCCCACCCTATACTACTATAAACCCCACAACCAACACATAAAATGTGAATTTTTTTTTTTATTTCACTATTATCATAATTAATTATTAATTAAAAAAATATAATTAATTAAAAATTAATCATTAATTTATTTAAATTAAATTACTTCCCACCCTGTGCCCCTAAACACCTCACAACCCACTGCAGCACTAAACATTACAAAAATGATTTACATTTAATTTAATAACTACTAAACATTTTACGAATACATTAAAAAACATGTACAATAATTATACAAAAAAATGACAACATACACATTTAAAAAACTAAATTAAAACCAACTATATTGTCGTAAACTACAGTAATAACTTGGATATTTTAAAAATCGATATTACTTATCTTAAAATCAATATTCTTGACAATGATATCCTTCCTGGTGATATTTCTATGCCACAATATTTTTGACTCAATATTTTTGCAAGTTGATATTTTGTACTCAATATTTTGTCTCAGCACCACGCACATGGTTTTCCCTCATAGTTTGGATCCTCCTACTTCTTTCATGGGGGTATTTTGCCTTTGCTGGGCAATACAAATCATGCGTATACGTCCTCTCACGTACTTTACAGAAATACTTTGGCCTCATTTGGGTTTCTGATTATATATTTATGCACTGAACCTCATGTCCTCCTATCTCTGTTTTCTTTGTTTTGGGTCCATTTTTGAGCATTTTTTCCCGAAGCCCATTCTTTAGTTATACTTTTGTGACGTAATTTGGGGCTCATTACGATCCGACTGCCCGATTACGATGCTACTGAACACTGTTCGGTTGGATTCCCATTGTTTCTTATGGGAGCCCGTGTTCTGCCCGACAACCGGCCGTAACACAGGCTCCTATGGGGAAATGGGGGTGGGGTGTGTGTGTAAAACCCTGCACCTTGCCGCAGGTACCCCATGGTGCCTGCCACACAGTGCAGTGTTTTACAGGGGATCCCTTGGGTACCCACTCTGCCCCCAACCAGAGTCTGCAGGATGCCCCCAAAGTCACTTTCTGACAGCCTCTCTGTGTCGGACAGGCCGACTCGGAAAGGCTGTTGGAAATTAACCTCGTAATCCTGAGGCCGGAAACACTGTCCATAGAGGTGTACGATGCAGTTCCGACCGACTCGAATACTCCCAGAGCATGTCGGAACCGATTTGGAATAACCGCGCAGTTTAACTTCCGACCGCGAATATCGTAATAGGTCAGGCAGATTGTAAACCTACCGAGTTAGTCGGAAGGGTTCCGACATGGTCGAGGAGAATCCGACTGTCGGAGGCTTTCCACCCAACATCGTAATCGGCCTGTGTATGTTCTTACTTTCGCAGATACCATTCAGGGTTTATCAAGTTCCCCAGTAATTTGAGCACTATGTATTCTATTCATCACTTCGGCGCAAGGGTAGGTATTGGTTCCCTCCTCCCTTGGGTGTCTATACTTGTTGTTATAGTAAACGCAAATTTAGATCGTCCCCATTTTCTCTGCTGAAATCAGTGGTGTTGATACTCGACATTATTAAATTTTAATTGGTGGTGATATTTAGTGCCACATTATACATCTCCAGTAAGGTTTTGGGATGTAATTTCAGTGTCAGTTTTTCATGGACATTATGCCATCTGATTATTTTGTTCTGATTCATTTTTTATAGCCCCTTCATTAATTGTTCCATATAAATATTCATTGCAGTAATAGCTTTCATTAGTACTCTATTTACATGTTTGGTTCATAGTATTTGCCAGTTCTGTTTTTTGGGGACTGGACTTCCCCTCCATTAGAGTGAGAAAGAAATGACACATTGATCTATAAGCTTTTGTAGAAGGAACAGCGTCTACACTCTAATCGGTGGAGCAGGTATAATTCTTTGGAATGTTAAATTTAGAGGCCAATTGCTGCTTAATCAATTTGGCCTCTAACTTATGTGGTTTAGTTATGAGGGCATTGGGGTTATGGACAGATTGAGACAGATTGAGAAGATTTTCTGTTTTCATATCCTTTTTATAGCACATATATTGAGATAGCAGCAACTTTAAAGGTCCTGATGAAAGCCTTGCCTACTATTAGGTGTATGGCTGAAACATGTTGACCACTATTTTCTACTTTACCTTTGCGGTTTAAATTCATACCGCGGGTACACGCTTTTTAATCCTGGCAAAGGACGTATCTGAATAAAGTACCTGGTTTGCGTTCTTTAGTCAGTTTTACACTTCACCATTTGCACATTCACTCATTTTTTGTTTCGCTGCGCCTTCATTCATACAGCTGTCTCTTCATTTGTGGATTTATAATATCCTACTAAAACATCCCTGAGCTCCTCCCTCTCAGTGAGGGAGTTGTAGCCCTCAGAGGAACTAGGTTTTTCCTCTGGGAGGAGAATCCCAAATGATGAAGCATGTCACCTAGGGTGAGTGAGGGATTTCGTCCTAAAAAGGGAAGTGCCCACAGATAGTTCTGTGGCACTAGTCATTAGGTTCTGTATTTTTAAATCATATAGTGATTTATCACACTCTTTTGATCTCTGTTTTTTATAGACCCAAGGGTTTTCTATTGTTTTGTGATTTAGTTATGAGGGTGCCTGACTTATCTTTTATATCATGTCACATTTTCTTTTAGAGAATTCTAAGACTCTGTTGGCATGTAAAAAGACGTCTAGACCTGTGCTCACCACTCCACAATTTCAAATGTGATGATTCTTCGGATATAGGTAATCAATTGTTTTCTTCTTTCTTACCAGTATGGAATGTTAAGCACTTGAAGGTGGTTGGCAATGCATTCTGGAAGACCGACATATGGACAAATGCCATCGTCTAGACGGGTGATAATGAGAGACTTAATGAAATTTTTATAGGCAGAATCTGGCTGTAGGAGCGCGACTTTCCTTAGCAATTTGAGAAGTGCAATGCAGGAGACAGATATTGTAAGAAACTGAGAGAGTCATAGAATTCTCTATGAGAAAATTTAACATGACATAAAAGATAAGTCAGGCAACTCCATAACTAAACCACATAAATAAGAGGGCAAATTGATGAAGCAGTAATTGGTCGTTACCTTGAACATTTCTAAATAATTATACCTGCTCCACCGATTAGTGCGTAGACCCTCTTCCTTCTGCAAAAGCATATAGATCAATGTGATGAGTCTTTCTCACTCTTATGCACATGAAGTCCAGTCCTACAAAAACAGATCCTCCACATTTTGGGAACCAAACTTGTATATAGAGTACTAATGAACGCTAGAACTCCAATGATTATTGAAATTGAACAATTAATGAAGGGTACATAATAAATGGATCAGAACAAAATAATCAGATGGCTTAGTGACTAAGAAAAACTGACACTGAAATAACATCCCAAAAGCATATTGGAGATGTATAATGTCTATGAAGTGGCACTAAACATCACTACTACTTTAAAAATTAAATAATGTCTAGTAGCAAAACCACAGATTTTAGCAGAGCAAAAGTTGACGATCTAAAATTGTTTTCACCATAACAAGAGGGATAGACACGCAAGGGGGGGATCAATACCTACACTTGCACGGAAGTGATGAAGTGAATACATAGCCCTCAGATTATTAGAGACCTTGATAAGCCCTCAATGGTATCTGTGAAAGTCAGAACATACTAAGGGGCTGATTACAATGTTGGTCGGAGTTGTCTCCGACTGACACCGTCGCGAAGTTAGGACAGACCGACCTCCAGTCGGTGGTTCCGACAGCATAATTACGATGCGACTGCACACTGTGTAGCCACATGCTCCCATTTCTCTATGGGAGCCTGTGCTATGGCCGTAAAACAGGTGTAGCACAAGCTCCCATAGAGAAATTTAATTTTGGGTATATCCCTGCACCCTGTGACAGGCACTTCAAGGTGCCTTCCACATGCTGCAGGGATTTACAGGGGGGCACCATAGATGCCTCCGAGGCCCACAACCGTAGGCCGCAGAGGCAAGGGGGCCTTGCTAGGGGCCCCCAAAGTCTCTTTCCGACAGTCTTTCTGTGTCGGAAAGGCCGGCACGGAATGGCTGTCAGAAACCAACATCGTAATCCTGATGGCGGAAATGCCGTCCTATTGGGATTAAGGGCAAGTCTCTGACTGCCCGATGGGCTGAAGCCAGCTGGAATAACCAGCCGGTTTCAATTCCGACCGCCTAGATTGTAATTAGGCAGTCAGAATTGAAACCGTTGATGTCAGTCGGAAAGCCTCTGACCTGGGGTCAGAGGCTTTCCGACTGACATCGTAATCGGCCCCTAAGTACGTCGCCAAAGTATATCCAAAGAATGGGCTTCGGGAAATTATTCTCATAAAATGGACCCAAAAAGGTTGCAGCTAGGGTAATTCTAAAACTGTACCTCCGCTAGTCTGTGGCCTCTCACCTCAAAGAAATGCACTGGCTCCCTATTCGGAAGTGGTCTATGATTACAGCACTACCCGTAGACAACCTATATCTGTCGTAAGTGGTGCTAGCATCAGCTTAAACAGGCTGCAATGGCAGGCCTGTAGTCACAGTTTGTGTGGTCTCCCATGGGTGGCATAATACATGCTTCAGCCCATGGGGCACCCCTGGTGCACCTATGCCCTGGGTACCTCGGTACCATGTACTAGGGACTTATAAGGGTGCACCAGTAGCCAATCTGGGATGAACCTAGGTAACTATCCAATTTAGGGGAGAAAGCACAGAGACTTCAGTCCTGATTAGCAGGATCCCATTCAGACTAGTCAGAAACAGCATTACACCAGACAAAAAGTGGCGTTAACCATGAAAGCAGATCCTACTTTACTACAATGTGTTACAGTGCAAGAAATGTTGGTGAGACTGCTCAAGAAAAGTGCTGCTCCCTGGCGAGCCTTCCACCTAAGAATGCTCTCATTGGCTGGTCATGGGTCCCGCTAACAGTAGGCAAGCTACTCAAAGGCTCTAGCCATTTACTCGGTTCTTTCTTAGCTCTAGGTCCTTCTGGGCACTCAAGCTGAAAAGGAGTCGAGTGTAATATGGCTTCTGTCTAGCACTCTTACTGAAGGGCAGGATGATTGTGAAGATGCAATACTTAATTGGAGCCAGTGGTTGCCAGTGGGTGGCACCAGCCTTTTTTTCTTCTCACCAGGACACTTTAAGGGCCAGATGTACAACAGTTTTTAAGAGTAGCAAACGATAAATTGAGGTGTAGCATGCACTAAACCTATTTTGCGAGTTGGTAACCTGTTACCGACTCGCAAAATAGGTTTTGCAAGTCGCTATTAGGAATGGGCATGCCAAGGTCGTCCCTTCCTAATAGCAAGTCGCAGGGGGATGTAAGATTGTTTGCAACCACAAATGCAGTCGCAAAACAATCACATTTACCACCAATTTCAAATTGGTGGTTAGCCAGTCGCGAAAATGAAGGTGTCCCCAGGGGACCCCTTCCTCTTTGTGATTGGCAGGGAAAATGCTTTTTAAGAGCAGGCAGTGGTCCTATAGACTACTGCCTGGTCTAGAAAAATGAAACTGAACCGTTTAATTTTTATCTTTTAAATGCATCCTGTTTTCCTTTAGGGAAAAAGGGTTACCATTAGACATTTTTAAAAATTGCATTATTGAATAAGCAGTCAGAGACATGGTGGTCTGCTGACCCCAGCAGGCCACCATCCCTGTGAGTGCCTGGCTTTCCCAATGGGTCACAAAGTGTGACCTGCCTCCTGAATATTAAGGAGGCAGGTCCTTTGCGACACATTTGAGAATCGCAAACAGTGTTTCAGACACTTTTGTACATCAGTGTTTGCAACTTGCAATTTGTGAGTCGCAAAAAAATGCAAATTGCAATCGCATACACTGAGGGTCGTGCATCTGGCCCGAAGACTCCCAAGGGCGGAATCCAGAAAGTATGGAGTCTGGCGACATACCACTGCCCCCTTCCAATGCCCTAAAGCCTAGTTGAGAAAAGGACGAGACCTTGACCAATCCCAGCACCCTTGAATGCTTCATCAGTGGCAGAGTTAAAAGGACGCCAAGGTGCCATTTGCTTGTGCCCGGTGCACCCATAATCTTGCCTCCATGGTGTCCCATCCTGGTAAAACAAAATTTGGAAGTTGTGCTTTGACTCACTAGTCATGGCCTCTGCTAGGCTCCCACACTTTCAGAGACAAATTCCACCTCCTGCAGCCCACGCAGGGACAGTTTGGCAGAAATAGCAGAGGGATAAAGAGCTCATGATGGCTACCGGATAGACAGACACCTCTTTAGAAAAAAGTTGGGCTCTGGTATTCATTTTTGTTTTTACAAATGCACTGCAGGGCAATGTGCTCCGAATGCAGGGACCCAAGGGTAACAAGGGGACAGTTGGTCTCCCCTTTCGTGACTTTACATAGGTTGCACAGGCCCAAGCGAGTGATAGGTAGGTAGGTTTAGGGGCGGGGATAAGCCGGTAAGTATTTAAGGCATGTTTGGGCAGGAAGTTAGGTCAGTCAGGAGTGCCAGGTGGTGGGCAGGGCTTGCGTGAGGAAAAGATTTCTGTCAGGTAGGGTGTTAGTCAAATACATTTTTTAAAAAGGGATTCTGGATATGGTAGTTACCTATACATAAAGGTGATGGGTAACAATGAGGAAATTAGGAGGGTGATTCGTGTTTTATGTGAGGCAGGAAGGGGTTCCGGGGCGAGCTTGGGTAGGTTTATGCAGACCCAAAATTAAGGCGGCAGGGGATGTAGCGGCGTCAATAGTGGCATGTTCCCCTCCCAAAGGTTGTACAAAAATAAAAAGAGAAATGACTAAAGCTCTTGGTAGTTTTCCTCAGGAGGCAGTGTCGCAGAAGATGGTGCTGTCTCTGGGGCGGGAAAGTATTGTCAGACAAAGAGTCATGCGGCTGGGCCCCTTGTCAGTAAAAAAATCAGCCAGCCGACTGCAGTTGTCAAGGGCCATGAGGAGGTGGTGGCAGTTGAGGAAGAGCACGTTGGTTCATCCGGAAAAGCAAACGAGGTGGAAGCTAATTGAGCCGGTGCCTCCGGCGAAGAGGAGGAGGTCGGCGGTCGGAGGCTGTTTGGCAGTGAAATTTATGAGGAAGGCGGCGCATATCCTTAAAGACCATTCAAGTCTGGCTGATAGCTCCATCCTTAGTCAGAGGAGGGCGGGGCTCACGAAAAACTAGGGGCCAATTACGATGTCATGCGGAAACTAAACCACCCGACTCCTTGTCGGATTCGGTTCCCACCGACTCGTGATCGCGGTTCCCCACGACCGATTACAATGCTTCCGAACACCGTTCGGAAGGACTCCCATTGACGTCTATGGGAGCCTGTGTTCCAACTGACTACACAGGCTCCTATAGGGAAAATGGGTGTCTGCGGAAAACCTTGTTAGGACTACTAACTTCTGTGAATACCGAAATGAGTAAGTTCATTCTGTGAATACCAAAATGAGTAAGTGTATTCTGTGAATACCAAAAAGTACTAACTTTACGTTTTTGACGTAAGTTTGTTCTGTGAATCAGGCCCCCAAAGGCTGTCAGTATCCGACATCGTAATCGGTCGGTCGGAAACGCTGTCTGTAGAGCTGCCCAAATCGGCTCCGACCGACTCGGACTCTCCAAATGCCGGTCGGAACCAATTCGAAATAACCGAACAGTTTTCCTTCCGACCGCAAGCACCCTAACCGGTCGGTTGGAATTGTTTCCAACCGAGTCAGGCAGATAGGTTCTGACACGGTCTAGGGGAATCGGACTGTCGGTCAGAGGCTTTCTGCTCGACATTGTAATTGGTCCCAATAGCATGTAATGCCCTTCAAGGCCAGCTTTATAACGAGGAACAAAGCTTGATGGAGATAGTACAAGCTTGGTGACTCCTGGACACATGTTAGACAAAAATATTAAAGGGAAAGAAAATCATTTTTCAAACATGTGGCAGACAAATCAGTTGGAGTTTCAATCTTGCCAATTTTAATGATTTGGTGACTTCTGGACACGTTAGACAAAAATATTAAAGGCAAAGAAAATCATTTTTCAAACATGCAGCAGACAAATCAGTTGGATTTTCAGTCTGGCAATTTTAGTGATTTGGAGCAGGAACAAGAAGATTCACATGAAGAGAGGGTTGGAGAGGGTCATCATATGTTGAATAAAATAAAGAAAAAGGATGGTTTTTCCTTTAATAAGGCTGTAGGTGTGGGCAAGGCAGAAATCGCAAAACAGGGTAGATGGGTTTGGGTGGAGGATCAGAGTGGGTTGGTTAGGTCACTGCCTGGGAAGGAAGCAGTATGTGATGCCCCTGGTACTCTTATGTTTGCAGGTCTGAGCAACCAGCAATTATTACATCAGGCTCAGTTAAGTTCAAAGAAAAGTGCGCTGCAGAAAACGCCGGCAGAGCAGGTAGCGGCTCTAAAACGTTGGCCCAAAGAAAAGATGAGGTCAGTAGCGGACTTCCCTTCAACCAGGGACATGGACAGAGCAAGCTGCCTGCACTATGGAGATGCTTGCTAAGATAGTGGTGTGGGAGATGGTGAAACACCTGGAGTGGGTTACATAGGAGCTTGGGGGATGACAATTTTGAGTTGGATTATAATGAAGATAGTGTGGAACAAACTAAGGGGAGTTGCATGTTTGGGAGTGTGAACAGGTTTCCAGTAAGACAGAAGGTGCAAAAAAGAATGGGAGGTGCATAACTGGGTCACAAAGTGTTCTTAGTATTTTGCAGAAGTCCAGAGCGGAAGAAGCGCATGGAGGAGCAGGATTACGGAACAGTTCATCAGTCTTTGAGCGGGACATGAAGAGGAATAGGAGAGCTGATATGCTGCAAAAAGGTAGGAAGAAATGGTGGACAATTTCGAAGAACACACAGGAGGGTGAAGACACATTAGAATCAAAGTTGTAAAAAATTATGGGAATGCGGCAAGTCAAACATCTGACATTTTTAAGACGTCAGTTGAAAAAGAGGTTAAGAGGAAGAGTGACAAAGAAATGCAAACTGAGCCCAAGAATGCGGCGGATGGGAAAGATAATACATTTGAAGAAACTGAGGGGCATATAAAAAACAATAGATTAGCTTACATGGGAATTGCAATGCCGTTAGGTTCTCACTTGTCAGAAAAAACTAAAAGAGAATTTGAAAACATTCATTTATTGATGTTTTTAAATACTACATAGAAATACACAAGTGAAAGAAGGCTCAAAAGAGGAATAATGGGAATTGGCTAAGCTGCAGAGAGTCCCAAAAATTATAGAGAGTTGGACAACTGCATTTCTAATTTATGTGAGTGTTTGTTGTAAACAGCGTGCGGCTAGAGCAGTGGCCATATTTAACCCCTTCCCTGTGGGGGTAATTCCCCCACAAGTGCGAGGGGGCGGGGGGGTGAGCGCGGCGCCGCGGTGCTCGTGACGAGACCAACTCGTCATGAGTCACAGTGGAGCTGTGCTCATGACGAGCTGGTCTCGTCACAACCCCGTCCACTCATTAATTCTCCCGCACAGGCGGGGAATTAATCCCGCGTGGACGGCGCGCAGCCGTTATGAGACCAGCTCGTCATGAGCACAGCTCCACTGTGACTCATGACGAGCTGGTCTCGTCATGAGCATCAAAGCGGTTAAATATATTGATATTATAAGGAAAGCACAAATGGATTTTGGGGGGTTTGCATGGCTCAGATACGTAGAGGAATTCAGAGCCAGGGTCAGTTTGAATAATGAGAAGCCTTGGGGTGATGTGGACTCAGAACTTTGGCTACCGTCAACATAGCCACCGTCGACAACACACACAGCTAGTGGGTTACCAGTGACTTATCGTTGTTTTCAATATTGTCCCGCCCAACATGGGGTGGGAGATTATATTAGATCAGGATCAGCTTCATGCTGGAATTACAACAAAGATTTTTGCCAAAGACAATTCAGTAGATATAAGCATGAGTGTTCAAAATGTGGGGGCGGCCTCCAATTACACAGTGTTTACCAGATAACAGATACATGGGTTTGAGGTCAGCACACTAAATTTGGACAGAAGGGGTCATGCCCCAATTTAGGTACCTTTATTGAAATATTGGTTGCAGTTTTATCCAGACAAAGAAGCAGCAGAAAAATTATTTTGGAGTTTTCAGGAAGGTTTCCGTCTAGGTTGTCAGGGCCCCAGGATCAAACGTTGGGCAGATAATTTAAATTCAGCAATGGAAATGCCTGACATTGTGCAGAACAAATTAAAGAAAGAATTGGAAGTGGGTAGGCTGGCAGGTCCATTTTTTCATTGGCCTTTTGAAAATTTGATTATCTCTCATCTGGGTGTGGTGCCTTAAAAAGCAGTTGGTGAATACAGGCTTACACATCATTTTTCATGGCCAGAAGGTATTTATTTGAAAAGTTTTATAAAGCGCGAACAGGACCCTTGCGGGTATCAGAGCGCTGTACACAGAGGAAAAAGCATGAATAAACTCAGTACATTGGAGGTCAACACTGTAAAACAACAAGGAGTAAACAATCAAGATCAGGGACCGGGTAGTGGGCCCCGCTAGTTCAGTTTCTCATAGAGTGCAAAAGATTTCCTGTAACATTCAGCAAAACAATCATAAAGTGACTCGCCACAACATAGTAAAATAAATTACAAATCTGTAGTCGGCCCAGCTAGTATAGTTCCGGAAGGGCCCTAGTGTAAAATAACAATTTACCAACCAATCATAAGATAAATAAAGAACGATATATTGGGATAAATGTCAAATCTGTCAACAAGGGGACTTGAAAAAGAGTACAGGATGATGCAGTTAATGTTCACTCAGGAAAAGCCATTTGGCCTGTTTCTTGAAAGAAGCAGTGGAAGGATTGGCTCTAATTTCAGTAGGAAGAGCGTTCCAAATTCTAGGAGCAAGGCCGGAGAAAGCACATTTGTACGTACTTTTCTTTTTGAATTTGGGAGGTTTCAAGAGTAGTATGGACGTACTTCTTAAGTTCCGACCCGAGCCAGAATGAACAAGCTTGTACGCCAGATAGGCCGGAGTGTTGTAATGCAAGGCTTTATGCGTGAGGCAAGCTATTTTAAAACGAATCCTCGCTTCAATAGACAGCCAGTTAAGCTGCAAAAGGTCAGGTGTGATGCGATCGTGTTTTTTGGAGCCTGTGATGAACCTGGCCGATGTGTTGAGCGTGGCTCTGAGAGGGGCCAAGCTCGCTTTAGGAAGCCCCGCAAGGGTCACCAGACCATATTCAAGTCGTGAGATCACCAGGGATTGTACTGCAGGCAGTATGTCTTCAGGCGGAAGGAAAGGCTTGATTTTCTTAAGGGTGTTACGATGAAAGTTGGCACCCCTAATAGTGGCACTGATGTGAGCTTGCATATTAAGGTATTTGTCCAAGGTAATGCCTAACGATTTAGCAGAATCAACCACGTGAGGGGTGCAGTTAAGGGCTGTGAGTTGTTGTAGCCAGTCCAGGGTAGGTGCAGAGTGGTTGTGGGGGGCAATCAGCAGGAATTCAGTTTTGAGGGTATTCAACAAAAGATGGTTCTGGGCTAACCATTGTTGAGTTTGCGAGAGAGCCTCATTTAAAGTTTTAATGTCATCCAGAGAGGAGATCTTCAAGTAAAGCTGCATGTCGTCCACGGACATGTGGTAATGAATGTGAGAATGGTTCAGAATGACAGTGAGAGGTTCCATAAAAAGGTTGAAGAGAGTGGGCGAGAGTGCGGATCCTTGCGGAACTCCAATCCTGACCGGGGTACTGGATGCAAGGGACTGGTTGAGTTTAATCCTTTGTGTGCGGTTATGTAAGAAAGAGGCAAACCACTTTAGGACCAGTCCCGAGAGACCCATCCTAAGTTGAAGAAGATTAATCAGGTTTTCATGTTTGATGGTATCGAATGCAGAAGACAGGTCCAGAAGGATCAGAAGACAAGGGACATTTTGATCAAGGGATTTCAGGGCGTCATCCACAATGTGAGTTAGTGCAGTTTCAGTACTATGCCCTGCTCTTAAACCAGATTGATAGAGGTCAAATAGTTGAAATTTCTCTATATGGTTGCAGAGCTGCTTGTGGACGCATTTCTCGAGCAGTTTGGCTAGAGTCATGATGCTGGTGATCGGTCGGAAGTTGTTAGGATCAGATAAATCCGTGTTGGGCTTCTTAGGGATGGGAGTGACTTGCCCAATTTTGAGGCAATCAGGGATGCTCCCCTGCAGGAGAGATTCATGAATGATCCTCAACCAAAGAGGTAGAATGGCCGAGTTGAGGTCTTTAAAAAATTTAGCAGGCAGTGGATCACTGAAGTGATTGGCCGATTTTAGAGTTGCCATATCGTGGAGTAGTTCTGTGAAATCTGGCAGCATAAAGGAATTCCAAGAGGCGTCATTTTTGGGAGAACAACCAAGAAGTAAGGAGACTGCTGAGGGAACCACAAGCTCCGCTGATGATGTGGTGTAGATTAGAGGCAGCACCATGGGAGTGACAGGTTGCAGCTCCAGTTAAATTTTCCTAGTTTTTTCAGAGAAGTGAACTGTGAAGTCCTCCCCGCTAGGAAGCTGAGTCAAGGAAGACCGGTTGGGGTTGGATGTGTGTTTTGCTTGCTCTTTGATGATTTTAAATGGCATCTTGGGTCTGTTTTTAGCACCGTCCAGCTGCACCCTGAAATGGTCAGTTTTAGCAATGCGTTTTTTGTTGTTGTAGGTGCTTCTCATTTTCCTTAGCTTAGGCTAGTGGTGGAAGGCTCGTTTCTCCAGAGCCTCTCTGAAAGCCTGACTTTACGGCGTTCGTCATTTAGGGAACCATTAAACCAAGATTTGGATTGTTTGAGAGGAATCCTTTTAAGTTGTTTCTGCGCAATGGTGTCAAAGGTGTTAGCCACAGTGCTAATGTAATGATCAGAAAGATCATCAAGGTTGGTCATGTTAGGGGTAGGCTGAAGTCTATTCATAGTGATGGAAGTAAGAGCATTGATGTTGACGTCTCTCATGTTGCGAGACAATTGTTTAGCTTTAAGAGGTTGTCCCTTTCTGCGAGTGGTCTTTTCCAGTATGTGGAAGGCAATTTGATGATGATCCGACCAGTCACGAGGTAGGATGTCACCCAGTTGAATGATATTGTCTCTCGCAATAACGAGCTCGAGGGTGGCGCCTTTGTTGTCGGTAGGTCCCTTACAAACCTGAGAGAAATTGAGATCGGAGAGGAAAGTCTTAAAGGAGCTGACTAAAAGATCATTGGTGTCATTCCAATGGAGGTTGAAGTCTCCGAGGAAGATATGGTATAGTTGATCCGAACACGAGCTAATGACCTCCATGATTTGCTCTATGAAGAGCAAATTGTCACCCGGTGGATGGTAAATCATGTGAAGCACACAGACAATCTTGCCCTTATTCCAAATTTCTGTCACTAGTAGCTCACAGGAAGATAGCAGAGCATTCTGAGATTGTTTTATAGTTAGGCTGGAGTGATGAATGCAAGCAATGCCCCCCCATTTTCCCCAGACGATCACATTGGATAATGGTATAATCAGGCGGGACTAAGATGTCGAGAGCAGGGCAGGAGGCATCGTTGAGCCAGGTTTCAGTGAGAATCAATAAGTCCAAATCTTGCGCTAAGATGAGTGCAGAAATGTCTGCAGCATATTTCACAGCCGATCTGCAGTTGAGCAGCATCGAATTAATGTGAGGGGAGGTGTTAATCTATTCATGATGAGCAGTAGTTATTTGGAGTAGGTTTTCCTTATTAACCGATCTGAAGTTGACCTAGGGTTCACTGTCAGGGTCCGTGGAAATAGCGGGGATGTTAATAGCGGAGTTAGAGGAGGCGAAAGACCCCGTGCCACTGTACGAGAATACAAGAGCGAGGGTGTCCTCAGGCGAAAGCTGAGGCTGAAACCTACGAAGTCTGGAGTGATGGTTAGGACGAGGCCTAGAAATCCACCTGGAACAAAGCGGGAATAGGGAAAAGGATTGTTCGTCCCCATCCCCGAAGACTCTAGGAGGATTGCGTTGCACATTCCCATGTGGAGGGTGTATATTCCATACCCTCTCCATCTTCATGGAGAACTGTAGTAGGGACTGCATGATCTCTTTGACAGCCAGGAGATCCTGCTTGAGGTCAGCAAACTTCTCCTCAACCACCCCAGTAAGAGACGAAGGGTAGGATCCCGAAGTGTGGAGGGAATTGGAAGATACAGTAAGTCCCTTACTGCAGTTACAAGGGGAGATAGAGTTTCGCTTGAGCGTGGTTTTGTCATCAGCCAAGGATAGCAAGGATAGATTATCAGCATGAATTGGAGTAAGATATGATGCAAGAGGGAGGTGCGCCGAAACAAGGGAGGGCTTGGTAGCAGGCACGTTGGTTTCAAAACAGGCAATAGGAGAAGCGCAGGAGGCAGAAGTAGGTGTGAAAGGGTTACGCGGAGATGGACAGGGGCCAGCAGCTAGGTCCAGCGCCCTTGAGGTGGGAGCGCCTGAAACTGGGGGTAGATTAACAGGGTTATCATGGTTAGAAGTGTAGGGGGTGTGAATGACAACCCTCATATTGTTGGAGCAAACAGATCGGCCAGTGGGTAAGGCAGGTGACGTGAAATTAGACGTCAGGAGGGGGAGAGGAGGTATGTCTGTAAATGACTTTATACCTACAACAGAGTCCAGTGTCACATATGCATCTGTGGATGATGCTTTTAAATTAGTCGAATTGGGGGAGTAGACGCTGAACCAGCAAAAAATGACATACAGTCGACATTCAGGCTCTTACCAATACATTCAGCAGATTTTTCTCTTCTAGGTATGCAATTTCAAGGGGCTATTTTTGTGGACAGTATGCTACCTATGGGATGCTCTATTTCATGTGCTTTATTTGAAATATATATTGCATTCTTACAGTAGTTTTTCACACGCAAAAGTAGTCACAAATTAGTTTGCCACTATTTTGATGATTGTCTGTTTGCGAGACAAAAGAATACGGGTCATTCTTTATGAGCGCTTAGACAATTCCAAATGGCTGCACAAGAATTGGGAGTTCCAGTAGCTCCTGAAAAAACAGAAGGACCATGTACTATGATTACCTTTTTGGGTATAGAAATTGATATGGTACAGATGATGGCTAGGTTGCCTGGCATCAAGGTTACAGAAATTAAAAAATGCATTGAAGAATGTATTGCTGAGAAGAGATTGCATTTGAGACAGGTACAGAAATTATTAGGCTATTTAAACTTTGCTTGCAGAGTGGTAAGAGCTGGGCGTGCATTTTGCAGGTGGTCAATGATTGGAGCAACATTACTGCATCACAGGATTCGAATGACAGCCCACACGAGAGGTGATTTATGTATTTGGTTAACTTTTTTGGACAGATTCAATGGAGTTTCTCTTTATTTTTTTAGAGGAAGACACTATTTGGAAAATACAAATTTATTCAGATGCAGCTGGGGCAAAAGGTTTTGGAATACTCTGGGAGGCAGACGGTGTGCAGATTGTTGGCCTGCGCATTGGCTACAAGGACTCAGTATCACACTTTGAGTTGTTCCCTCTAGTAGCGACTTTTGTTTGCTTGGGGTTAGGAATTGCAGAATAAAACAGTTTTAGTTCATGTAGATAACTTGGTGGTAGTAGAATTAGTGAACAAACAGACGGCAAGGGAATTGAGGGTTTTATGATGTTCTTCTGGACCTTAGTGCAGCTTTCGATACCGTTTCCCATAAGCTGCTTTTACACCGTCTCAGAATGGGCGGTGTGGACGGGGCTGCTCTAAACTGGATGACCTCTTATCTGCAGGGCCGTAGTTTTCAAGTAACACAACCCCCACATACCTCTAAAAGCTTTTCTTTAGCGCAGGGGGTGCTTCAGGGCTCAATCCTGAGCCCTACCCTCTTTAATCTGTATGTGGCCCCCTTAGCCAGGATTGTGGAAAAACACGGTGTCACCATAGTGTCATATGCAGATGACACGCAGTTAGTGGTCACCCTGTCTCCTAATTCGGTGCAAGCAGCCAGTAGTTTTGCGAACTGCTTAGAAGATCTTGCCTTTTGGATGACAAGCAATTGCCTGAAATTGAATGGTAATAAAACGGAGATACTGGTAGTAGGGAAGACTCTATCCATCTAGTCTCCGGCTTGGTGGCCATCAATATTAGGCCCGGCCCCCACCCCTAAGACAGAGGTGAAAAACCTAGGAGTCTGGCTGGATTGTACCCTCTCCTTTGAGACCCAGACTAGGGAAGTCGCAGGCAAGTGCTTTGGAATCCTGAAGACTTTAAGACAAACCTTGGACATTCTCCCGGCCTCCGCAAGGAAAACCTTGACCCATGCCCTTGTGACATCTCAATTAGACTTCGGGAATGTCCTATATCTGGGTGCATCAAAAAAATGCCTGCAAAGGCTGCAGTGCATCCAGAACGTGGCAGCTCGCTTGGTTCTGAGTCTACCGAGAAGAGCTTCCTCGAAGAAAGCGCTGGACGCCTTACACTGGCTGCCTATTCAGAAAAGGATCTCTTTCAAGGCATTATGCTTTTGCCACCGAACCTTGCAGGATAAAGGCCCGTCTTACCTACAGGACCTTCTTACTCCTTATATTCCAGAACGGCACCTTAGGTCTACTGGAACTTACCTGGTTAAAATCCCCAGGGTAAAGAGAGCACGAATGGGCACCCGCTCTTTTGGCTACCTGGCAGCGAAAAATTGGAATGCCCTACCCCTATGCCTTCGTGCGGAACAAATAGAGAGCACCTTCCGGAAAAAAATAAAAACCTGGCTCTTCCAGCTGTGAATGAAGTGTGTTCCCTCACGTTCCCTGACCCTCTGCCCCCCTCCCCCGCTGGTACCTGTGCAGTTGTCTGGTAAAGCAGCGTAGCGCGGGGACACACCAGTGGTGTAACCAGGCGCTTTATAAATGCTATAATAATAATAACGATTATTACGAGCTTTCATTTGAAGCGTTTACAGCTCAATATTGTTTTTAAAGCACGTCCTGTTCCTGTTGTTCAGAACAACATAGCAGACTCTTTGTCTCGCTTTCAGTGGCAACGCTTTCGCAATATGGCCCCAAATGCAGACAGCAGCAACACCGAACTTCCACAGACCATTTGGGCATGGGGGGAGTGAGAATAGCAGAATTGGTAGAGAAATCTATTGCTCTATCTACAAAAAGAAGCTATCAGAAGGCTTGGCAGGGGTTTTTGTCACATGGTAACATTGTAACACACATGAGTGATGAAACAATGGAGAATCAGAAGGTGATTTTGAGGTTTGTCTTTTTTTCAATAGATAAAGGTTTGTCACATACAACTATTTCTGGGAAGTTTTTCCGGGAAGTTAGCAGGGGCATTATTTTATGGCTTACTGAGGTGGGTTTTTGACCCTGTGCAAAGCCCATTAGTCAGGAAAGTTTTAAAAAGTTTGAGTAGAGAACAAAATAGGAAACCTATATTAAGGGAGCCAATAACAATTGAGCTATTAGAATTAATGGTAGGAAAATTAGCATGTTGTTGTTATGATGATTTTGAGGTATCAGTTTTCCGGTTATGTATGCTATGGTTATTTTTTGGTCCTTTTAGAGCATCGGAATTATTGGGTTCAAGGGAGAACCCGGGTTTATTTTTTGATGATGTGTTTTTAGAGGAGGGAAGATTGAGGATTTGGTTGAGGGCTTTTTAAAATAGACCAGTTGAGTTGAGGAAAGTGGGTTTGGCCAAATAATAGTGGTGCAGTGGATTTATGTCCAATGGAAGAATTTTCAACATTTCAAAACAAAACACAGTCTCAGACTGCAGAAATATTTTGCCATAAAGATGGCATAAGAATAGCAATTTCTAATCTGTTTGGAGTAATGCGAGTGACATTGTCACACATAGGTAAGCCCCCTCAATTGTGCAGAATGCATTCATTTCACTTATGGGCAGCAACTGAAGCAGCCAGATTGGGTTGGTCATGGGCGGATATCAGGAGAATTGGGAGGTGGAGATCAAACTGTTTTGAGTAATATGTGAAGAAATAAATATTTCTTAGAATAAACGTTTTTCAGTAAAACTCGCAAATGTTCCATTTTCTTTCGCCTAGGATGCGTAAAAGGTCCGAACGCGTCTAAAATGATTTCATGGATTGTAGTACATTCCATTGTCAGATGGGCAGCAGATTATGCACACCAACAGATCTATGGTTGCGCGCTAGGGTTGCCTAGTAGCAGACATGAAGTGGGGTTGAAAGGAAAGAGCGGCATGCGCTGGGGACAATTATTACCAATGCTATCTGAACTTTTTTCAAACAGAGGGTGTCCAGATTTATTGGTGATACATTTAGGAGAAAATGATTTGGTGCAATTGTCAGGCCTCACACTGATTACGCAAATGGAAGAGTATCATAGGGGCATATTAACAACCAGGCGATAGTCAATTATCGCCGCTTTAGCGTCCGTTTTCGGACGGAAAGCGGCGATAATTCTATCGCCTAATCAGCTAGAGTCACGCTATCGCGTGAATCCCTGCACTATCGCCCTTTCCCCCAACGCCCATCCTTGCATCTCTAATGAGATGCAAAGTGGCGTTACTGGCGTACCCCAGATGGGCTACGTTGTAAATATCGCCGATGTGCACATCGCGATATTTACAAGGCAGCCCACAGGATGATAGCAGACGTTAGATTTTGGCGAAAACGGCAGTTTTTGCCAAAATCTAACGTCTGCTATTATCCCGACTTAGCCATCCCTAACATAGGGGTGGATTGTGCTGATACGACCACAGGGTCGTATCAGCAAGATTATCGCCGTTTGCAGGGAACATCGCTGGAAAACCAGCGATGTTCCCTGCAAAACGGCGATAACCTCGCTATCTCTGGAATTTTTATCGCCCTGGAGAAGCGTGTTGTTAATAACGCGCTACCAGGGCGATAATTTCCGGAGATAGCCAGCGATAAGAAATCTATCGCTAAGCACGGCCAGCGATAATTATCGCTGGCCGTTGATAATATGCCCCTTAGTCTTTTTAAGAAACAATGGGTTGGCATATGCATGGTTTGGGTGGAATTCCTTCCCTGGAGATATTGGAGAGGGGCAATGAACCATTCTGCAATAGACAAAGCAAAGAGTAAGTTGAATAGAGCTATGCGTGTGTTCTGTGAAAA
Organism: Calotriton arnoldi; assembly: GCA_963921515.1. Classification (NCBI taxonomy): domain Eukaryota; kingdom Metazoa; phylum Chordata; class Amphibia; order Caudata; family Salamandridae; genus Calotriton; species Calotriton arnoldi. The sequence continues at coordinate 767,720 of CAWUFW010007575.1, forward strand.
AGAGGATATTTTAGTCCTAGCGAATAAAATATAAAAGACAATGAGGATTATCTTTTTAGAGATGACGGTGTACATTTATCGAAATTTGGGCAGGCTTATTATCTCCTCCAGCTGCGTGAAATGTTCGAATTTTCATGGAAAGAAAAGTTGTGGTGCACTAAACTATACAAATGAATAAATACCAAATGTTCGATTTGTGGTGGGCAGGAAAACACTCAATGGTGTTCCTGGGTGGCAGTATATTTGGGGGGTGGAGAGTCTGGAGCGGGCATATCCATCCCTTGGAGGAGGGGGATCGCAGGGGCGGAGAGGAGTAATGTCTGGCGCTGTGAAACACAATAAGTGATTTCGCTTGGGGTTGCATGATGGGGTGTGAAGGAGAGAGGTTGGAGAATGCGAAGAAAAGGCGGTGAGGGAGGAAAAAAGGGAAGATGGGGAAGGTCATTGGGCTTTTTGATTGGGACAATCTTTCTCAAGTTGGGAGTTTTGAGTGTGGGGTGGGAATTTCAGAAATTTCATTTATCAGTGAAGCTGGGGTTATGAAATATTATGTTATGTATGTTTATCAGTTGATGACACAAGCCTGTCTTAATAAAGTGGCCTTTTCTGCTACAATGAGCAAACTGGTTTGTGTCATCATTGTGTAATGCGGGGACCCAGGGTTAGCAAGGCGGCAGCCAGTCTTCACCTGGGTGACTTTGCATAGGTGGCACAGGTGGAAGTGAGTGATAGGTGGGTAGGTTTAGGGGCGGGGCTAAGCCGGTAAGTATTCAAGGCAGGTTTGGCTGGGAAGATCGGTCAGTCAGGAGTGCCAGGTGGCGGGCCGGGCTTGCGTGAGGTCCACCCACCCTAAATTTTGATTGAATGTTTTATTTATTTATGCTTATGCAATTGAATACTGTGACAAATATTTGGTCATTATTGCCACAGTTAAGACAGGTGTTGTAATCTGCATGCAGTATGTTTTGGGGGTGGCAAGTCTGGAGTTGGCGTATCCATCCCTTGGGGGAGGGGAGATCACAGGGTCGGGAAAAGAAACGTATGTGGCTGTGAAACACAGTAAGCGACTTCACTTGGAGTTGCTTGATGGGTGTGAGCGAAAGAGATTGGAGAACACGAAGAAAAGGTGGTGAGAGAGGTAGAAAGGGGAAGGACATGGGGCTTTTTGGTTGAGGCAATCTTTCTCAAGTTTGGAGTTTTAAGGGTGGGGTGGGAATGTCAGAAATGTCATGTATTAGTGAATCTGGAGTTTGAAACATTATGCTATGTACGTTTATTAGTTGATGACACAAGCCTGTCTTAATAAAGTGGCCTTTTCTGCTACAACGAGCAAACTGGTTTGTGTCATCATTGTGCAAAGGGATATTATGCTAATGATTTTTCAAGCCGCGTTATATCCCTCTCTAAGTATACTTTCACAGCATCTTTACTTTTAGCGCATCTACACTGAACTACAGGTCATCCCCTACCAAAAACCCGCCCAAATCAAAATAAGCAAATCGTGAGCCATTTATTGGACTCTGGATCCAGCTTGTTATCATATTAAGGATTTAGGGGGCCTCGGGAAAGAAATATTTTGGAAGGCCCCTTTTCAAAACAGCTTTGAATTTTGTTACCTATTTTCTGCTAATTTAAGCCCTGCGATGCCAAACAATAATGAATAATACCAGGCACGGCCCATGGTAGGAGTGCCGGTCGGGCGGTGACGTGGGGCGGGGGAGGGGCAGGGTGGGGGTAGTAAACTACGGATTAAGGCCGAATACAGGTAAGTGAACATTTAAATAAATAAAACGAATTTCGTTGTGAGCGCTGCATCGCCAAATGCGATGCAGTGCGCGCAACGAAATTCGTTTTATTTATTTAAATGTTCACTTACCTGTATTCGGCCTAATCCGTAGTTCTACCCCCTCCCCCGCCCCACGTCACCGCCCAACCGGCACTCCTACCACGGGCCGCGCCTGAATAATACGCTAAAGGTTGAGATAAAGAAATAGAAGAGAAAAAGTTCACTTTCTCAGGGACTTGCCTCATTTAAGACTTAGGACTGCTGAGGTCCCATTCTTTTGCTAAATTCTCAACTGCTTTCACAGAGGTGTTATCTCTCTACAGAGGACATTCTCTTTGTTAGTGCTCCTGACCACCACCTTCTGTTCATGGTCACTCTAGGTAGCAAATTCGTTTGACACAGTCTTGCAGCACATTTTGTAAATGTAAACCTACAACAAATGTAATCCTTTTGCAGTGCAGTGACGTCGGTGTTCTGTGTTTGTGCTCCATCAGGTGTCCGGATGCAGCTCAATAGCATCTCTATTACTAAGTTCCCAAATGCTCCTTGTTTTTCTTTTAATTGTTGTATTTTTTTATTTCTTGTTTATGCAATGGGATTTGCTTTTGAGAATTCCCTTTTCTGCATATCTTCTCTTGCTATATTCTTTTGGAAGCTGTTTATGAAGAGTCTTTATCATAATTTGACATTCCGTTTGTTGCACGATTGAAAACCCAAGTATTTTGAGGGTTTTTAGATTTAAATCTATTCTATGGCTCGGCTTGGCCCTCCTTATTTTTTAGGTCGAGCCTGAGCTAGCGCACAAGCGCTGCTCTGGAGATGATCTGTTGTACTTCAGTATCGGAGAGAAGCCCCGCCCATATTTTTCATTGGCTTGTGTCTTTATCCTTTGTAAATGCTGGCGTCTGATTCATTAATAGGCTTGTTAGTCCCTCCTAGTACAGCCATGTCGTCATTTGTAACCTCCCATGTCTACTGGCCCCATTACTTGGTTGTTACACAGTACGTGTACTATTTCCTTTATTGAGTTTTTCCTATGTTAGGCACAATGACGTGCTTCGCTTACATTCAGTGGGCCATGCCCGCTTTCACTTTCGCAGCAGCCGTGACAATGGCGGCCATTTGTTTCCAATGCCATAGGTCTCGCATTTCAATGGGAGACCTATAGCATTGCAAATATTTTTTTTTATGTTTACTTTCTGACGTTGCCACTGTTTGTTTTATTTATTATCCCACGACACGTTTTGATTTAGTATACTACATTTCTTCACTTTACCACGTCTGTTTTCTGTCTTCCACAACTCCCCCCTTCCACAACTTTCCCAGGTTTGTTCATTTCCCCCTTCACTCAGAGTCTCTCTCTTAGCTGCGTCTCTCTAACCTCGCCCATGGCTCTACTCGCCCGTCTACTTGTCCCCCTCTCGCTCGCACGTCTCTTATCTCTCGCCCATCCCCCATATCTTCTTGCGTGGACCTCAGGTGTTTTTTCCAATGCACAGGGGCAGGATTGAAATTTTCCAATAATGCCTCAGACAAGGTCGGCCTCTTAACTGGCTGCACGCCCAGGGCATCATCTGTCACTGGGTCGGACTAAAAGGGTCGAAGATTGAGTTTTAATAGGCTCGATGCAGCGGCCATTGTCCTTGGTGAAAGCCGTCGAATGACAATAACCAGAACAATACACGGACGCCAGGCTCCCTCGGTGACCAGAGTGGGGGAGAGTGCGGGAGGCACGACAATGACATCATGGCACACCGAGTGCGAAGGGACCTGTTGATGACAGGGTGTCGTAGGCCGACAGAGCCCACACCAGGGGCATAACTTGCAGGTCTGTCTCCGGTTAGTAGTATATCTGGATACCTTTCGTCACAATGCGTGTCCCCAAAAGTGACAGGTCTTTGTGTCCCCAAAAGTGACAGGTCTGCGTGTCCCCAAAAGTGACAGGTCTGCGTGTCCCCAAAAGTGACAGGTGGTGCAAAAAAAGTTTGGGGACATGATGAATGTGTGGCAGCCCTACCAGGATCATGTAAGGTAAATAATTGTGTTCCTATGGGTGTGCGCAAAACTGTCTTCATGGGCATGCTTTAAAACTGGGATGGCAGTGTTGTGACAGATGATGTTTAGGCATGCTGAGCTGTGAATGTGCAGGCAGTCCTCAAATCCCCACCCCCATGGGTGGCAGTGTGAGGTTCATGAAACGCTTGTCCTTAAAGGGTCAGGATGTTTCTGTCCTTAAAAGTGACAACTTGTGCGCAAAAATTTTTGGTACATGATGTATGTGTGGCAAGCCAATGCTGCGAAGGCAAAAAAAAAACTTAAAACAAAGAAGCTGCTTCCAGCTTTCCAGGCAGGACTCGGGCAGATGTTAAAATGATAAAGGGACAACAGACGAGGGTACCAAACTTCCCCCAGGAGAATCGGAAACTGATAACACGGGGCAGGAAAACATGATGGAGGAGATAAAGCTAGCAGTCTCAGCATCCAGGGTTGTGCTGACTCAGCAAGACCTACAAACACATTTCCTGGGCCTAACTCCTTACGACAATGCTCGGGCATGATGTAACTGTGAAAACGTGCCCTCCAAAGACCACCACTACCTGGTTCTAAGCCCGCCCACCCCCCATAAAGTGTGGGGTCTTCTAATTAGCATACCAGGACAAGTATAAAAAGTGTACTTTAGGGGTCAGCAGAAACAGACATTTAAAAACCCTTTTGGAGCGCCGTGTTTGGATTGTTTGCTGCATAGACTTGCATCAGAAACTTAAGGCCACAATGGATCAGAGCAACTTCTCACAGATTGATGCTGCCTGCTACACGCTAATGGAGGTAAATAAATAAGGGTGTACATTGTGACAGGCTTATGGGGGGGTTATTTAAAGTATAGAGGGATGCATTTAATGTGAACAAGTTTGCATTTAAAAGGGGTTTAGCGCCATGTAGGACTATGTTCGTAATGTTTTAAATAAATGTTTAAAGTGTTGTGGGCTGGTACCTAATGTGAATAAGGTTGGAGGTGAAATGCGGCTGTAATTTTACGTTTTTTAAAAGGCGCACAGCGCCAAGTGGGCATGTATGTAATGTGAATAAAGGCTGGTTTTGTTTGTGGCGCAGGGTTGTAACCTTAAGATTATGCAGTTTATAGAAACATTTTACCATGATGGGTACATTTAATAGGGGTAATGCTAGAGGCTATGAGGGGGGTAAATGCTTGCAACTTAAGGTTTTAAAGGGTGTTTAAAACACCTATGGATTGTATTTGAAGTAAATAATAGGGTTTCTGAAGCAGGGAGTTTAGTGCTATGTGTGCAGGCATTTAATGTGAATACGGCTGGGGTGTTGGGGTGGCGCAGAGGTTGCAGGGGTGTGTATTTAAGGTGCATAATGCTAGAGACCTTAGCAGGGTACATGCAGAGGTAACCATATATTTTACAGCGCCTAGAAAACATTTTACTGGTTCCAGAGCACGCAAAACAAAATGAAGCAATTACAAATGAAAAATAAATAAATAACACAGTTTTGTACTCATCCAATGGCTATGCTGTTGGTGAACTGTCTCAGGCTGCGTCATCTGCTGCTAGTTGTCCAGGTGTTTATGTTAGAGGTCCAAAACTGTAGCAAGTCAACCATGGGGCCGGGTTCAAAGGTTGGAAGGGACAATGGTGGGACCCCATAAACTCCGGCTGTAACCCCAGGTTCCTCTGAGGGCCCTGCGGCGCTGTGGGGTTGGTGAGGTCCGTTATAGTGTGGGGAGCTGTGTCCCCAAGGGATTTTAAAATTAGGCACCCCAGAGTCCACAGGGCTCCGTGCTGTGCTCTGGGTGGCATATGTTGCAAAGGTTGGTGTGAGGCTCGAGGCCCCAAGGGATTTTAAAATAAGGGCCCCAGAGTACGATTCCCAAGTGCTGGGACTCTGGGTTGGTGGCCTGTACAACGTTGTCCTATCTGGGGTCGAGGCCCCCCGGATTTTTAAATTAGGCCCCCAGAGACCGCTGTGTTCCATGCGGTGCTCTGGGGGCATGTGCGGACGTATCTGTTGTGGGCCCTGCTGCCAAAAGTTGAAGTTGCCACAACCCAGAGACAGCTGTGTTCCCTGCGGAGCCCCAGGTTGTGGTGTATGCGGCATGGTTGGGTGTGGGCCTACGGTCCGAACATGCTGGGGCTAGCTGCGCCGATGTCCAGGGAATGGTGGAATGAGTCCCCAAGCATTTTTTTTTAAAATTATGTTTGCCAAGTCTGTTGCGGGTAGGGTGGGATTTTGGGGTGGTGGGAGCAATTGCCGAGGTGTCCCCCGGGGGCCCGTTGTCAATGAATTTTCAGGCCCCAGAGCACGCTGCAGGCTGCGGTATTCGGGGGTGTGGCGTGTGTGAGGCCCTAGCCACGGGGCCCCATCTGGACGGGAGACCCATTCCACCCCCAGAGTATGCTCAGCCATGCGTTGCTCCGGGGGTTGTTGATTGTGTGTTGGCGGTCCCAGTATGGGCGCAAACATGCTGGGGGCAGCACCAGCGCCCTCTGAGATCCGTACGGGCTCCGGTGTATGTGAGGTGCTGGGGCGAAGGGGGGCATTGGGTCGTGAGGCAGTGTGGGTCGCGAGGCCCCGTTTTTTAAAATAGAAGCCCACAGAGCACACGTGTGGAAGGCGCTGCTCTGGGGATCATATGGCTGGGGCCGGTGCTCGGCGGGATGGCTCTGTGGGGCAATGGGAGGCCCTGGGGCTCGAGGCCCCAGGCCCCACAGAGCCCGCTTACCTAAGGCACTGCTCTGGGGGCCGGGGGGGCTGGGGGCGGATGGCATTTCCTTGGATCTCACGTGGATCCTGATGGCGGCGGAGGAAGGGGAGCAGGGAGCTTCCCCTTCATGTTTCAGGTGGAAGCACCCGCCCCTTCCGTGATGTCACCAGGGACTCCCCTGACATCACTGAGGGGCGGGCCCTTCCACCGCAAACACGAAGAGGAAGCTCCCAGCAAGGATTCCCCAGGGGATATTGTGGGGGCATGCCCAGAAAGAAAAAAAAAAGTATTTCCAGCTGCAGGGATCGATTAGCAGCATCCCTGTGGCTTTGAGGATTTGCTGTTTTTATATAGCGCAAACTCGACCCTGGGGTTTGGAGCGCTTTTACATGAGCACTGGTTACAATGCACAAGCACACAATCATTTTAGGTGTGTATGGGGAGATTAAGGTATTTGCATAGAATCACAGGATGTGGCGCATGTGGGGTGTTTCTCAGGCTTTTGCATGCCCCATCCACCCCCCCCCTTTTAAAACAACTGTTATGCAACATGGCTAGCAATTTTCAGGTAGGGAAATAATAAATAAATAAATATAAAAGCATTTACAAGGGTGCGCATGAGTGAATGCCACACAGTTTAGGAACGGCTCTATAGGTTTTTAAAACCAGCGGTTGTCAAGCAACTTGCAAACACCAATTATGCCTATATGGGTGATGCACAGAATTTGTACACGTTAGCCCACGTTGCGCATTAATGTAGTTGTGGGTACATTGTGACTGTTTTTTTTCCTAGGAGATACCCTTTTGTTACTTACAGTTTATAAGTTAATATCCTAACATAGAACTGTGTTTATTAAAGGCGTGTAAAGAACAGCATGCACAGTCCGCTGAATAGATTATCGGTGTACAAACGGCTGGGGTTTATGGGTAGGAATCATGGTTTCTTATTAAAAAGTAAACGTCAATACAGGGTGTTGTTTTCACTTCTGAGTATGTGCTTTCCCAAAACTTTAACTAGGATGTTTAGCATGGCGTCTGACAGGTGTTGTCTACAGTCTGCGGGTCTAGGGTCTATGTAACATTTTCCTAGACCTTGTTTTACGTATACCCTATGTAAGGATGCGTGTCTCTATGTAATATGTATTTACGTTTTCTAAGGTGAATGTAACAAAACTGTAATGCCTTGTTTATGAGCTCTAGTTTTAAAACCATTGTTTTTTTTATTTAACCCCCGCCACTGGACCTCCCGGAATTAACTATCACCGATGAAGAAATGAGCGCCTTGCAGCCAGGTATATGTATTTAGAGTTGTATAGTTCTGGGTAGTTTCTGTACAATGGTGCCTCAGAAACTGCTTTCTAATGGTGCTCTCATGTATGTGCGATTTTATAGGTTATGACGCCGGACAGCAACTAGATATTGATGGCTTTGAATGGTACATGAAGGTTCAAGGCGCGTCTTTGAGTGTGCAGGATAACACAGTTCTTACAGGTAAATAAAAAAAAAATGCCCGTGTTCTTTAAACTGTCTAAGACTTGGGAGGGCCTAGGCCCAAAAATCACAGATGTGAACTATAGGAGAGCTCCTCAGAGGGGCCTGCTAAGGCATGGTTTATACTACTACAATTGTGATTATTGTTTTCTTTACAGGATCCAAGGTGTCATGCACGGGCGGCGGGGATGTGCAAGAGGCTGCAGAGTCGCAAACACAAGAAAGAATGCTAAAGAGGAAAGCTTCAACATCTAGAAAGGGATCGGTGACAAAGAAAGTTGCGGGGAAAAGACCTCTAACAGGTGTGTTTTTCACAAAAGGGTGCAAAAAAAAAAAAAGAAAGAAAAAAAAGAACTCTCTGGGTTTTAATCTCTTAAGCAGAAAGGGCCTGCGACATGTAGTACCGGATGTATAAAGTGGAGGTGGGGTGTCTGTGGTTCCTTATTTTTTTTCTAATATATATATATTTTTATGTTTACATTCCAGGCGCTGCACATAAGCTCTCTGGAGAAGATTCGTGTAAGGCTAAGAGGTCTACGACACCGTTAAGCGACATCACAGAGACAGTCCAGAACACAGTGCCTACAGCAAAAGGTGTGAGTAGGCGTGTACGCCAGGACCAATTGTGCTCTTATTATTCACACATCCAACAGAGAACCCGTACAGATATGAAATGCCGTCTCAAGCCATCCGCTAAAATGATGAACCACCACAATGCCTCAAAAGGGAATCTCATCTCGAACAAACCCGCCCTTAAGAAGAAGCAGATGGACTCGGAGTCCCAAGCAGCCCCTTTAGACCCCAAGAAGAAACAGGTGGTCCCTGAGTCCCAAGCAGCCCCTTTAGGCCTCAAGAAGAAACAGGTGGTCCCGGAGCCCCAAACTACTCCTTTAGATCTATCATTAAAAAATGTTGCTAAGCCGGGGAATGAATCCTCTACCCCCATGCTCTCTAAGGGGTCAAAGGCTGTGACGCCGGTTGCAGAAGCGCTGTTACAGCCCCAAACCCCTAAAGTCAACCGCCTCGCGAGAAAGTATCTTAAGAAGCAGCAGGGGCCCCCTACGTTGCAAGTAGAAACAGCGGATGGGTTCTTAATCAACCCCATTACACCGCAGGACCCTTCCCATCCTCTAAAGCCATCTGTAGTTTCAAATAAACTAGCGGCAACGGTAGAGGAGCTCCCCCTAGATCAGCCCCCAAAACCTTCTATAATCATTCCTGATGGGTTTAGGAACCCAACGCCTGAAAATGCTCAACCCTTAGGAGCACCTTATATCACCGGCATGGTGTGTCTCAAGGCACTGACAGGGTTGGTAGACAGCCTTGATAGACCCTCAGAAGCAGTGCACGATGGGCCTTCTAACACGCACAAAGGGGATTTGCTCACGCCTGTTACACATTCACCCGACCCCATCACCGGCAATTCCTTCACCGCTAGGACCCTCGATTATTTTGACTGTCATTTACACTCCCCTTGCCCCATGTCCCCTATCCCCCGCCAGGAGCGTACGACCCAACCAGCCCCACGTCCAGTGTAAGCCCCGCATCACCCCCATAATTGTACGCCGATAACAGCACGGCAGGGAGCGATATTCCAGATGGGAGTTTGGAAGTGTCATTTAGTGAGGCCCCTTCCCCTACAGCCCCAGGGTGTTCGCACTGGGACCCTGTTTCTATGATCCCCCGGGCCCTCCTTTACAGAGCTGTGTTGCGACGGTTGGTGTGAGAGAGGGCGTTATACAACCCAAAGGGGTGTTCATTCCTAATCCGCCGCAATACGATTCTGTAAACCCAAAAGATGTACTAGGGGGGCATGTGAAAGATATACAGCTGGCGGTCAGAAAGCTAAAACGCCAAGCGAACGCCGCAGCCTTAAAACTGGGGCTTGGTGGTAGCGAGGACATGGTCAAGATGGAGGCGCAGCGAAAGATACTGCAAATGGTTGACATGTGTAAAAGGGTGATCCTCCAAACGTGTCAAACAACTGTGTCAGACATATGGGGTATACCTGCGTGACTAGGCCTACGTCGTCCCCTAAAGACCCCATGTGCCCTTGGTATTACTAAAAGCACACATAAATCAAAATATAGCTGTAAGGTCCATACTATACTGACCAAGTCCCTGCGCTTTTTACGCTTGCTCAGACGTAAAAAGTACATAGAGCCCCTCAAACAGAGTCATACAGTTTCACGAACAGTGCATGAAGCACATACAACAGTACCAGCCAACATCCAACACACAAGTTCAGGAGAGAACACCCCAAGGGGAGGGCGTTTGAAGGGCTCAGGCGCTAGAGAGGCGCTACTCCAACACCAGGAACAGATAGAAGGACCGGGGGTGGGTCTGTAGCAGAGGCATCCATGAGTAGATCGCACACACGCACAAACCATACTGTTCAGATAGGCGGGGGAACGTTGCCTTGAAAAGACTGGTCCCGTAAAAACAAAAGTGGGCTAATAGCGCTAAGCAGCGCAGGCTTTTAATAAGTAAACTCAAGAAAGCCAGAATATGCGCTACACGGAGGCTTAAAAGACACCCCGAGACCGTGCTAAGCCAGGACCACCAAAATGATACACCAGCAAGCACCCCAGGAAGTCAAATTCCTCAAGATGAGGATTCAGAGGTAGTCTTTTTAGAGAGCGTTAGAAGCTACAGTCGTACTGTAGAGAGGTTTAACGCTACAGAACACTAGGAGGAGTTTAGGTTTGCTAACCTTCACCAAATAAGGTCCTCCGATCACAGGGTTTTAGCCATACATTAGGCTGTGCAAACACTCATAGAAAGGTTGTTACGCGATGTGGGTCCTAATGATTTTTTCCAACTACGCTTCCAGGGGCAAGGGTTTGATAGCCCTTTGTTCACCAAGCGAAAGTCCCACGCTGTGTTTGACGCCGTGGAATTTTTAGAAAACCTCTTGAGGCTTTTACAGAGTAAGGCTGAACTAGTCGCCTATGGCACTTTTAGAGTCATAGCCCTCATTGTACGGGGTCATGAGGGGGGTGTTTCCAGGCCTTTAAAGAGCGTGCTATACAGCAAAATAATTGGTAAGAAACAACGTTGGCTGCTCAACTTTAACAACGACGCAGTCAACACGTGTCTGGCGGCCAGTATCGTGGGGTTGCTGATGAGGCACAACACCTCCGACGCTGTCATCATGTCTAGAGCTGCTGAAGCCCATGAGGTTCTTGAAATACCTCCAGACCGCATGGTCGGCTTTGGCGACATAGGTCTTTTTGAGAACTATTTCTCCGTTACGGTGAAAGTTCTTTATCACAACGGTTCTTGGAAGTACTTTACAACCGGGGAACGTGTGAGAAACAAGATCGTATATGTCCTTCACCATGAAAACCACTTTTACAATATCTTGAACCTTAAAGGTTTTCTGGGAGTCAAGTACGTGTGCACATATTGCGACCACATATACAACTAAGGCACATCATCAGTGTGAAATGCGCTGTAAGATGTGTCAGAGGGACGGTTGCGTCGTAGACGCCGGCCTGAAGGTGCAGTGTCGCACCTGTAAGATGTTTTGTCGCTCGCAAGACTGCTTGAGCATACACAACAAAACTGTTAAATGCGTCCCTAAAATGGATTGCTTTGAGTGTGGTCGGTACGTGGCTCAAGACCACAAATGCAAAGGCATGAAATGCCCAAGGTGCAGGAACAAAGCACCATTGTTACATAGTTAAAGGCAGACCCCAGGCCAAAACCGAAGCCTACATAGTGTTCGATATAGAGTGCACACAAGAGACGGGGGTACACCAACCTAACTATATTTACGCCCACCATCTAACTTCCGACGACAGCTGGGAGTTTGAAGGGCGAACGTGCGTTGGTGATTTCCTTAACACTTTCATTCAAACCAAATTCAAAGGGTATACCATGCTGGCCCATAACTCAAAAGCATATGACTCATTCTTTATTTTACAAAATCTGATTCGTGAAAAGGTACAAGTAGAACTCATCACTCAGGGTTCCAAGCTGATGTTGCTAATGGCTGGGCAGTTACAAATAAGATTAATAGATTCCCTGAATTTCATGCCCATGAAATTGAGTAAGCTGCCAAAAGCATTTGGTTTCCCAGGGTGTAAAGGTTATTTTCCACACTTTTTTAACACCTGGGCGAACCAGGATTATGTGGGGCCCATGCCGCCTCCGGACAGCTACGGGGTTCAATATATGATGCCTGCCAAGAAAGAGAGCTTTCTGCAATGGTACTCTGAAAACCATGAAAAGGAGTTTCATTTTCAAACCGAGTTGAAGGCTTATTGTCAGGCGGATGTAATGATCCTACGACACGCCTGCAACCTCTTCAGAGACGTTGTGGTGGAGATGACTAAGAAAGTCAGGGCTTTGAAACCCAAGACCCCTGAAATGACAAAGACGGTCGAATACATAGACCCTTTTCAAAACATCACTTTGGCCTCCATGTGTATGTCCATCTACAAACACATGTTTTTAAGACCAAAAAGTATCGCTCTAGTGCCGCCAGACCTCTATAACGGTAAACAGAAACGTTATTCAACCCCCTCTATCCAATGGCTTATGTACGTGTCTGAGAAGGAAGACATACATATTCAACACGCCTTACAGGGGGGCGAATACCGCCTGGGCCCCTATTACCTGGATGGGTATGCCGCAATTAAGGGAATGCCGACAGCCTTTGAATACAACGGCTGCTTTTACCACGGCTGCCCCCATTGTTACAAGCCCCACGAGTTTAACAAATTGCTGGGTGCCAACTTTGAACACTTACACAGACGTACTCTGATGAAGGCCCAGTATGTTGAAAAATGTGGCTTTGCTCTGAGGGTCCTTTGGGAGCATGAGTGGTTAGATATGCTACCGACACCGAGCTCTGCTCTTTCCTTCAGAGTCGTGATTTACCACAACCTCTGGAGCCCCGCGATGCCTTATTCGGGGGTCGTACAAATGCCATACAACTGTACAGGGCCGCTGCTGAGGGTGAAAAAATACACTACTATGATTTCACCAGTCTGTACCCATTTGTGAACAAAATGAAGGTATACCCCTTAGGGCACCCCACCATCATATATAGAGACTTTAAGCCCCTTTCCGAATACTTTGGGCTAGTCAAATGCAAAATCTATCCACCAAGGCATCTTTACTTCCCTGTGTTACCATACAGAGTCGATGGTAAGCTGATGTTCCCCCTCTGTCGAATATGCGCAGTGTTTAAAGAGGTTGGTGGTTGTAGACACACTGAAGTACAAAGGATGCTCACCGGGACCTGGTGTAGCATCGAGGTCCAAGTTGCCTTAGAGAAAGGCTACAGACTCGGGAGAGTACACGAGGTGTGGCATTTTAAGAGGACCACTAAACGCCTCTTTTCACGCTACATTAATTTGTTTCTCAGAGACAAACAGGAGGCCTCAGGATATCCCGAATGGTGTACTAGTCAAGATGCAAAGCAAAAATACATCGATGACTACCACGCTCACGAGGGTATACGTTTACGACCCCATTTGATAGAGGTCAACCCAGCCCGCCGCCAGTTAGCCAAACTCTGCCTCAACTCTTTATGGGGAAAATTCGCACAGCGTACAAACATGTCGAATACCACCTTAATAACAGATCCTGACGAACTGTTTAAGTACCATTTTGCCCCTTGTTACGAGGTGTCCAGCTGCGAGTTTATCGATGACGATACCGCGGCTGTGTGTTGGAAATACACAAAAGAGTACCCCACAGCGTGTAACAACATAAACATCTTCATAGCCTGCTTCACGACAGCCCATGCCCGTCTAGAGCTTTACGGGGTTATGGATAAACTCCAGGACCGCTGTTTGTATCACGATACCGACTCTGTGATTTTTCTGAGTAAACCGGGGGATGAAGACCCTCCTCTTGGGGATTACCTAGGTAATTTGACCAGTGAACTCGATAAAGATGAGCATATAACAGAATTTACGTCCTCCGGACCTAAGACGTATGCGTACAAAACAAACAACAACAAGGTGTGCATGAAGGTCAAAGGTATAACATTAAGGGACCGATTCCGATCTCGGCCGGTAGGGCACCGAATCGGATTCGGCTTAACCGGATCCGATTCGGAGCCCTCTTTCCCGACCGAGTCGAACGTGCGTCCGGGCGAGCGAATACGATGCGAGCGCACGCGAAATCGCTGACCGACTCGTTCGTGGGTCCGAACCGCTCCGACCGACTCGCACGGACACGACTCGCACCGCGCAATGGAGACGTTCCCCGGCCGGGCAAGTACGATGCGCGCCTCGAGCAGTCCGACTGACTCGCGCCGTCCGGCTCAAAAGGGCAGTCGGAGTCGGACTTTGGGGGTCTGACCCCCCTGTAAGCGTAGCCACGCGAGTCGCACACAGGGGGGATCCATGGGTCCCCCCTACCTGTGCATGTACGGCGCGAGTCGCATCGATGCGTACCCGCTGTAGGGGGGGCCCTTGTTCGCCTCGCACCCATTGAGTCAATGGGAGCCCGCATACGCGTTGTACGATCGGCTCCCATTGACTTCAATGGGAGTCCGACCGACTCGAGTCCGATTGCATGCGTACGCATCGTACTCGTTCGGTCGGGCTGCTAGAGTCCGATTCGGTCGGAAATCTCTCCGGGTCCGGCTCGGTCGGAGTGATTTCCAGCCTGAATCGGAATCGGCCCCTAAAAATCAATTTTGAGAGTCTGAAGGATCTGGTGCACGAATACTTTGCATCGGACGATCGTGAAAATGATAAAACCATAGTTGTGAATCAGCCCTGCATAGTCAGATCCAAAAAGAAGTGGGAAATTACAACCCAGCCCCTACATAAAACCTTACGCGTTGTTTTTGACAAAAGGGTCCTGACTACGGACTACAAAACACTGCAGTACGGTTATTAGGCTCATTAGAGAGGTCACCACCGCACTATGGACACCAGATTACAGCACCCGTTCTCCTGCGTGTTAGCAGGGCCCTCAAACTGCGGTAAAAGCTACTTTATAAAAAAGCTCTTAGAAAATGCTGCTGGGGCTTTATCCCAAAGACCTAATAACATTGTGTGGCTTTATTCGTGCTGGCAAGATCTTTATACCGAACTGTCCCGCAGCTTCCCGCATATCAGATTTATAGAAGGTATACCTGATAAGCTCAACGACGATGAGCTGCTGCCACCGACCCTTGTAAACATGGTAATTGTCGATGATTTTATGCGTGAAGGTGGGGATCATCCTGAGTTAGAGCGAGCTTTTACTCAATATTCACACCATCGCAATCTAAGCATATGCTACATTGTGCAGAACTTGTTTTACAAGGGTAAGAACAGCAGCTCTATAGCACTCAACGCCTCATACCTTTTTTATTTAAAAATCCCCGTGACAAACAGCAAATATGCGTCATAGCTAAACAGATGTACCCGGGAAACACACACTTCTTCATGGAGGCCTTTAACGACGCTACAGCTAAACCCCACGGCTACCTGTTGGTCGACTTAAAAAATAACACTCTAGAAGACTACAGACTGAGGGCTGATATTTTTCCCCCTGATCTCCCAGTCGCTTACACACCAAAGACCAAGTCCCGAGCCTATAAAAAGCCGCGCTGAAGACCTTTAGAGACATTTGTAGTCCTGCCCTTATAACACCCTGTGTTGACCATTTCTGACCGCCTACGCCGCAATTTAGCTCTCCTGAAAATGCTGGTTAATGCCAGTCCCCAGCACAGAAAGGCCAACCTCTGCGCTGCTTCTGATGATTTAGTGGCAGCCATTTCAGAAATAGCCCTAAACACCCTAAAAGGTAACGTCCCTATATCAAAGAGCCAGTTACAGGTGTTGAAGAAGAAGAGACATCTTATCAAGAAGCTCAGTAATAAAAGGGCCTCGCTTATTACCAAGAAGAAACAGTCTGGGGGTTTCATAGGCTCATTGTTGGGCATAGCTATACCCATAATTACAAGCCTCCTCTCGGGACGGTGATGGAGCATGCCGCAAAGATGTATTTGGTTCCTAGACAGCAGTTGGAGCAGCTGGGCTCTTCTGCGGACAATGCCTGGGATATATGGCGAAATGAGACTCTACGACTGGATGCTGAAATTAAAGACATTTTGAACCGTAAGGATCTAAACCCGTACGACAAAGCTAACCATTACACCAACACCCTTAAAAATTTTCTAACCTACTACAAGCAGTGGGATACTGAAAAAAATAAGCTAACTCTATATGCCCCGGACTCTGAACAGCCAGCAACGCCAGCGCCTGCTCCGCAACCCCTACAGCCGCAGCCGGCCCAGGCCCCGACCCCAGATATCTTTGTTGACGACCTCCTAAAAAATATAAGTCAGAGGCACAGGGGGGCAGCGCAAATGTTGATGAGTAAACTCGCCGCTTCTAAAGACCTAAGAGCGTGGAATGAATGCGGTGAATTTCTCTACAAGGGGCAGCCGGTTGTTGGCTCACACATGTACGATCTAGTCAAAGGTCTCACGCACCCCAAAACCCTAACGCAGCAAAATGCTCCTAGAGGTTGGGATCAGTTTCTGCGCGCCGCCGCTGAACTCAACATCCCTTCCACACTCGTGGGTAATAACGATCACCGCCGTATGCTTGAAAGTTTGAAGGCACCCTTGCCTCCATCGCCAGCCGCCTCTGACGCCCCACGACTATCCCCCTCTTGGAGCACCCCTCCTGCGACGGCTGTACCGAGAAAAAGGACACTGCCCACAGCCCATACGTGGATTAATCCTTAATGTTTCTACAGACTTTTTGAAGAACTGTGGCTATTACGTGTATAACAGTCTCTGATTTTTCTTCATATATTTCTCTAGTAATGGCTGTCATTGTAATGCGCACCCTACATAACTGTTTGTAATAAACACTTTTATAACTTTTCAGCCCATCTCACTCGTCTTTTAAAACATTTAATTATGGTGCATGTGTAAGCATAGAAATGCAGAGTCTGAATGCTTGTTTTAAAAATTTCTTTATTTTAAACGTTCATCATTAAACATACACACGTTACATGCCCTTACAATTTTGACAAACGCTATATTCTGTTTTCACAGGTCTGACCGTGGCCCTTGTGTTTTCTTTTACATATTTCACAACTATACTGTCATTGTTAACAAGGTCACTCGAATATAGATTTAAGAAATTTCTAAACGCCACACCCTCCGACATTTTACTGATAAAATAAATACAGTGTTCCCCGCATGTGATTGCTAACGAATCCTGGACCCTTAGCTTCTTATACTCAACTCTCCCTGCTGCTTTTTTCACAAACTTGAATATGGCCTGTGTATAGATACTGTGTTCGGGGAACTCGGCTGTACTGTCAAACACTGTAACCTTGTCACTATCTATAAACACGGCCGCCCAGTGTGTTCCACCCTTGTAATGAGGATCTGTGTTAAAGACTAGGGTGCGTGGTCTTTCCGGCCCTATTTCGCCTGGTAACCCATCACTAGGGAAAACACCTAAAAAGTATTTCTTAGCGTATTTATGTCTGCTTAAGAAGTCACGTATCTGCACAGTGTCCATTTCACAAACGTTTTAAAGATAGTCAAACAAAATCTGTCTGGCGTGGTTGATCTGAATGATGCTGTCAAATACCGAGAATACGACCATGTTCACATTCGCAGGTAGCGGATTACTAAATCGTATTTCAGCTTTTAGATTGCCGTTTTTGACCAGGCTGTAGTGATCGCTGTCTTCGATGTCGGGAGTCAGGTCAAATGCGAACAGTGTGTATCCAGCCCCATAGCCTTCTCTTGACACGGCTACCCCACAGTCCCGTAGGTGCTTCCCTGTTATCGAAACCAGCCCCTGATATTCCCTGATTTAGTTGGAGGTTATAAAACTGGGTGTATAGGGTTTTGCAGGAATCACAGTGCCCTCGTGGACCAGCGCAGTGTAGTTGATGCCGTAGTGCTTATAATTGAAGGGATTTGAGGCGTAGACGCCACTAAAAGCTGTATTGTCCACAAATCCGATGATGATAAGCTTGGGTAGTTGTCCCAGAAATAAATTCTGCTGCTGAGTTAATCGGGTACCAGCAGGGATGCTGAATACCTTCAGAGCTACTCTTTCCACAGCGTACTTGGCGTTTGATATTTGCAAAGCGTTGGCGTGAGCTAATCTGACGCTCGGGGACACTTTCACCCTCTTTACAAACAGACTTGCTGACAGTATGTCCAGCTTGTACTGGTCCGAATCCCCGCTGATGAGACAGAATGAGTCCTTGTTGCGAGTGAGCTTGATCTTAAGATCAATTCCGTTGATGAGCAGTTTATCTTGGAAGAAGAGGTCTGAATGTATAAGGCCCAGGAGGTCAAAGTGACGACTGCCCGTCGCAAAACTTGCTCTTTTTACAAAACCCTGATTGTCACCGTCCAGCTCCCTGGCTTCAAAGTGTCCGTATGTGTCCTTGTAGAAGAGCCCCGCTGAAAGCTGCATGTCGAGGGCGTTGCTACTGTAATTTAGAATGCTCTCGAGGTAGGCTCTGTAGGTGTACATGTTATCGCTCTGTGTGATGAGGCGATCGCCCAGGGTGATGTCCACCTGATTAAACACAGTTGCTAGGGGGTATGCGATCGTTGCCACTTTAGCATCTGCTGCTATGTCAGAACCATCCGCTTTTACGATTTTACACATAAGATGGAGTAGCGTGTTATTGAGATCCAAATACATATCCGTAGACCCTGATACATAAAACTCTATAGGGGCCAGAGGCGTCAAAGCGGCTAAAGGTGATACCTCCATGAAAAAACTGTTTTCGATGCTTGTCTGAGTGGGCTTTAGAGTAAACAAGTCTAACTCGGATTTGGCGCACTCGCCCGATGCACAGTGTACGAAGGCCATGCTTTAGTTTGCGTCACTTTAAAAAATATTTACTTTAGAGGCGGATCTCTTCTTCTTGGAAGCTCTCTTCCGTCTTGGTGTTTTTCTTTTCTGAGCGCTCTTTGAAGAACTCCTCCTTTTTTTATAGGGGGCAGGTGGTCCTCTGCGTCTCGAAGCGCGCCGCTTCCTTTTAACAATGGCGGGAGGCCTATACACCAAACCAGCGCCTTCTTGCGGATGTTTGTTCATGCGCTCGGCAACCGCCGAAGTAACAGACCCTACTACGTCCTGGGCAATGTTCATAGCCGCCGCTTTAACATGCGGTTTTGCAATTTCATAGCCTCTTCTCAAGAAGGGCATAGCTCTTCTAAACAGACTGCGGAAGAAACCTCCTAGACCAGCCCCGTACATAACAGGGGACCCTTGAAAGTACGGAGGGCCTCCATATCCGGCCTGGTTTCGGTAATAGTCCCTGTACATAGACGGGTCCCCGTATGTTTTCACAACCACCATGATGCCTGCTTAATAGCCTCTGTCGCGTCTCGGCCTTAAATGAAGCTTAACAATAACTTTCCCGTATTTAAAGGACACAGGGGCGGACTGGTCATCGAAGATCATAATTGAAATCGTGTCAAAATGGTTTTTAGAAACTGCGACGTAGTCGGGTTTGTTGAATTGAATATTGACCATCGTATTATTTTCGCCCTGTACATGGACCCATCTTAACAGAGGCGAGTAACTATCGCCAATCCTCTGGGCCTCTACAATATCGCTATACACATAGAGCGTGTAGAACCCCCCGTTAATATCGGGGCACGTGTGATCCTGTTCGATCGGACTTTTCGCATTCTGTACTGTGCCTAAAACTCTTCTTAATTTACCAGAGCAGTTAAACACCGTGGTGCGATTAGGGGTTTTAAGAAACACCTTCCTTCTGAAGTTATCTAGCGACAGATGCGTATTCGTATATGTTTCGATGCTGCCTATGGCTTTGTTGATGGCGTCGACAACACTTGAAACGGTTGGGTAGTAGCCGTATGGGATGCTCTCATGCATGCTCACAGGGTCCTGTTCACGCTTTATGTAAAACTTGGCCTCGCTCTGTGTAAATGTATTCCAGGTTCTAGGGTATTGGATCTCGGTTAGGGCTACCTCCCAATCCCCTTTCAAGTCCACAGGCTTAGCCAATTTCACGGTATAATTAGAAGTCTGGTTGTCGGGGAACATGTCTTTAGAAGCGTTGGACGGCAAGGTGATATAAAAGGGCGTTGTCTCCATCTTAACAGCAGCTTTTAGATGGGCCTCAGCTCACACACCCTTCAGGGAGCTGGCCAACACCCAACTGTTAAATTTCTCCGGCCATCCTCGCCATTTGACATATGCCTGACTATTAGCGCCTCTACCTTTCCTTTTCAGAATCTTTTCAACCCTGTACACCCTGTGCGGATCATCGGGTATCCTTTGTAACTCTTCCTTGTAAAAGACCCCCGACACCGCTTCCCCATCGTAGTCCTTTAGCCTGTAAATATACATCCCTTCTTTAAGCTCCACACTTTCCACTATAAATATTTTGTCGCTAAAAGTCTGTTGGTAGCCCTTCGTAAAGGCCCCTTTCAATTTTGAAATCCTTACGTGATCACCTTTTTTAAAAATAGGCTTCTTCACCTTTGTAGCGAAATTACGCCCGTACACCGTTCTCCAAACAGATAAAGAATTACTAGGAGTTACCTCTACGGGCGCTGTTTTGATGGTCCTGTGATAACTGGCATTATATACAGCTAAAAAAGCTTGTAGAACATCAACGTATCTGTAGGTGTTGTGGGCCGTAAAATACCTCCACATCTTAGACTTTAAAGTTCTGTTAAACCGCTCTACAACAGCTGCTTTTACCTCCGTGTGTGTTACAAAATGTTGAACCCCATGGTGCTTTAATAATTTCTGAAATGCCTTGTTTAAGAATTCTTTACCGGCGTCTGTTTGTAGTTTTTGAGGAATTCGCCCCTTCTCGAAGATGGCTTTAAAAGCGGCCGTGACACTAGCCCCACTTATCACGTAGCGCTTCTGCGTAGGCGTACTTGGACAAGACGTCTATGATGGTTAATATATAACGAGTGTCGTTGTTATGTTTTGCTATATCTTGAAGGCTGATGATATCCGCCTGCCATTGATAATCTATTTGCGCATTAACGATTGTAGGGCGCCTCTTAAACCGTCTTCTGGCTGGTTTATGGAGTGAATACGCCTCCTCACCTGATAACCAAGTCTTCACCAGGTCTCTGCTTACAGGTTCATTTTCATCTACAGCCCTTCTATACAGAGCTTCGACGCTTCCCAAGCTGCCAACTCCCCCTGTATCATAATAAAGTTTTCTTAGAAGGGCCCCCGGCATGTTATCATTCGCTACACCACAGGCAATGAATGACGCTTGTTTTGCGTAAGGACATTTTATTAAAAATAAAGAATATTAACAAAAGATAAACAGAAGGTACTTTACATTTTCATAGTAAGCGTCGTAAGGATGGATTAACACATAGCCACCTTACGGTATAACATTCTACTACTTTGTTCTAAATACACGCTATCCTATTACGCTAAATAACCTTATTTATTTAAAATAGTCTTCGTGGGGGGTAAATACCCTATACTTCTATTTTTTATATACAGCTTACACATACGCCTTTCTACGAGTCTTTCTACCATCTTTCTATCAAAAGCCGTGCACATCCCTTGCATACCCTGCAGTTTTAAGCTTGGATCATGGGCGTGTCGGGTCTCCTCGATTGCCGTTGTCAAGAGCTTCAGCATATTCGGGTGGACATATTTCTTTTCAGAGGACAGTCCGTACACCACCCTTAACAGTTTATACATCTTGTACGGGTCTAACAAACTACATATATAACGGATTACTCGTGCTCTGTATGCCTCGCCCAGACACTCGTGCGCATCCTGCTGAGGATCCCCCATTCTGTGTCCGGAACAAAGGCCGTAATAGTCATGTTTGACACAAGCTAGTACCACAGCCGCTGCGAAACCTTTAACAGCCATCAGGTCATCGTGGGGTACTACTTGAATTTCTTTTACACCAGCGTCGCTCTTAGAGACATAGTCACAATTCATGGGAACATCAGTACTTTGTCTTATGGAACTTTCAGTCTGTTTTGCACAACATAGACAGTAAACATTTACGCTGTCCGGTTTTGTAGGATGCCCCACAGCCTCAGTTCTTTTTGGGGTTGCTCCCTAGGGTGAAAAGAAGAAATATTAACAGCCAGTTAGTTGAAGAAATAAAATACATCATTATGTAGCGGCCTGCTCATAACATTTTTACTAACCTCAGCATTTTCACCACCCTCGGCGGTGGCTCTGAAATCTTGAGAGTCGCTAATGTCCTGCGATGCCCCATCATCTTCGACGCTTGTACCCGGCTGTTGCACAACTACCTTCTCAGGAGCCGCTTCCTCCTGAAAAACCATGTCTTCATAGACGGGTGTGTTAGGAGGTGCTACAGCTTCTTTCCCATAGTGCATTATGAAGTAGGTGCATCCAGCTGGGGTTGCTCTCTAGGGTCAAAGAAGAAAGATTAACAGCCAGTTAGTTGAAGAAATAAAATACATCATTATGTAGCGGCCTGCTCATAACATTTTTACTAACCTCAGCATTTTCACCGCCCTCTGCGGCAGCTCTGAAATCTTGAGAGTCGCTAATATCCTGCGATACCCCATCATCTACGGGGCTTGTACCCGGCTGTTGCACAACTACCTTCTCAGGCGGCGTATCCTCCTCAAAGCCCAGGTCTTCATAGACGGTGGAGTTAGGTGGAACTATCGTATCTTCCAAATCGTCCAGCTCCACGAAGCCGAATCTCTCATACTCGCTGTCATTACAAGAGTCCAAACTCCAACTGCTATCGACCTTAATTGGGGACACCCTTCGCGGCCAATCCTTGAGACTGCGTGCTTCCATACGCCGACAACGGTCATCACCAAAACCAGTAACGTCGCAGCCCATATCCTTAGGTGTTAACTTGTTGAGTATTCTCGTCCATTACCAGGGGTGTTAAGCTGCGGTAATATCTATCGATAGTGGCCTGGCCGCCACCCAACATGGGCCTTTTCACGAGCGGGGTGTATCTCTTCATTTTGCTATGGGAACCTTTTCATGTTCAGGCGTCTGCTTGCTGTACATGGCTCTTAAGGAAGCCTTATATGTATCCTAAACAACCCCTCAAAGGGGCGTGCACCTCTACCCCACGACATACCCAGCCGCCGTCATAGGGCTCTGGTTCGCTGTTGTCTCCAAAAGCAGCCCCGCCCCATGGCAGACTGCCCCTTGGGTCAAATGGTCACCTACATCCATCATAAGGGTTTGGGACCTGTCACGTTTGGTGCAGGGGGGGCGTGGCACCTGTCACTTTTGGGGACACAGCTTGGTGCAAGGGGAGCGTGGAATCTGTCTCTTTTGGGGACACGAGTCTGGTGTAAGGGGGGCGTGGCACCTGTCACTTTTGGGGACACGCAGACCTGTCACTTTTGGGGACAAACAGACCTGTCACTTTTGGGGACACGCATTGTGACGAAAGGTATCCAGATATACTACTCCGGTTAGTACAGTGGGTTTAGTTTAGGCTGCAGCCGGTTTGAGGACTTTAGGTTACCTCTCTCATTATGTGTATGAGTAGTTAGCAGTGTAGTATTGTTGTGTCACGTGACCCACCCTGACAGGCTTGGTGAGGCTATGACATCAGAAGAGAATGTCCATGGGAGCTAGGACTGGTTCTGGGACAGGAAGGCCAGGACAGTTTACAGCGGGTTGCAGGAGGATGCAATAAACAAGTGTCCTGTCAGGAGTCAGCATGGGGACACTTGCGTCAAGAGGACTCCCAGGGTAGGATTTGTTTAAAGCGCTGTCTGGGGTCACTGGCTTCTTTACAGTCTAGTTTACCAAAGTGAGATACCCCTTCAGCACTGTACGTTGCTGCTGATGAAAGATGGGTCCCAGAAGCAATATTTTATGTGAGAACTGCCCATCCCTTCTATGTGCTATGGCTCTCAGGAGCTATCTGTGATGGAAGGGTGACAGGCATCAGGTTGAATGGATGAATGACAGGTGAGTGCAGAGAGAGCTTCTGGGTTATTCCAATGTGATCTCTTAAACCGAGTCAGTGTAGAGTCCTGATGGAAATAGTGTAGTAATATCCTTAGACAACAGTTTCCCTCCTCACCTGCACCTTCTCCTGAACTATACCTTAAAGAGAAAAATTGCTCATGTTCTGCAGAGAGCTACTTGCCACTGGCACAAGGGGGAGTGGCATGAGATAAAGAGGTGATACATCACGGAGTTCTTGCCCCCACAGAATAAGCGACAAACTGGAGACCATGTAGATGGGACCCGTAGCTCCGAGAAGGGAATCAGAGCCAGTGGAGACTTCATACATCCTCCAGACCAGAGGGGTAAAGATAGCTTTTTAGGACAGAAAACAAAAGAAGCAAGCCCCAAAGCCTCGACCAAGACTTTCCCTAACCCAGTCGACACCAAACAGTATCTTGCAATACCAAAAACGTATTTTGCAATATGAAAAAATATCTTGTAATGACTTAAAGGGGCATACACACTGTAATTAAAGAGTTGTGCACATCTATAATTGGCACATTTTCGAGAGACCTGTTTCAGGAGAACGTTGCCCTGCAGAGGTTTAAGGATGGGTTTATACTATAAATCCATGGTAGTGCCGCTTGTTTTAATCCAATGCCAGTTATATCCAAGAAGCATTGTTGCTCACACAAGGGGGTAGCTTCCATTGATGCAGTAGGTGCAGTGGCACCGGGGATCAAGTGCCTGAGGGGTCCACAGAACCGGGATCCATGCTGCATTTTCCAGTTCAAACAGCAGCCATTTTCTTTCTTGCGCCTGGACCAATGGCACACTGGCTATGCCACTAAACGTAGGCACATTTGCATTGGGCGCTCTGTGTGTACGATCCATCCATAGCGGGTCCTGTTTTTAGGTTTATTATTTATTTATTTATTTTGAAGGTTTTATATAGCGTGAACAAGACCCTTGCGGGTATCAGAGCGCTTTGCAAGGTGAATATAGGAAACAACCAGAGATATAGTAAATAACATAAGGTACCGTACAAATAAGAGTCGTATAACCACTTATAAACATTGTTCAAGTGAATTTAGTCATGAGGAGAGATTTCACTTCTTTTTTGAAAGATGCAGTAGAGGGATTCCGTCTAGTTTCTGGGGGCAGTGTATTCCAGATCCTGGGCGCCATCCCCGAAAAGGCTCGGTTGTATGTTTTCTTCTTGTTGAATCTTTGTGGTTTCAGTAAAAGGTTACTAGCACTTCTGGATGATCTGTTGCCACATGAAGGCACCAATTTCTGTGCTAGATAGCTAGGAGTGTTGTGATGTATGGCTTTATGTGTCAAACATGCGATTTTTAGTTCAATTCTGGCTTCGAAAGGTAGCCAGTTAAGGGATCTGAGGTCCGGGGAGATGTGAGAGTTTCTTTTGGAGCCAGTAATAAGTCTGGCTGCTGTGTTGATTGAAGCTCTTAGTGGGGCCGTCAAGGATCTAGGAAGACCGCTAAGAGAGGCACACCCATATTCCACTCTTGGGATAACTAGTGCTTATACTGCTAGCTTGAAGTCTTTTTCGGGGAGGAAGCGTTTTAGTTTTCTCAATGTGTTCATCTGAAAGTATGCTCCTTTTGTTGCGGCGCTGATGTGTTTATGCATATTTAGGTTTCTGTCCAGCGTCACTCCCAGCAATTTCACTGAGTCGATGATCAGCAGTTGGCAATTGAGTGCCGTTAGATGTTTCAGCCAGTCTTGAATTATGATGACTTGGGTGGGAGGAGTGAATAGGAGGAATTCGGTTTTGGTGGTATTTAGTTTTAGATGGTTTTCAGCTAGCCAGGTCTGGGTTTTTTCTAGCGTTGAGTGGAGCGATTTGATGTCTTCCAGTGAGTGGATCTTTAAATATAGTTGTGTATCATCTGCGTACATGTGATACTGTACGTTAGAGGATTTAAGAATTTCGGTGAGTGGTTCCATGAATAAGTTGAAAAGTGTGGGAGAGAGATGATCCCTGTGGGACTCCTAAAGTGACCGGGACGGGTTTGGACAAGGATTGATTGACCTTGAATCGTTGCAATCTGTTTTGAAGGAATGAGGTGAGCCAGTTTAGAACAGCACCAGATAATCCCATTCTGTGTTTCAATAGATCTAACAAGTTGTTGTGTTTGACGGTGTCAAAAGCCGATGAAAGGTCGAGCAAGATTAGCAAGCAGGCTTTATTTTGGTCCAGGATTTGTAATGCATCATCTAATATGTGGGTCATGCCTGGGCAGCATATGCGCTGCTCTGCGAGGCATGCTGTATTGAGGTGTGGCATACAAGCTCCGCCCATTTCCCCACTCATGTTTTTAATTGGCTCCTGTTACTGTCCTTGCTAAATCGTTGCTTTTCATTTGTGAATAGGCTTGTTAGTCCCTCCTTGGTACCACCTAGTCTGCATTTGAAAACTCCCATAACAACTGGACCTTTTACTTGTCTTGTTACAGGGTCTGCTTTATAAGTCGGTGAGCGCTATTTTGTTTAATGAATAATGGGGATAATGGCGGCTGCTTCTTGTATGTGCAGCGTGTCCACACAGCACTTGCGACTGCTTCTCGTATGGAGCGCTATGCATGCTTTAACTTTAAAAGTGTCTGCCCCCACACAGCACTCGTGGGACAATGGTGGCCGCTTCTCGTATGACGCGCTATGCACGCTTTAACTTTAAAAGTGGCTGCCTCGCCCCCACCGCCCCAGCACTCATGGGACAATGGCAGCCGCTTGTCGTTTTTGAAACTTTTAAGCTGAGCGCAGCGCCCTCTTCAGGGACACCATGCTTTCTTTCAGCTTTTTTTTTTTAACTTTAATGCTGAGTATGGCGCCCACTTCAGGGACACCGGGCACTGTTTCAGCTTTTTTTTATTTTTACTTTAGTGCTGAGCACGGTGCCCACTTCAGGCACACCGTGCTGTGTATCAGCTTTTTATTATTTTAACTTTAAACTTTAATGCGGAGCTTGGCGCCCACTTCAGGGACACCATGTTCATGTTTCAGCGTTTTTTTAAAAAACTTTAACGCTGAGCACAGTGTTCACTTCAGGGACACCGGGCTCTGTTTCAGCTTTTTTTTATTTTAACTTTAAACTTTAATGCTGAGCGCGGTGCCCACTTCAGAGACAACGCGCTCTCTGTAATGCAATATGTCTCGCATTTTCCAAACTTTGATCTATTGGTATTGTAAATGACAATGCCTTTTATTATTGCAGGCTTTATAAACACATAAATAAAAGACATTGTCATTTACAATGCCAATAGCTAAAAATCTCGCAATTGCGAGACCTATTGCTTTGCAAATGCTTGTTTTTATGACTTGCCAATCTCTAGCCCACTCACAAGGCAGAGTGCTGTAAACTGACAGTCATAGTTGTAACTTTCCCTGCTTTCACTGACTTTGACCCTTTAACCTACAGATCTTTGAATACTACTTGGCACTGATGTTATCTTTTTGTAGGTTGGCGTGGCAGCATGAGTCATTGGGACCGTCAGCTACTTTCTCACTGTTCCTCTCCTCAGTCCTAAAGGCTTTTGAGCAATTTTCTTTGTAATTACGCCCTTCCTCTGTGCATAAAAAACATCAGACCCAACAGTAAGACAGATATATTTTCACTAGTACAATAAAGGGAGTCACTGTTCCTTGTAAAGGGAAATCAAAGAATGAAGTTTTGTCCTGTGCTACTCTATGTGTGGGGATAGTGTGTCCTCATCATGATGCCCTCACACACCCCGAAGGATGTCATGCTTCATCATAGGGCTTGTTGCTCCTCGTCGGGCCGGCGCTGCAATGCCCTACGGGTCCCCGAAGGGTCTCTTTATCGGAGATCTTTTGATGAAGAAGCCGTATGGGTGTGTGCGTGTGAGTGGTAGTGAGGTCTCAAGTAGTGTTTTTAAAAATGACTGGAGGGGAGTGAATATTATTTATTAAGGTGATCCCTCTGTCATTGTTAAAAGGTGTGTGGTGCTGCTCTGGGGGATATTATGTCCCTAGGTAGCTAGATATACGTCTCTAATGGGCGTATAAGGTGGTCGACATGTTTCACGCTCTCTGTGGCCTCAGGAGGAGATCCAAAGCGTTTCTTCAGGACCAAGGTAAGTTTAGGTATCACTAGCGGCCTGGATTTGACCCGTGCTGCTAGGTTAATGAGAGGGAGTAGCGTCCCCCTTAGTTTTACAATTATTGCCTCATGAGATTGGTGAGGGCAGTCGGGAGGGTTCTCCCATTTAGCTGTGCCGGTACACCTGCCTGTCTCTCTCCATCTCCGCCGATCGGGACGGAGTCTTAAAGTTAGGATTTTTCTCAGTTTAGGAGTAGTAAAGTTAGGACTCCTAACTTTAGGACTCCTAAATGCCTTCTGTGAATACCGAAAGTCTTAAAGTTAGGATTTTCTCAGTTTAGGAGTCCTAAAGTTAGGAGTCCTAACTTTACTACTCCTAAACGGAGAAAATCCTAACTTTAAGACTTTGGTATTCACAGAAGACATTTAGAGTCCTAAAGTTAGGACTACTAACTTCTGTGAATACCGAAATGAGTAAGTTCATTCTGTGAATACCAAAATGAGTAAGTGTATTCTGTGAATACCAAAAAGTACTAACTTTACGTTTTTGACGTAAGTTAGTTCTGTGAATCAGGCCCTTTGAGAATTAGTTGGAGCCCCTCCCCGACACACTTTAACACCCAATCTGTGCCAGGATATAAATGATAATGCCTATTGCACAGTGGCTGGCTGCCACTCTGTTTTCTTTCACTAAAAACCCAGCAGTGTATTCAGCATGATGTTTGTCTCTGTTCCGCATGGGCATAATAAATGCTCCTGTCGACCAGAGCCTGTCAAAAAACCCCACCTTACCCGCAGAGATCAAATACACCCCCATCTCCAGATGGGCTGCCACACAGTTTGAGGACATATACTTTTAGGCAAGGGGTTGAAAGGGCCATACACTTCCTAAATCAGTGCCCCAGGAGACTCTGAACGGGTGTGATATCCTCAACTAAAGGGTATCAGAATTTGCCTGCTGTATAGATATTCGGGCCTCTTCATATGCCACAATTGTTGCCCTTGAAACCCCCATTCAGAAGAATTTCCATACCCACAAGGTTGACAGAAAAACATAAAAAGTGATCAAATAAGCAAATAAAATAAGCTGCCTTCGATACAACAAATCATGCTATACTCCTGGATGCTCTCAAAAACCAAATGGGCATTGACAGCGTGGTACTCAAATAGTTTGAATCATTCCTGCAGGGCAGGTTGCTGAGAATAAAAATTAATACAGTTTTTCAACACTAATGGCCATAGACCAAGGGGTCCCTCGGGCATCTATCCTTGCTCCAACCTTTACAACCTGTACATTGAGTCTAGTGGAGACCAAACTAAGATAATCAGGGATCTTCTATCATCAATACCCAGATGACCCCCACCCAACTGTACTTAAAGGTCTCCTCTCCAAATGACATTATACATCATGCTAACACCCTTAACACAGTTCATGACTGGATGACTTCACATTAGTTAAACCTGAACCATTCTAAAACTGAATTCCTCCCCATTTCTTCTTTTCAATCACCCTCTCCAGTACAATCCTGGATGGACATGCTCAACACCTTAACAGCAAACCCACCATTGATAACAGTGCTAAGTCATTTCCTGGAATCATTCTAGTGAAAAAGCTCAACTATATTAATTGTCTCTTCTCTGGGGGATTCACCTCTTCATTCCAGAGAAAGATCTAAAAACTCTTGTTCGGGGCGTGTCCATGCAAGCGCCCGAGTAGCTGTCCCTTCCCAGAGCTCAGTCACCGATTTTTACAGACCTGTGGGTTTCGGCGCACTTAGAGCATAGCTGTAGCACTAAACGCTGGGTGAAACACCCTGATCACATCAGGCGGCGGCGCTGGGTGCTGGCAACGGCCACAAGCGGCCATAGCTGCGGCTCTGGACCCGGGCAGTGATGGCGTTGAGGTGCACAAAATGGCAGCCGCCACAAGACCCTGAATTGAGCGACCCTAGCGTGGAGAGCTGGGTCACTCTCGATTGACACTGCTTAGGGCCTGCCCCCCAGACGAGAAGCGGTAAGGAGCTCAGCAGTGAGGAGTGACTGGCGCTGGTGAAGGGTGGGAGAGCGCTGCTTTGGCGACATTGGTCCCCGGCGGTGGCAGCTGCAGGCTGGATAGGGCCCATTCATATAGGTGCTCTTCCCTCCGAAAGTAACTTGTCAGATGGTGGCGGGGCGCCACCAACATGTCCACGGGGGAGACGGCCCAACAACACAGCAAGACATATTGAGGCCTAAAATGGCGGCTATTTTGGGGCATTGCGAACTAGCCTTGTGGTGCTCTTGATCGCTCAGCAAGCAGCCCAGCTCAGCAGTGTATGGCGGTGGAGCACCCATGCATCTTGCCTCTACAGAAACCAGGTGACAGGGTGAGCGGGGTGTGGAAGTGACACTAGGGGTGATGCAGGTCCCCGGCGGTGGCAAGTTAGGACAAGCACAAGACAGGGTTTTGGATGATGTGACCCTAGGAAACTTCCTATTGGCCTGTTGAGATGGGTGAATCCAGTGCAGAGCTTTGCCACTGTGAGCACTGCGGAGGCACTTGACACATCAACTGCCTAAACGGGCCTTGGACCCTTCTGCGGCTGACGGGCCAAGTTGCAATGACATCACTTCATTTACGGATGCCTGGTGACCTCGGGTAAAAGACGATGTGATGTGGCCCCTGACACCTCATTGATGCCCCCCTCTCTTCATGAGAGCTGACTTGGCACCACTATGTCTACCCTTTGCGCCAAAAGGATAATACATTGAAGTACATACTCAACAGTCCCTGCCAAAAAAATCAGACCAACATCAGGATGCCATCACTACTTTGCACGCCCACACTGCTGGGGCAGATCCTTCGGAGGAAGAAGCCTCAGTCACCTGCGCCTTTCTGAAAACCCTATTCAGGACACTGAGAGACGACATAGTAGCCCTTCAGCAGGAAATGCCAGCAGTTGTCAGGGATATCAAAAGAGACTTGAGATAGCTGGGCTACAGAGTGACCACTTTGGAGAAAACCAAGGATACAAGAAAGTAGGAAGTCCACAACCATCGACCGGAGCTGTTGGAGCTGCGTGAAAAGAATGAAGTGTTGCAATATCACCTGGAGGATCTTGGAAACAGATTGGGCAGATCCAACATTAGAATCAAAGGTGTCCCTCTTCAGACGGATTCTGGGAAAGTGTAAGAATATGTCACTCGCCTGTTTTGACATGTTACGCCATATCTTGCAGACAAAGACATTGTTCTAGATCACACCCACAGAGCAGGTCAACCAGCCAAGTCTCTTTGCATGCCTCAAGATATCTGCCTACACTATTTTTGCAAAAAAGAAGCCATCATGTTCATTGGAACACAATCACATTTGAAGGAGTGAAAGTGTGGTTGTTCCAAGACCTGCCAGCTATCACACTGCAACGGCGCAGGGCACTCTGACCAGCTACCACGTTTCTGCAGGAGAAGGGGATTAGGTATAAGTGGGGCTATCCCTTCAAGCTAATTTTTGCTTGGAACAATGAAACACACATGATCTGCAGCATGGCAGAGGCTTGCTCTGTGCTGGATATAGAGGTCTCACAGGAAGAAGGTACCAGCCCCTTAAAGTCACAAGGCCCGTCGCACTCATCATCAATTCACTTTATTCGATCCACTTAAAAACATAGGGGCATATTAACAAGCCGGCGATAATAAATTATCGCCGCTTTAGCGTCTGTTTTCAGACGAAAAGCGGCGATAATTTTATCGCTGTATTAGCAAGGTCACGCTATCGCGTGAATCCTTGCCCTATCGCCCTTTCCCATAACGCCCATCCTGCATCTCTAATGAGATGCAAGGTGGGCGTTACTAGGCGTACCCCAGATGGGCTACGTTGTAAATATCGCCGATGTGCACATCGCGATATTTACAAGGCAGCCCACAGGATGATAGCAGACGTTAGATTTTGGCGAAAGCGGCCGTTTTGCCAAAATCTAACGTCTGCTATATCCCGACTTAGCCATCCTAACATAGGGGGTGGATTGTGCTGATACGACCACAGGGTCGTATCAGCAGGATTATCGCCGTTTGCAGGGAACATCGCTGGAAAACCAGCGATGTTCCCTGCAAAACGGCGATAACCTCGCTATCTCTGGAATTTTTATCGCCCTGGAGAAGCGTGTTGTTAATAACGCGCTACCAGGGCGATAAGTTCCGGAGATAGCCAGCGATAGGATATCTATCGCTAAGCACGGCCAGCGATAATTATCGCTGGCCGTTGATAATATGCCCCATAGATCATAAAAGTACAAATCGAGTTAAAATAACAATTCATACAATTCACAAATCCATAGCACAAAAATTATGCACATTAATAAGATTCTTAAATCATCTAAAAATCTCACATTGCCCAAACAATTCTGTCCCATAATAACCCACACAAAAAAAGAACCTTAAAAAAGGGAGGGCGGGCAATACAATTGTATAGTAATACCTCGCCAGAGGGTCTATAAAATACATTGAGACAACACCGCCATTCAAATTTTAAATCCTTAATGCAGAAAAATGGACTTATTAAAAACAACTAATTAAAAAGATTAAAATAATAAGCCCCCCCACAAGTATCCTTGCAAATGAGTCTGTTATATACAGCACAGTTCCTTGATAACTAATGAATTACTGAATCAACAGCGTGTCCTCCTCCTAATACATGCAAATAAAAAGTAGCTACCAAGTCACAGACAAACGGGTCGCTAAGTTTTAAAAAAAAATACAGTGCAGGTTGGCATTGTCTAAAATTATGACATTTTAAAATTGGTAGGATATTTCTTGCTCTTTCTTCTTTATAAAGACCACTGAATAGAAGTAAATGAAGATCTGACTGCACTGAACTATTATCACATGGGCAGGCTGTCAGTTCATTATGACTAAATATCCCTGCAGGAAAGCCCAACATCAGAGGGATTAGATTTGTTTGGAATCTCAGTAGAATAAATGTATTCTGTAGGTTCCCAATTTTCTTTAAGTGAGAGTACTCTCACTCTAATATGGGCGGTATCAAATGATATGACAGTACTGTTGATTTTACATGATTTTTTTCCTGTCCATCATAAGCTTCTAAGGCTAAAAATATTGCCTTTACTTCCTTCTTCGAAATCTTTAAGCATACAGTGGGGTTGGTGAACAATTCATCTAACCCCAATGATGCCAAAGTTGACCTGACATAGTGCAGTCATGTAATTTTATGAGTATTATCCAATTTCAGGCAATTGTTATAATAGTTTGAGTTAAATCTACCGTGTCCCTCCGCCATATTGAATGCCATACCAATATTGGTGCAAGCCTTATGGTGTCAGTCACGTATGAAAGACCAAATTCTTGGAGGCAGATGAAATTGGAACATGAGCTAGGGAGGGACACAATTTTCTTAAAGAATCTATCCTCAAGACTTTGGAGGGAAACTATGGGAGCCGTACCCCACACCCCGACCCCGTAGATTGCAGCAGGTATTGTCTTCGCCCCATATATCTTTTTATGGGGTTAATTGGTTTTGATCCCAATTTCTTAATGAAGGTAGAGATGGTTGCCATACTACTCTCATCACCAAGGCCCTATTTTGCACCATATTTGACCAAGTCTGGGCTTTATCAAATGAGATCCCTAAATAAGGGAAAGAATCTACTACCTCCAATCTGTGGGGCCCTATAAAGAACTGTGGGACTCTCTTAGATGGTGGTGCACCTGTTATTAGGACAAAATAGTTGGTTTTATTAACCCTCAAGCCCAGTGATGTCAAAGTTCACGTAGGCTGTTATCAAACTTTGGAGTGCCACCCCGGTTCTAGCAATTAAAACCGCATCATCGGCGTAAGCCAATATCGGCACGGTAGAGGCATCAAAAAGTGGAACATCCGGTGTTGCACCTGCAAGTGCAGCCTCAACCCCATTGGTATAGATCGAAAATAAAAATGGGGCGAGGATACACCCCTGTCTAACACCCCTTGCGATCTGAAATGGGAGAGTGCACTCCCCGTTTTTACCATATAGAACGCATGCAGTAGTTTGGGAATAGAGTTGTCGAATTTTTTTTACTATTGCTGCATCAATCCCTATCTTCTCCATGATATTCCATAATTTCAAAGGAGTGAGTGTGATTGTTCCAAGACCTGTCAGCTATCACACTGCAACGGCGCAGGGCACACTGACCAGCTACCGCGTTTCTGCAGGAGAAGGGGATTAGGTATAAGTGGGGCTATCCCTTCACGCTCATTTTTGCTTGGGACAATGAAACACACATGATCCTCAGCATGGCAGAGGCTTGCTCTGTGCTGGACATTGAGGTCTCACAGGAAGAAGGTACAAGCCCCTTGAAGTCACAAGGCCCATCGCACTCATTCGACATGTCATGGCGCACCTCACGGTCAGGGAAAAGACAGACTGGCAAGCCTTCTAAAATGGAGAGCTGCAAAGAGAGAATGACTGCGCCAGCTCCAGGGTTCAGGCACTGCATCGGATACTGAGAACAATTAAAAGCCCAATGACCCGACTCTGCTCACTATATTGGATGCCCGGTTAAACTGCAGCTTTGCCGGAAATCAAGAATCTCTGACTACCCTACCCTCCCATCTTCGATGCTCCTACACGAAGGGCAGTGAAGTTCTGCTCTCATCCCAGCTACAGCGCAGAGACAACCACTCATCGTGTACATGGTTCCCCTATACTTCTTTTAGCCCACTCCCATAAGGGGAGTGCCCCAGTTGAACTGTTACAATCTATCCACCCCTCCCTATTGCTCGATGACATATCCCGAGAAGCACTCGCTCGCTCTTTGCTATCATGGTTGGCCCAGGCCCACAATGTGGACACAAGGGGGTTCGATCCAAACTGGTAATACTGGCTACACCAGACACCTCACACATGGTTAGAATACTCAGCTTGACTGTCCGAGGACACAAGGCTCCAGTGAAGCTTATTGCACTCCTTTCCATGCTCAGGGACTCCAATTGTGACATCTGCCTTATACATGAAACTCTCCTCCTTCAGACCAACTGGAAATGCATGCAGTCCCGCTGGTTTGACCACCAATATTTCTCCTCTGGTCCAGTGAAGCGGGTGATGGTGGCAGTCCTCTTGCGTGTGCACTTCCCAGCTCAGGTCATCCAGACACAAGTGGAACTACCAGGTCACCTCCTTTCACTGTGAATATCAGTAAACACATACACTTTTACTCTTGCAAACCTTTATGCTCCGAATGAGCATCAGGAGGTCTTCCACCTGGATGCTGTGGGTCGGCTGATGGCTAGCCCTGACACGGACCTTCTTGTTGGAGGTGATTTCAACTTGGTTCCAGATGCCCACCTGAATCTCTCAGCTCAGACAACGGGGAAGACAGGAGCATTTACTCAGACAGGCCTTCAATGGTTGGGTGACATAGGGCTAGTGGAAGTGTGGGGATTGCACCATCCAGCGGTGAAAGACTACACATACTTCTCCATGGCCCAACAGACAAACGCTAGGATAGACTACTTTTTGATGTCTCCCTGTCTTACAGCAGCAAATATGCTGGTCGACATCGGCGTGACCGCCTTCTCTGATCACATACCTATTACTATAATACTACACACCCCAGGCGTCAGACCACACCCTCATACATGGCACCTTATTTACAAGCTACTAACAAACGATTCCACCTGCACCGAAATTAAGGATGCAATTACCAGCTTCCTTAACACCAATGACGCATCAGACACCACCGTTGCCCTCTTATGAGATACACCGAAAGCAGTACTACGAGGCAGTTTCATTTTTATAGCTTCACGACTCAACAGGGACAGAAACTACAAATGTCTCAGGCTAAAGGGGCAGCGGAAGAAATTAGAAGAGGCTCACAAACAATCTGGTTCCCATAAAGTGTGGTGCCAACTCATGATAGCCCGAAAGCACATTAAGGCACTAGATGTGGATAAGGTGGAATATGCGCTTCTTTGCACTAAACAAAAATGTTATGCAAGGGGTAATAAGGCCGGGCATCTCCTGGCTTATCACCTGTGTGTTCTGGTGCTCAAAGAGAGAATAATAGAATTGAAAGTTCACAGAGCCAAATGGTATATCAGAATGCACGAATTGCTCAGGAGTTTGAGCACTTCTATTCTACCTTGTACTCAGTGGAAGCGCTTAACCTGGGTAAAGGTGAGGCATATCTAATGCATGCACCTATGGAATTAATCCCTGTAAACAATACTCTGTAGCTGGACAGCGCTATCCGCCGAGCTGAGGTGCTCGCAGCTATCGCCTGACAGGCCAGGGCGGCTACCCATATGATTTTTTCAAGATGCTTGCTGCCCAATCTGCTCCACTTCTTACCCGCCTTTATAACTCTTTCAGCGCAACTGGCTCACTCACATCACAGGCACTATGAAGGAGGCCACCACCACAGTACTCCCGAAGCCTTGGAAGGATCCCACACTTTGTTCATCATACTGACCTATGTCATTTTTAAATGTTGATGACAAGATCTTCACTAGCGTACTAGAAGCTGAAGGAAGTGGCCCAAAATGGGTCACCCGGGTCACTTTACGACCACCTCATAGCCTTCCAAACAAGTGAAGAGTCAGTCAGACAGTAGAGAATACAAACAAATTAGTTTATTAGAAATACACTGCAGCGGAGCCCAATCTGATCAGTCTCCTAAGAGGACTGCCGAGGGGTCTGCCTTTCACAAGCATAAAGGTGACAATTATACATTTCAGCATGATCACAAGACACACCCACCTAGTAACTTTCCACAGAAGGCAGCAAGAAACAAAGGGGCACACAGAGATGAGCTAAGAGTCTGAGACCGGGCACACACTATCTCTCTGGCAAGGTCATTCTGTCTGTGCCTGCAGCTGAGCCAGTGGGAGCAAGCTCCATCTCATGGGAAAGGTATGCAGAAATACAAAACAATCTATTCATTAATACCGTGAGGCCCAACTTTGAGAGACACAGAAAATTCAGCATGGCTACTACCTGCAGAGCCAGGGAACAATTAATTGCACACATGGCCTAGAATTGGCGGCTAAGTATAAAATGGCGCCGCAAAGGCTAACTTAACCATCATTACATATGGTAGCGCAGATCAGACTTTTAATTTAATTCTAACAAAGCCCATCTGGCTCCCTATATGCACAGTCTGGTCAACTCCGATTAGGCTGGATTTATCCACGAGAGGGGCTGTAGTGACAACACTAAACATCTTCTACATCTTATCGACAAAACTCAACACTCCTGCATACCTGCACTCTTGCTCTCAGTGGACCCTGAAAAGGCATTTGACCAGGTACACTGGCCATATTGCCCGACTGGTGCTGGCCAAAGCAGGACTTGGAGCCAGGTTCTAGAATTGAATATGGTGCAGTTATGCTGATCCTAAGACCTTGGTCAGAGTTAATGGGATGACGTCACAACCCTTTATTATAACAGGCGGTACCAGACAGGGATGGCCTCTATACCTGCTCCTTTATGCCCTCTATATGGAGTCATGTGCAGAATGGATCTGCAGGAGCCCCCTTTATAGCGGACATCACTTGGGACGCCAAGAGCATAAGCTTGCTCTATATGCTGACGATGTCATGATAGCCATTACACAGCCCTTCACTTCTCTCTCCCCACCCATGCAGGAACTAGAAGACTTTGGGAGGGCCCCTGATTTTAAAGTGAATCTTCAGAAATCACAGGCTGTCAACCTGACTATCCCACAGTAAGACAAAATCCAGCTATAGTGCCTCTTTCACTACCCATGGGCGACTCAAGGGGTCACATTTCTGGGCATACAGATACACTCCACACTAGAGCATATGGCGGAATGTAACTATGCCACACTGCTCTCCACCGCACGCGTAGACCTCCAATCTTGGAAAGGAGGCCCCATCTCTATGGGTAGGTTGACAGTGGTCAAAATGACCCTTTTAAAAAGAGGGCGGAGCTTGCCTGGCCAAAAGATGGCAGCGACCTAGGTGAGCTCCCAGTGCCGTCGTTTTTAACCGGAACAATCCTCTCGCATAGCCTCTTGTTAGACCTGGTACCATTGGCGTGAGTCTCCCTTCCACTTTTTTCTGAATGCCTCCTCTGTTTTTGATC
Source organism: Calotriton arnoldi (assembly GCA_963921515.1). NCBI lineage: Eukaryota > Metazoa > Chordata > Amphibia > Caudata > Salamandridae > Calotriton > Calotriton arnoldi. The sequence goes on from CAWUFW010007575.1 coordinate 805,773, forward strand.
TGTTTGCTGGTTTTAGATGCTTTGGGCACCGTGCCACTGCTATTCAGTGCCACAGTGCAAGTGCTCCCTATGTTAAATTGATGTATTGGTTAGTGACTCCATGATTGGATCATTTGATTTACTTGTCAGACCCTAGTATAGTGCACCAGGTGTGCCCAGGGCTTGTAAATCAAATGCTGCTGGTGTGCTTGCAGCACTGGTTGTGCCACCCACAGAAGCAGCTTGTAAAGTGTGTCTCAGGCCTGCCATTGCAGAGCCTGTGCAGTCTGTGACTGCCATGTCGACTTGGCAAGTACACCCACTTGCCAGTCCCTAAACCTTCCCTTATCTTCATATCAGACACCCCTAAGGTAGGCCCAAGGGCAGGGTGCATTGTAAGTATAAGGTAGGACATGCCCTGGTGTGTGTGGTATGTCCTAATAGTGAATTACAGCCATTTTCGTTTTTCACTATTGCAAGGCTACCTGTTCTCCATAGGCCAGAATGGGCAGTTTGATTATAACATCTTATAATCCTAACTGACCCAGGGAACATGGTAGAAAAACGAATTTAGTATGCCTGAACTCAGGATGACAAAATACATCTTTTAGTAAAGTTGGTTTTAACATTCTGTGTTTGTAAATACCACTTTTAGAAAGTAGGTATTTTCTTGCCTAACTGTCCAAGCCTGCCTCTGCTAAGTTGTGTATTGTGTGTCTGGCTTTGTGAGTGACAGGGGCTGGGGGATTCCAGGAGACTGGGTGAGTCAGCACAGGGCTGAATAGACCTATCTGCATGTAGAGTAGTGGGAGGAGTTGCACCTGGGTCTGAATAGGGCTGTGCCTGCCTTCCACAATGCTGGCTCCACCTCCTGTGGTGTGTCTGATGTCCCTGGCCCACTCTGTCAAAGGAAAGAAGGAGTCCTGTAAACAAAGTGCTCCAGGACTGCACAGAACTGGTTTTGACTAGGCAAAGGCCCCTCTGCCTTCAGAGGACAAAGGATTTTGCAGTATAAATATTGGGGCCCGAACCCCAGAACTTTAGATCACTTCTGGAACAACAAGACGAACCTTTGCCAAGGAGAAGAACCAAAGGAAGCTGTAGGAGTTGGACTGCCCCCCTGCCAGTGTGCTGTGTTGCTGGGTTGGCCTACAGTGGTGTCTTCAGTGCCAAGGAGAGGAGAAGGAACTTTTAAAGAACTTAAATCATCTTGCAGAATATTACTCCAAGGGCTTGAACTTGTGCTTGCCTCCTGCTGAAGTCTCAGGGACAAAAGACTTCACCACCAGCTCCCCTCTGAATTTCCTTGCTGGGAATTCTGTCTGCAGAAGCCTGCGTGTCGCTGGGAGCTGGAAGCGCGACTCAACGAGAAGAAGCGTGTTGCAGTCGCAGCTGTTGCCGTCGCAACGCAGGAGAAGCGTGTCGCCGCCGCAGAGGTCGCCGCCGCATCACCAGAGAAGCGAGCCTTCGTCAAAGCTGTTACCCGACGCATCACCGGAGAAGCGTGTCGCCACCGCAAGGGTCACCGTTGCATCACCGGAGAAGGGTGTCGCAGGGCCTGTCGCGGCTCCAAAGTTATAGAGTCGCCACACGGCCGCCGGGCAGGCACGCATCGTCTTCACGTCGTCGCATCAAGGGCGCCATCTTATCGCATCGCACCGGATCGTCGCATCGAAGCGCCATTGTGCCGCATCGTAACCGGAACGCAGTCCGAGAATCAAGGCATCACCTCCTCTCCAGTAAGGAACAAGACGCATCCCCTACTCTGCGCAAGCATTGAGGCGCGACGCATCGTCTCCCCCGAAGCAAGGAACCGACGCATCTCCATCCCTGCGAACCTTTTGTTTGTTTTGCGTTACGCATCCAGGTACTTTTGTGAGAACTTTGTCGCACTTACCATCCACTTGAACTAATTTACTTCTACCATCTTTAAGTCAATTTTGAGTACAGTATTGTGGATTTTTGTCGTTTGTGGTCTTGTGTTAAGTCTATATAAAGAATACTTATTTTTATAAAACCTGTGTGGTGTCCATCTGTAGTTTTCACTGTATTGCTGTATGTGTTCACAAATGCTTAACACACTGCCTCTGAGATAAGCCTGTCTGCTCGTGCCAAGCTAACAAGGGGGTGAGCAGGGGTTATCCAGTAGTGTAACTCCCTTGCCCTGACGTAGAAGCAAGGGTCCCTATTTGGTCAAAGGTACCTACCTCTGCCAACTAGACACCCCCAGTTCTAACATTGGTGGTCAGCGGTGGGGATTCTGGACTTGCATTTGTGACTCATATACAGTAATTGTTGTACACTACTAGTGAGTGCAGACCAAACGCGACCACATACTTTTTGTTGGTAGAATTTTTTTTCCTAGGACTGTTATTTTTCCTGAGAACTGCCAATTCTTACTACCATGAGTAGACCAGCATCTGTTGCATCTATGGATCTAGATTTTGAGGAGGAGAGGTTGGAAACCTACACTTTGAAACAGCTCAAGCATCTCTGCAAGAAATTGAAAGTGGCTACACCAGGCATTTCTAAAAAAGGATGACTACCAAAAGGCGCTGAGGGCCTGGGTAGAAGCAAAAAATGCCCCAGAGTTTGTGGTGGAGCCAGCTGGGGATGCAAATGGGCAACTGGATAGGCCAGAGTTTCCAGCCAGGGGAGGGGTACCGTCCCCACCTGGCAGTAGCATCTCTTCCAAAGACCTGTCCCCCAGAGAGTTGGAAGACAGGGATAGAAATAGGGCACACAAGCTGGAGATGGCTAAGCTTAAGATGGAGGGTCAGAGGGAAATAGAGAATAACAGGTTGTCCTTGGAGAGTGAGAGAGAATGAGAATGGAGCATGAGAGAATGTTGAGGGAGTTAGAGATCAAAGCGCAGGGCTTAGAAATCAATCCCTCTGGTGGCAGCGCACCATCTGTGCCTGCAGAAGGCAGGGTATATATTCCCAAGGATGTCATCAAAGATTTCCATAACCATGAAGATATTGGGCAGTGGTTTGCAGCCTATGTTATGTTATGTTATGTTATTTTATTTTTGTATAGCGCATATACACCGACAGGTCTCTTAGCGCTTTGGAAGAAGCGGGACAGCGTCAAGGCGGGGAGGTCTTCATGGTGTTGAGAGATCTTATGTCGTATCTAATGCTTCCCTAAAGAGAATAGTTTTTAGCTGCTTCCGGAAGAGAAGCAGACCAGGTTCTTTCCGAAGAGTATCGGGCAACTGGTTCCAAAGTTGTGGCAGGAGGACCGAGAACGCTCGACCCCTTTGGAAACCAGGTTACCCCGAGGGCAGACCAGCTGGACGGCTTCTGCTGACCGAAGGGCCCGCCCTGGCACGTATTTGATTAGGCGTTCCTTTATGTACCCTGGGGCATGTCCGTATAGAGCTTTGTGGACAATACAAAGTCCCTTGAATTTCGCTCTCTGCTTAACAGGCAGCCAATGCAGTTTTCGCAGCAGTGGAGTGGCATGAGTTCTTCTAGGCAACCTAAAGATCAGCCTAGCTGCGTCATTCTGTACCACCTGAAGTTTCTTCGTGAGTTTCTGAGGGAGCCCGACATATAGCACATTGCCATAGTCGAGTCGTGAAACAATGGTTGCTGATACTATAGTTTTCAGAGATGACACTGAAAGCAGAGGAACCAATTTCCTCAGCTGTCTTTGGAGACCAGTACATGTGCCCACCACTGAGTTGACTTGATGGATCATAGAGAGCTCAGAGTCGATCTTAATTCCCAGGCTTTTTACAACTGGCGATGGGCTAGGGGGGGCCCCTAACTCTCTGGGCCAGAACAGGCTGCTCCAGGGATTGTTTTTTGATGGGAAGGCTAGTACTTCGGTTTTGTCTGGATTGATTTTTAGGGAGTTTGCAGTCATCCAGTTGACTGTAAACCTGAGGATGTTCTGGACTGATACTTGGGCACAGACCGAGTTATCGATCCTCAGGATGAGCTGGGTATCATCCGCGTAGTTAAAAACCCGGCAGTCCATATTGGTTAGTGCAGCTACCAGGGGCTGCAGGTATATGTTGAAGAGGAGCGGGGACAGTGCGATAGCAATGTTGGCCCACCGGGTCCCTGAGAAGGATTGGGGAGCTGGGTTGTGGGGCCGCTTTGTGAGTGAGGGGAGGGATACTTTGCTAGACCTACCCAGTGAAAATAGGATGTCTTATGCCCACATGAAGGAAGCCCTGATGACAAGGTATGGTTTGACCCCAGAACTCTATAGACAGAGGTTCAGGAATTGTAAGAAACTGGAGGCAACCACTTGTGTAGAATATGTATCTTTCTTTTGCAGAGCTATGGATGGTTGGGTGAAGGGTAGCAAAGTGGATACTTTTGAAGCGCTCTATGATTTGTTTGCATGGGAGCACTTGCCAAATAATTGTTTTCCAGAGCTACGCCAGCACCTTATTGATAGCATGCTAACTAACCCTAGGAAGCTTGCTGAGGAGGCGGACCGCTGGGTCAGTACCACACAAGGGTCATGTGGGAGATTCCACCAAAGGTGGGCAGGGTCCCCAGCAGAAGAGTGGGGGGACAAGGGTAAACAGAGGGAGTTCCAGAAAGGGCCCCAAAGTAATTCCCAAGGGAACCAAGGGAAGGGTTCCCAGCCTCCCCCTGAGAAGAAGCAAGAGGCCGCGACAGGTAAACCTGTTCAGAGGGGCCCCTACAAGTGCTTTACGTGTGGTCAAGTGGGCCACCGTTGGTATGATGCACAGTGTCCCATGAAGGATTCCAAAGCACCACCCCGTGCACCACCCCGTCAGTTGGCAAGTGTAGCCCTGGGAGGGGAGGAGATGGGTGCCCAAGGTGGGTGGGGTCCCGCAGAAATGTCCCTTGTCTCTTTAGGAGACTTTGAGATGGTCCCTGAGACCCAGCTGCCTGATAACACTAAGAAGTACAGGCAGTGGGTGACCATCAATGGCCATAGGGTGGAGGCTCTGAGGGACACCGGGGCTAGTGTGACAGCTGTCAGTTGCCGGTTGGTGTCCAAGGAGCAGGTTATCCCTCATGCATTCTTCCCTGTAGTTGCCACGGACAACTCGCAGAGCCAGTGTAAGGTGGCTCAAGTTCCCTTTGAGGGGGTCTCAGGTACTCTCCAAGTTGCTGTGAGGCCAGCCATGCCTGTTGATTGTCTGTTGGGCAATGATTTGGAGAGCTCCCCTTGGGCTAAGGTGGAGAGGAAGTCTCATTTGGAGATGTTGGGTCTGCCTGAGTGGGCGTGTGTCACCACTTGGTCTATGGCAGCCAGTAAGGGTTTTCAAGAGATCCTGGAGCCTGAAAGTATGGCCCAGGAACCTACCTTAAAGAGAAGAGGTGGTGGGCGCGGGAAACCAGCCCCCATTGTTCCCACGGTCCAGGAGGAGGCAGACCTTGAGGGGGATGCCCTGGAACCTACAGGGGAACAGGTTGCTGAACTGGGGGACCAGCCTGAGCTGACCCATTGGCAGCAGGAAGGAGGCCCCTCCAGGGAGGAATTTTGTGCAGAGCAAAGGAAGTGCCCTTCTCTTGAGGGTGTGCGGCAACAGGCCACAGCCCAGGCAGCAGGTGATTAGTCTGGATCACATTGGATCTACTGGGAGAACGAGCTCCTGTATAGTGAGCCTAAGGTAGCTGAGCCTGGGTCAGCCCGTGTGCTGGTGGTACCCCAGTGCTTCAGAGCCTTCCTACTGGGTTTGGCTCATGATGTACCTTTAGCTGGACATCTGGGGCAGAACAAGACCTTTGAAAGGCTTGTCTCCCACTTTCATTGGCCCAGATGTGAAGAGTTCAGACACTCATTGTAGGACATGTCAAACTTGCCAGGCAAGTGGGAAAAGTGGAAGGAAGCACAAGGCTCCTCTCCAACCTTTCCCTGTAGTCAGTACCCCCTTTGAACGGGTGGGTATTGACATTGTGGGGCCACTGGACCCCAAGACAGCCATGGGCAACAGGTTTATCCTGGTCTTGGTGGACCATGCTACCCGGTACCCGGAAGCCATCCCGCTCAGAACAGTGACGGCCCCCGTGGTGGGACGTGCACTGATGGGGATTTTCTCCCATGTGGGGTTCCCCAGAAAGGTGGTGTCAGGCCGTGGTACAAACTTCATATCCAACTATATGAAGTCCCTGTGGAAGGAGTGCGGTGTTACTTATAAGTTCACCACTCCTTACCACCCCCAAGGTAATTGGCTGGTTGAGAGATTCAACCGGACCCTCAAAGGCATGATAATGGGTCTTGAGGAACCCATGAGGCGTAAGTGGGACGTCCTCTTGCCATGCCTCCTGTTTGCTTACCGTGAGGTGCCACAGAAGTCCTTAGGGTTCAGTCCCTTTGAACTGCTCTATGGTCACCCGGTAAGAGGACCTTTGAGTCTGGTCAAGGAAGGCTGGGAGCAATCTCCCAGGAAACCTCCCCAGGATGTATACAGTTACATGCTGGCCTTCAGGAACCAGACCAGGCGATTCAGGCAACTCGCTGAGGCGAATCTGGAAGCCAGCCAGGAAGAGATGAAGCGGTGGTACGATCAGAATGCCACTCTGATTGAGCTTCAACCTGGACAGAAAGTTTGGGTCATGGCCCCTCTAGAGCCTTGTGCGCTCCAGGACAGGTGGACCGGACCATTTGAGGTGGCGGAGCGCAAGAGTGATGCCACCTACCTGGTGAACTTGCGGTCTCCAAGGAACCCTTTGCGGGTCCTGCATGTTAACCGCCTGAAGTCCCACTTAGAAAGGTCCGAAGTGGGCATGCTCCTAGCGACAGATGATGGAATGGAGGAGGAGACTGAGCCTCTTCCTGACCTCCAGTCTGCCACAGAGCAAGATGGGTCAGTGGGTGGTGTCAGCCTCTCTGCCACACTGACCCCTGATCAGCAGCAAGATTGTCGCCAACTGTTGGGACAATTCTCTGATATGTTTTCCCTGATTACTGGTGTCACTGAGTGGTGCGTCCATGATGTGGACACTGGGAACAGTCCTCCTGTGAAGCACAAGGCTTACAGAGTGACTGACAAGGTCAGAGCTTACATCAAGGAGGAAGTCTCCAAGATGTTTGCCTTAGGGGTGATTGAGTCCTCTCACAGTCCTTGGGCCAGCCCAGTGGTCTTGGTCCCAAAGGCTGCCGCGCCTGGTGCCACACCCGAACTCCGGTTCTGTGTGGACTACCGAGGACTCAATTCAGTCACCAGGACTGACGCGCATCCCATCCCCAGAGCTGATGAGCTCATTGATCGGTTAGGGGCTGCACGGTACCTCAGCACGTTTGATTTGACGTCTGGGTACTGGCAGATCGCCTTGACTGATGGGGCCAAAGAGAGGTCAGCATTCTCCACACCAGATGGGCACTACCAATTCCGGGTTATGCCCTTTGGGATGAAGAATGCCCCGCCACCTTTCAGAGGTTGGTCAACCAGGTGTTGGCTGGACTGGAGGATTTCAGTGCCGCCTACCTGGATAACATTGCAGTGTTCAGCGCCAGTTGGGAAGAACATCTGCGCCACCTCTGGGAAGTGTTGATGGCACTGCGAAAGGCAGGCCTCATGATCAAGGCGAGTAAGTGCCATATCGGGCAGGGTTCCGTGGTGTACTTGGGGCACCAGGTAGGGAGCGGCCAGGTGGCGCCCCTACAACCCAAGATTGATACCATCCTGGCATGGGAACCCCCAAAGACTCAGACACAGGTGAGAGCCTTTTTAGGACTCACGGGGTACTACAGGAGGTTTGTCAAGGGGTATGGCAACATTGTTGCACCCTTGACTGAGATGACTTCCAGGAAGCAGCCCAAGAAAGTGAACTGGACTGACACCTGCCAGAAGGCTTTTGACGCCCTGAAGACTGCCATGTGCACAGCACCCGTGCTTCAGGCGCCCAACTTCTCAAAGGAATTCATTGTTCAAACAGATGCTTCAGAGCATGGTGTGGGGGCTGTTCTATCACAGATTAATGAGGAGGGCCTAGACCACCCTGTAGCCTTCATCAGTAGGAGGTTACTTCCACTGGAACAGAGGTGGAGTGCAATTCAGTGTGAGGCATTTGCTGTGGTCTGGGCACTGAAGAAGTTGAGACCATACCTGTTTGGGACTTAGTGATGAGAACTCCCAAGGGGAAGGGTAGTTCTCCCCACATTTCAGCTGGAGGGGACACGTGTTAGACCTGGTACCATTGGCGTGAGTCTCCCTTCCACTTTTTTCTGATTGCCTCCTCTGTTTTTGATCTGTTTGCTGGTTTTAGATGCTTTGGGCACTGTGCCACTGCTATTCAGTGCCACAGTGCAAGTGCTCCCTATGTTAAATTGATGTATTGGTTAGTGACTCCATGATTGGATCATTTGATTTACTTGTCAGACCCTAGTATAGTGCACCAGGTGTGCCCAGGGCTTGTAAATCAAATGCTGCTGGTGGGCTTGCAGCACTGGTTGTGCCACCCACAGAAGCAGCTTGTAAAGTGTGTCTCAGGCCTGCCATTGCAGAGCCTGTGTGCAGTCTGTGACTGCCATGTCGACTTGGCAAGTACACCCACTTGCCAGTCCCTAAACCTTTCCTTATCTTCATATCAGACACCCCTAAGGTAGGCCCAAGGGCAGGGTGCATTGTAAGTATAAGGTAGGACATGCCCTGGTGTGTGTGGTATGTCCTAATAGTGAATTGCAGCCATTTTAGTTTTTCACTATTGCAAGGCTACCTGTTCTCCATAGGCCAGAATGGGCAGTTTGATTATAACATTTTATAATCCTAACTGACCCAGGGAACATGGGAGAAAAACATTTAGTATGCCTGAACTCAGGATGACAAAATACATCTTTTAGTAAAGTTGGTTTTAACATTCTGTGTTTGAAAATACCACTTTTAGAAAGTAGGTACTTTCTTGCCTAACTGTCCAAGCCTGCCTCTGTTAGGTTGTGTATTGTGTGTCTGGCTTTGTGAGTGACAGGGGCTGGGGGATTCCAGGAGACAGGGTGAGTCAGCACAGGGCTGAATAGACCTATCTGCATGTAGAGTAGTGGGAGGAGTTGCACCTGGGTCTGAATAGGGCTGTGCCTGCCTTCCACAATGCTGGCTCCACCTCCTGTGGTGTGTCTGATGTCCCTGGCCCACTCTGTCAAAGGAAAGAAGGAGTCCTGTAAACAAAGAGCTCCAGGACTGCACAGAACTGGTTTTGACTAGGCAAAGGCCCCTCTGCCTTCAGAGGACAAAGGATTTTGCAGTATAAATATTGGGGCCCTGACCCCAGAACTTTAGATCACTTCTGGAACAACAAGACAAACCTCTGCCAAGGAGAAGAACCAAAGGAAGCTGTAGGACTTGGACTGCCCCCCTGCCAGTGTGCTGTGTTGCTGGGTTGGCCTACAGTGGTGTCTTCAGTGCCAAGGAGAGGAGAAGGAACTTTTAAAGAACTTTCATCATCTTGCAGAATATTACTCCAAGGGCTTGAACTTGTGCTTGCCTCCTGCTGTAGTCTCAGGGACAAAAGACTTCACCACCAGCTCCCCTCTGAATTTCCTTGCTGGGAATTCTGTCTGCAGAAGCCTGCGTGTCGCTGGGAGCTGGAAGCGTGACTCAACGAGAAGAAGCGTGTCGCAGTCGCAGAAGTTGCCGTCGCATCGCAGGAGAAGCGTGTCGCCGCCGCAGAGGTCGCCGCCGCATCACCAGAGAAGCGAGCCTTCGTCAAAGCTGTTACCCGACGCATCACCGGAGAAGCGTGTCGCCACCTCAAGGGTCGCCGTCGCATCACCGGAGAAGCGTGTCGCAGGGCCTGTCGCGGCTCCAAAGTTACAGAGTCGCCGCACGGCTGCCGGGCGTGCACGCATCGTCTTCACATCGTCGCATCAAGGGCGCCATCTTATCGCATCGCACCGGATCGTCGCATCGCAACCGGAACGCAGTACGAGAATCAAGGCATCACCTCCTCTCCGGTAAGGAACAAGACGCATCCCCTACTCTGCGCAAGCATTGAGGCGCGACGCATCGTCTCCCCCGAAGAAAGGAACCGACGCATCTCCATCTCTGCGAACCTTTTGTTTGTTTTGCGTTACGCATCCAGGTACTTTTGTGAGAACTTTGTCGCACTTACCATCCACTTGAACTAAGTTACTTCTACCGTCTTTAAGTCAATTTTGAGTACAGTATTGTGGATTTTTGTCGTTTGTGGTCTTGTGTTAAGTCTATATAAAGAATACTTATTTTTATAAAACCTGTGTGGTGTCCATCTGTAGTTTTCACTGTATTGCTGTATGTGTTCACAAATGCTTAACACACTGCCTCTGAGATAAGCCTGTCTGCTCGTGCCAAGCTACCAATGGGGTGAGCAGGGGTTATCCAGTAGTGTAACTCCCTTGCCCTGACGTAGAAGCAAGGGTCCCTATTTGGTCAAAGGTACCTACCTCTGCCAACTAGAGACCCCCAGTTCTAACACCTCTGGAATGTTACCCTGGCCGAAAGCGAAATGCAAGATAAGTCCTGTGCCTCCGACTGAGCCTACTCTGACCTTCGGTGGCTGCTCCTGGGCTCCGCTACGCCTGCATTCGGAGACGGCCAGTGCGGCCTACCTGCTCACAGGGGAGCGTCCAATTTGAGGTGAACGATGCCCTTAGTTCCCGGGAGCGTGTTGACTGCAGGAGGCCCCTAGCTTGATCTGATACTTGGAACTTGCCAGCCAGTAGGAGACGATCGCAGCAGGGCCTCACTCCTGCCGCACCCATCTTCTAAATTGGAGCTCGCATGTTGGCATCTGCAGTGAGACGCACACAGCAGCTCGGTTTGCTGCCCCCGGAGCCCGCATTTACAGTCAAGATGTCTCCTTCTCTGTGCGGTAGCCAATAGGTGAGGCGCAAGGGAGTGTGGCAGACCTAGAACAGACTCGCCAGCATAATCCTGACTGTGGCAGGCCCTGGGGCAAGTGGGACGGAAGCCTCCCTGCAGCATAGGGGACTGTAAAAGCTGAGCTGCTGAGCAGCCTGAGAGAACACGGGTGTGAAAGCAACATCCCCCGGACCCCTAGCACGCAATAGTTGCCACTAGCACCTGGAGTCCCACATGCCCACAAGTAAGTGCACTAACTGGGATCTGGAGCATGCAGTGGGTGCGCCGCTGGTGATCAATAATATTCATCAACACCAGACTGCCAGATAACAGGACTGAGATATAACCCCATTAGATTGCACAAGCGGAGGGGGGCGTACACTGAGGACTGTTGGAAAATTGTGTGCTGCATGCTCCGGACGGACTGACTGCACTTGCAGAGCTCAGCAGGTGCTGAAGTTACATGCACTTGATGGGAAACATCCATTAAAACGCAGTCATTACATCGCACTGCTTTTACAACGCAGCTGTTACAGCAGAACTGCCTGTACATCACATGCCATTACAACGCATGCCATTACAACGCATGTCACTACAACGCATGCCATTACAACGCATACCATTACAACGCATGCCATTACAACGCATTATAAGGTAAGTAATGGAGATTTTTTAGTTTTAGGGTGGGTATGGGTTTTGGGGTAGATGGGAATAGTAATTTTTAGCCCTACACTATCCAACACTTTACCTACTGTTGCACTCACTGGAGTGGGAATAGTAATTTTTACCCCTACACTATCCAACACTTACCCAACTGTTGCCCTAAACGTATTATGCGTTGTAATGGTATGCGTTGTAAATGTATGCATTGTAATGGAATGCGTTGCAATGGTAGTTTTAAAAATGTGTTGTAATGGCATGCGTTGTAAAATCATGCGATGTAATGGTAGTTGCGATGTAAAAAGTGCGTTGTAAAAGCATGCTTTGTAAGTGTTTGCGTTGTAACGCCATATATTCGCACTTGATTATCAAAATGGGCAAACCAAACAAAAGCCAGCCCAAGTTGAATTTTGAACAGCGTAAATCCATGAGGACATGTGACGAGGATACAACATCTCAAGAACAAGACACCAATGCAGCGGGACCGGACCTGGGGATGACATAAAGCAGATGCTAGTAACAATGCAACAGAGCTTAACCACTATTAATGGCAAGATTGATTCCCTCACTTACCGTATGGACTGTATGTCAGAACGGATTGATAAACACTCTGAGAGACTGGATATGGTCAAAAGGCGTGTCTCAGAAGCAGAATATATACAAGTTGAAGTACACTCTCTTTGGCACAATCTCACGCATAGACCCCAGTGTCCGCGCCGCAGCAGTATTCCTTTACGCTGAAAAAGCATTTGACTCAGTTGACTGGTCCTTTTTTATGGCGGTGCTGCGACTGGTGGGCGTTGGCGATGTATTTCATAAGCTAATCCAGGTTCTGTACACTAAACCGGCGACACATGTGCACATGAATGGGATATTATTTGCTCCAATATCAATTACAAGGGGAACAAGGCAAGGATGCCCGTTCTTGCTGCTGCTATATGCCCTGATTCCGGAACCGCTAGTATGCACTCTGCGTGAATACCATGCTCATCGGGGCATCAGTTTCCCAAATTATAATCTGATAATCTTGGTGTATGCAGATGATACGCTACTGTATGTACGTTACTCCAAACAAAATCTAGCTCCAGTACTGCGCAAGGTGGTGACGTTTGGGGCCGTTCGGGTTTACACAGAAACTGGAATAAATCACTTATGTTCCCACTTACCGCACATACCAGTCCTACTCAGCTAGAATTCCCACTAGTGTGGGCCAACTAACCCATACGCTATCTAGGGATTCAGATAATCCCGATCCAGAAGTAATAGTGCGAGAAAACTATGGGCGAGCTGTGCAGCGCCTAACAGAGATCATAGAGAAATGGATTCGACTTCCCATATCATTTATAGGCCGTTTAACTATTATGAAAATGATTATTCTCCCACGCTTTTTATTTTTGTCTGTAAATATTCAATACTATTGCCTAAGGCTATGTTCTGCAACTTACGCTCCTTGCTGATCCACCTGTCCTGGGCAGGAAAACAGCTGCATGTCAAGTGGTCCACATTGGTTCTACCCTATGCATCGGGTGGTCTTCATGCACCTGACCTAGAAGCATACTATAGAGCAGCGCAGACTATACATGTGTATCATTGGGTACATGGGACACCAGATCTCCCTCATCTATATTTGGAGAGAGAGGAAGCTGACCCACTGACACCCCGCAATACTTACTTAGTACCACCCACCACAAATATCATAAAATAAACCTTGTAGGCATCACAGGATACCTGCTGCGGAATACAACAGACGAACTACAGATTAAATTGCTATACTCACCGAAACTGCCAATTGAATGGTGCGAATGGTTCCCTTTGAGTGCATACAGGGCAGCATTTCAGACATTACATACCCTGAAGATACGCTATATGGGTGACTTCATCGTAGGCGGGCCCTCAACACTTGGGAACCGATCCACTTAAAAACACCTGACTTAACACCGCTTGCTAGATACCCCTACCATAGGGCACGCCAATCACTATGCACTTTGCTAGGGCCCGACACATCAGAACCATGGGAAATAGCTCCACTGATGTACCTATTACAGGCAAATTCCTCCCACCAGGGAATTTCATCACTATATAAGCTCATGTGATCAAATGCTGCCCGATAAACTCAAAGGCCGGACAGGAATGGCAGGATGACCCACCAACAGTAATAACAGACAAACAATGGCTATATTGCTGCACAATAACTAAAACTATATCACAAAATGGTAGGCACCGACTGGTACATTTTAAATACCTCAATCGGACATATTATACCCCAGCACGCTTATATAAATATGGGCTGAGAAGTGATAGAGCGCTACGTTCTCGAGAAATTTGTAGGGGTGCATCATAATCACCGTTAGTCCGCACCCGCATATATCCAGTTATATATTAATGAATGGCTAGTAAAATGTAGTTCTAAACCGCATTTATTAGAGTGAATAGAAGAGTAATTGTGCTATTATAATCATGCAAATGTAATGCTTAACTGAAACGCGTTCAAAATGATGCATAAATGAATTAGCTCATGTATAATTGAGATGCAGTAGTTTAAACGTGTACCATATTAAGTTGCACGTGTAGTTCACTTTTTCGCATATGAAATGTAATGAACCAATGCTTATAGAAGTGATTAGACTTGTGTGTTTAAATTGTGTAAAGGCCTGACTGCATATACGTCAAAGAAAGGCCTGTTCGTTCCTATGTTAGCTTATTTTGTAGGCCGAGAAGGTGTTCTCTTGGGAAGGCTCTCTGGGCACCGACGGTAGATTAGCACAGTGGAAAGTTTCTGTTGAATGTATTTGCTGTTGCAGGTGCAAAGACACATGCCTCATTAGTGAAAGACTGGCTCTTTGTTTTAGGAGTTAGGATGGTGGGAGACTCTGAGATGGGAGTATACTGGAATGCAGGGATGATACTTTCAGCGGAGAAGGTGCCTGGGACCCAAGGTCACTGTAACCGTCCTGGATGAAGTAAGAGTTTCGATGGAAAAGTACGAGAAGGAAGACCTGGCCGAAGAGGCGTGACAAGGGCGTGTTCTATTGTATGTGGATTTTGTATTAGGGATAGTGCCCCGAGGGAGGAGAGCAGATTGGAGGTAGAGGAGACTGAGAGAAGGGCGAAGAGGAGAGAGATCTAGTTAGGAAGGAGCATCTTAGAACGAGCTCAAATGCTAAGTGAGTTCACTTCTTAGGAAGTCTTCACAGATGACACCTTTACCTTTTTCTACTCTTGCCTGGGGAAACTTGTTAAGTAGGGATGTCACCTTAGTGGTAGAGTAGGGACAGATTTAACGCTTTTCTTTTATTAGGTAAATGAAGAATAAAATAGAGATTGGAGCCGTCATTGCTAGTTTAATGCTTCTGGAGCTAACGATTCTTCTTATTCTGAGTCGGATGAGACTCCTGCGTAGGATGATGTTTGTATTAGTGCCCATCTATTTCTTTAACCTCGTGCTGAAGTGCTTGTATGTGCAGTTATTCTTGGCTTTGTAATAAACCCCTAAAATTTGAATTCGGTGTCAGTGATCTTTGGAGTCAAAGTTGAATCCTAAATTGTTGTATAGAAGAATTGACTTTTCTTCCCTTCACACTATTCAGCAGGTAAAAAGGTTCAGTCGACCAGAGGACTCTTAGTGATGGTAAGATAATAAGATAAGAATCCCGCTTCATCAGAAGCGACGTTAAATGTCCGAGATGCGGAGCTAAGGGTCCTGAATTTGGGCATCTGGCTTGGTTTTGCTGCAGGATCCGCAAATTCTGGGTTACAGTACTGAATCTGCTTCAGGAGGTGGTGGGGCTGTCGCTTCCAGAGTCGCCACTGATGACCCTACTGGGCTTCGATTATGACGTACCTAAAATGCATTGGCACCTGGTGGCTTTAGGTCTTTTAATGGCACGGAGAAGAATAGCTATGAGCTGGATGAGGGGTTTCTTGTCAATAATACTGGAATGGCACAACAACATGACCTACTGTAATACTCAAGCAGACATCTATAATGCTCTCATTCCAATGCAAAGTAGACGGCGCAACATATGGGGGCCATATAAAGAGTACTTGAACAAAACAACAAATATTGAAGATGCAGATAATAATCAGAATGCAATAGACTCAGAGCAAGGGGTATTACTACAAATGTTGAATGAATGGCGCGAGTAATGCCAATTGATAAAGGAATTGTCGCTGTCTTCCAAAGGATGGCCCTCAGTGTTGGATGGAATGTGGAGGAGTTTGTTCAGTGCAAAGTAAAATTCACCAGGCATGACAACTGGGTAAAAATAAGGTACGTGCTGTTTAGGTTCCATGTAATTCAGTCTTAATTCTCACTCCAGGCTTCACTTTTGATAGATACACCTTGCACTTTGTTCTTTTTAGCACTATTTTTACTAGAAATGTAAAAAATTCATAAATCAGGTTCGACTGATTGGATTTTTGTCAGTTCGGTGTAATTGTATTTATTAAAATTGCCTCTATTTTTCTAAATTGACGTGGGATTTTTCTTGTTTTGTGTTTTCACTTTATTACTATTTGTGTGCTGCATAAATACTTTACACATTGCCTCTAAGTTAAGCCTGTCTGATTTTGTGTCAAGCTTCCAGAGGGTTAAGCACAGGTTTATTTAGTGACTTTTGTGGTTCACCATGAAATGGATTGTGTTTATTACTTGAGGGGGCTCTCAACCCTCAACTGAAAAGCATGGGGCATATTTACAAGCCCCTATCGCCACCACAAAGTCACTTTCAGTGAGGTTGTGATGGCGATAGGGGCCTCGCCTTATTTACAAGGCAGCGTAAAGTCACTTAATGTGGCTCAACGCTGCATTGTAAATAAGGCCCCCTTTCAAACTGTACTTAGTGTGAAAGGGGAGGGCAATGGGTGTTCTGGTGGACGTTCCACTGCAACATCCATTGATTTTGACACTGCCTCCTATTTACAAGGGCAGCGTAAATAGGAGGCAGCACCAAAATTAGGACCAGGGAAAACCTGGCCTTAAACAGGCGAAACGAGGATAAATGCTTTATTTCTCCTCGTGTTTGCTGTTCCATGTGTGCTGCCTTGTACAGTACACATTGAAACAGCAAATTGCCTATTATTGGGTCTCGCCTACGCAGCGCATGCGTCTCGCCTACGCAGCGCGCATGTGCTGCGTAGGCAAAAAGACCTTTTGGAATCGCTTCGGCTTTTCAGCTAAAAACGTGCACGCGTTCCATTGCCTTCAATGGCAACGCGTGCACGTTTGGCGATTCACTTGCGGGAGCGAGCGGCGCCATATGGTAGCAATTATCGCTCCTGGCGCCGCTCGTTCCCGCAAGGGAATCGCGCAGGTCCCCTCCTCTCCCCCCTCCCCCTGCTGCCGTGCGAGGCGCGCGCGCTTGTTGTGATAGGTTGCGGAAGTCCTCCTCTTGAAGCGAGTGCAGACCAGAAGTATTTTCAAGCTGAAAAACATGAATACTCTGCTCGTGGCACGATGACACAATGTCCCCAGGACATGCACGGGTTGCACAAGTGCACCGAAAGCGGAAGCTGTCGTTGTTTTTGTGGTTGTGCGAGGTTACAAGGAAGAGCGTATTTATTCATTCACATTTTAGAGCGGCTTGGAAAGTGAGTCCTGCACCCCAGGGGGCATGATTGGAGGTCACAAACGCCAGGGTTGTTGGCCCACATGCCACCAGAGGTTTTTTGTCTTTCTCTAAATAGCGTTTGCTTCTAAGGTGTATTTTTGCTGTATTTATTGAACTGTAAAAATAACGTTAATATTACCTGCTTGCACGCCACACATATATCTCGGAAGGATGTATGAAAGGCGGAGCATGCCCTACTGATGGTACACATCTGTGACTTGCAAGGTTAACGCAAGTCTTTATAAATGTTGCATTAGTTAATCCTATTTAACTTTAAAGCTTATTTGCTTTATAATGACGTCACCGCGAGTCTTTTCAGACTTGCCTATGGCTGTAATGAAGCCATAACAGTAAAATCAGCAAAACTACTAGAACAAGTAACTAACGTGTTTCCAACTTTAACTGCATTACATTGCTTTTACAGTATGATATGAAATATGTTCATGTTTTTTTGTGTTTTTGAATAGTTTCACATGCAGCGAATGTCATGCGTGCCTTTCGTTTGATGTTTGTTGTTTTTTGAAGTTAAATACAATTGTAAACGCCCTCTCTCTGTTTTCTAAACCTAATGTATTTAAGGATGTGGGGGCTACATGTGAACCTCGACTGCCCACTCTCTTTTTTCCAGTGTTAGAATTTGAATGGCTTACAAGGGTTGGGCCAAGGCTAAAGGCAGTTGGGTACGGTTTCAGCAGAGGGGCCAAACATTGTAGGAGACGTGGACTGGAAGATTGCCCTTCTCTTGCACACGGGAATATCGAACTTGCATCATCTGGGATTGGAAACTGTTTTATATGTGCACTGTTTACAGAGCTCTGCCAGCAAGAAAATAACTGTGTAGGAAGCGTCCGTTTTCACATTAAAGATCTGTAGAGCTGAGGAAATCCTGAAAATATTAGTTTTTTGTCGCTTTTGGTATTGTTCACAATACACGACGGTGTCCAATGCCTCGCCCCAGCTGCAACTTAAACAAACTGCACTACCTTTCCATGTCAGTCTAAATGTCATTCTTGATGCCTTCGTGTAGGGTCACGGTCTAGCCCTCGGGCGACCACGTGACCCGACGCAGGCACCGCAATGAGGTCACACGCGGGGCGCATCATTGTCAATGCGGCTCCGCAGCATTCGGACGTGTCCTCCCCTGCCTGTACCAGATCTACATAAAATAAAGAGAGTTGAACTTAGTGGAGGATCTGACTTGTCCTTCCAGGGGAACCACTTGCAGTACACTACAGTGGCGACGAGGCGGATGACCCGATGTGCCGTCCACCATCTCGATGGACAGGTAGGGGAGGGCCCACGTGGTCTTCCTGAAGAGTGCTCACGGCGACACTACGCTTCCCGCGCCACCGCGCACCCTCAACAAGAGCAGATACACTGGGGTGCTGCGCCTCCATTCCAGCACAAGCTCTACGCGGCCACGCCCACCACACGCTTGGCGCGCTACTCCAGGGCCCCGCGTCTTCACAGCACTACTCCTGGCCCTCAAGAGCCAAGTCCAGAGGAACCCCCTGGCCATTGTGCTGGGGCAAGAAGCACGACGGCAACCTGCTCCACACCCCGGGCATGACCAGCCGCACGAGGGAGCTGCGCATCAGCGATCCGGCCCGGCTTTTCCCCTGAGCCTTCAGTGGGCCCCTCCACGATCCTACGGGGACATCTGGGAACCACCAGCCGACACAGTAGCTGCACCACGGGCACCAGCGCGCCCTGGAGAGCACGGGGCCGCCCGCGACCCAGCAGCACTCACCTTGGGGCCAGAGAGAGGGCGCATCCACGTCTGCGAGTCCCCAGCAGAGCCCCGAGCGCTCTGACAGCAACACAGCCGGCCAGACTCCACGCACCATGTGTGCCCAAACTTTCTCCCTGACCAACCCGGTTCCCTTCCTGCCCAAGCCTGGTGAACCCGCCATGAAATGGACGGACTGGAAGGGGTACTTCCTGAATTACCTGTCCGCACTGGAAGATGAAGGCGAAGTCGAATTCTCCAGCAAACGCCGCAAAAAGATTCTTCTACATAACCTAGGGCCAGAGGGCCTACGAGTGTACGAACAGCTGGTAAAGAAGACGAGGGCACCCACGGATGACGATGTCTTCCAACACGCCCTGGACGACCTGGACACCCACTACCAGCCCATAGTGTGCACAGCCATCGACTGCTACAACTTCTTCCAACGGAAACAGGCGGAGACGGAGTCAGTAGAGGATTACGTGGCGGCCCTCAAGAGACTGGCCATCAACTGCAAATTTGGGGCTCTCCACGACGACTTCATTCGAGACCAAATCATCATGCACTCCACCCACACCAGCGTCCAGGAGAAGCTATGGGTCAGTGGTGAAGCACCCCTCCCGGAGATCATCGCCATCGTGAAATGAGCAGAATTATCCAAACGGTGTGCCCTCGCTGCGAAAAAAGACGCAGCACAGCCTGCTGCAGTGTGCTAGATATCCGACCATCCAGCACCACCACCGCGTACCTCACCGGCCATGCCGCGTCCAACGACGTCTCGATACAGCCGTCCTAGCCGCGCCCCCCAAGGCAGACAAAGCAGCTGTTACAGATGCGGCAACCCATCCCACATGGGCAACGACAAGAAGTGCCCGGCTTTCCACGTCAAATGTTCCTTCTACGGCATCACAGGACATTTTAGCAAGGTCTGTCGTCGTAGGTCCCAATCCTCGGCTGTGAAGTACGTCCAGGATGCCTCGGGAGTCCCAGAGGAGGCGGAGCTCTCCGACCCAGACAGCATCCTCTGCATTGAAGAGCAAATCTTGGGCATAGGCGACCTGCCCACCAGAAGACCCACCTGCAAAGTGACGATAGGGGGCGTCCACGTCCTCATGGTGGCGGAGTCCGGGTCGCCATACACCATCATCCAGAAACAGGTATGGGACCGAGACTTCGTCCAAGTCGTGGGTGACCATCTTCACCCAACCGATGTCCACCCAGTCACGTATACCAGAGAAAAGATCCCCATGGTCGGCTTCAGGGTGTTCCCGTTCCAGTTTGAGGGGTGACACACCACAGCGAAATTATACGTGGCACAAAAGGGCCCGTCGGTACTGGGCTGGGCGGACCAAGGAGCGCTGGGCATCCAACTCCATCCAGGAGGCGAAACACAGGTCCTACTTATTGAGGACACACCCAGGCCCACAGCCCTCCAAGCGGCCTTTCCCACCGTCTTCAGTGACCGCATAGGCAAAATGTGCAAGTACACCCACAAGATCATTCTCAAGGAAGGACCGGTGCCAGTGGTCCATAAAGTCAGAAACATTCCGTTCAACTGTCGCGAAGCAGTCCAGCTGGAACTCCAGTGGCTAGAGGATAGTGGCATAATCGAACCGATTGAATGCGCCGAATGGCTCGCACCTGTTGTAGTGGCACGCAAACCAAGTGGTAAGATCCATCTCTGTATGGATCTCCGCGAGCTCAACAAGAACATAGTCGTGGAAAAGTTCCCGTTGCCTAAAATCAGTGAACTACTCGCCCAGAGAATGGGGATAAAGTGGTTCTCTACCATCGACCTCAAGGCTGCATACCACCAGATTGCACTCCACCCGTCCTGCAATCACCTAACATCTTTCATAATGCCCTTCGGCTGCTACAGGTTCAAATGCATGCCCTTCGGGCTCGCCTCAGCAGCGGCGGTTTTCCAGAAGTTTATGCACAAGCTATTCCAAGGCGTCCAGGGAATGCTCTACTTTCAGGATGACATCCTGGTCATGGGGAAAACCCGCACATAACACGACAACATCTTGCGCACCGTCCTCCAAACGCTAGCGACCAATGGCCTCACGGCTGAACTAGAGAAGTGCAAATTCGGTCTCAACAAGGTCACATACCTGGGACACGAGATCAGCCAGGTGGGAATCACCCCCAAAACAGCCAACGTTGAAGCCATCCTGGCAGCTCCCTCCCCGAAAACCAAAGACGACGTCCGCTCGTTCCTGGGGCTGGCGGAGTTTTACAGTAAATTCGTGAGGAACTTCGCCACTAAAACCCACAGCCTCAGACAGCTCCTCAAGGAAAGGAATAGCTTCGCCTGGACAGAAGAGACAGAAAGAGAGTTTGCAGTCATCAAGCAAGACATCTGCAAAGCGGTCCCCTTACAGGGCTTCGACAGTACCGCGCCCAGCATCCTCACCACGGATGCTAGCGACAAAGGACTCGGAGCAGTTCTTTCCCAGCAGTCCACTAATGGCGCAACCACCACGGTGGGGTTCACATCACGCTTCCTCACCCCCAGCGAAGAAAGATACAGTGTAATTGAAAAGGAAATGTTGGCCGTTGTCTGGGCGATGGAGAAATTCCGACAATACCTGTGGGGGTCGCGCTTCACTCTCCGGACCGACCACAAGCCCTTGATCAAAGTCCTCACCTCCAGCAGCAACACAACGGCCACCCCGCGGATAGCCAAACTGACATTGCGCCTCTTGGACTTTGTGTATGACGTGGAATACATTCCGGGTCCACAAAACAGAGTGGCGGATTTCCTGAGTAGGGCAGCGGCCATGGATGACCCGGTCCCTGCGCCAGAATGGGAGGACTACAGTGTAGCTTTCATGACAGATCACGAACATACCATCAGTGGCCAGGACTGGGCGGAAGCGTACACGCAGGATCCCACACTGAACCAGGTCAAGGAATATGTGACGCGCGGCTGGCCGGAAAAAAAGCACCTCGACAGCAACCTCAGACACTTTTGGGAAGTCCGCGAAAAGTTTCAGCGCTCCGTCCATCATCTCCTTGTGTTTGCTTTGTTCGCCCTAAGATGACAGGGTATGCCCAGACGTGGGTCCCTTGCTCACTTTGCCACTGGATTCATGCTAGCCTTGCTGATGAGTGCTGTTAGCCCGAAACTGGTCCCAGGATGCTTGTTTCCGGTCCAGGGAAGACATGGCTTGCCAGTTCGGGCTGGACTGTTCCCATGAGGCACAGGGTCAAGACTGATTTGCATATAGCCGTGTCTGAACTTGGGTGGCGAAGTGAGCTAAAGAACGATGATGGATTCAACCCAGATCTGTGACTGGGGGTGAGTGTCTGAAAAGTTTCAGCGCTCCGTCCATCATCTCCTTATGTTTGCATTATTATTGTTTATGTGCAGGAAGGTCCCCCTTCCGGCACATAAACAATCATTTTTTTTAGAAATGCCGTTTTGCAGCTGCTATGTGTGCTGCATTAAGCAGCACACATAGAAGTTGCAAAACAGCATTTAAAGATTGTTTATATGCAGGAAGGGGGGATCTTCCTGCACATAAACAATCTTCCCCTCAACACAGGCACCCTTGCACTATGGTGCAAGGGTGCCTGCGTTGGCTCTAGGCAGATAAAGTTATTGCCAGTGCCAGGGTAAACGCAGAGCTGCACCATATTCTAGTAAATATGGTGCAGCCCTGCGTTTCTAAAGTGACGAAGCGTGCCGTTAGCCTTTTTGGCTTAAGGACACACTTCGCCACTTTATTGTAAATATGCCACCATATCTCTTGCAAAACATAGGGGCATATGTACAAGCCCCTATCGCCATCACATAGTGACTGTGGTGGTGATAGGGGCATCGACATATTTACAAGGCAGCATTAAACCACTTAACGTGGCTTAATGCTGCCTTGTAAATAAAGCACCCTTTCAGGCAATGCTAAGCGTGAAAGGGGTGGGCAGTGGGTGATGTGGTGGACGTTCCACCGCAACACCCATTGATTTTGACGTTGCCCTCCTATTTACAAGGGCAGCGTAAATAGGAGGCAGAGCCATAATTAAGAACAGGGAATACCTGGTCTTAAGTTGGCGAAATGAGGAGAAATGCTTTATATCTCCTCGTTTTTGCTTTTTCCATGTGTGCTGCCTTGTGCACACTTCTATGTGTGCTGCAGTAAGCAGCACACATAGAAGTGACAAAATGGCATTTAAAGATTGTTTATGTACAGGAAGGGGTGCCATCCTGTACAAAAACAATCTTTCCCCTGCACCCAAACACCCTTGCACTATTGTGCAAGGGTGCCTGTGTTGGCGCTACACTGCTAAGTGTTGTGCCAGCGCAGGGCGAAACGCAAGGCTGCACCTTATTCTCGTAAATATGGTGCAGTCCTGAGTTTCTGAAGTGGCAGAGTGACTGCTAACGTCTCACTCCCAGGGCCGGACTGGGAACCGAGAGCAGCCCTGGCAAACTGTTCGGCCGGCCACCCTGGGGGGAAGGGGTGCGGCCGAGCAGTTTGCTAGGGCCGGTTTCGGCTGATTTTGTTACAGGGGTCCGACATTGCCGGCCCCGGTGACGAAAACGGCCCCCCCAGAGGCCCAAAAACCTGCCTCCACCCTGGCGGCACACTGGGGAAGCGCCCGGTGCCCGCTACGGCCAGTCTGGTCCTGCTCACTCCGCCACTTCAGTTGTAAATATCCCCCATAATTCCATGTATATTTGTCTGGCAGGCAAATTTCCCGTCAGTCGTGACTGGATGCCGATGCTTCAGCCTCAGTCTATCGTCATTCAAACATCCTCAAATATCTCCCCACTAAGTTCTGAGATACTCTTAGGGGCATATTCACAAGGACTCATCTCTGAGTTATCGCCACCTTAACGCATCAAAAGTGGAGATAAATTTAACGCCCCATTCACAAGCGTGTGCAAACTGCAGACATCGCCAGTATTTCCGCGATAACTGCCGCAAAATTTACCTCCACGGGTGACACCACCAACTAACCCTAATGAGATGCAGAGTAGGCATTCCAGTGCAAAAACACATGAAAACACCACTACACCACATTCACAACGAATTGCCAGATCTGCGATGCGAACCAAAAACAGGGGATAAGCCGCGGTAGCAACAAGGATTTAACACCTGCCTTCTGCTGGTGTTAAGCAGGACGACTACCTGCAGCATGAAAGGGAGCCCAGCCCAGAGCCAAATCTGAAGACCCACAGATGCCATGGAGACAATGATCATGCAGCTCGGAGACCCAGGAGTGCCACAACACCCACCGCCACCCCTCCCAGGACCCCCCCCGGACAACCACATACCGTGCACGACACAAGAGCCACTAAAAGCGCATGATGTCGCACAATGACAACAAGAAACACACATGTGTGGTCAGAAGAACGAGAAACAGGCACTCATCATTGAAGTAACAACCAAAAACTTTATTGAAATACAACACAAAACACCAATGCGGAAGACTCCTGTAGGGTCCGTCCGGGACAATCTTGATGTCACAGCCTGGAAAAGAAAGCACAAAATCAGAACGTGTGTCATGCGCACATCAAAGGAGCGAGACACAGAGAAACAGAGAATGAAAGAAAGGCAGAGCGAGAAAGAAAGAAAGGGAGAGAGAGAGAGAGAGAAAGAGAGAGAGAGAGCAAGAAAGAAAGGGAGAGAGAAGGAAAGGAAGGGAGAGAGAGAGAGAGAAGGAAGGAAAGGAAGGGAGAGAGAGAGAGAAGGAAAGGAAGGGAGAGAGAAAGAGAGAGAGAAAGAAAGAAAGAGAGAGAGAGAGAGAGAGAGAGAGAGAAGGAAAGGAAGGGAGAGAGAGAGAGAGAAGGAAAGGAAGAGAGAGAGAGAGAGAGAGAGAGAGGGAGGGACACTGCCGCCCCGCGCACCCAGGCACCACTTCTCACCTGCTGCCACCGGTGTGTCTCCAACCACGTGCCGGTATACACTGCAAGCCACCAGGTCTGCAATCTGTAAACGAGGCCAGAGTCAATCATGGCAGAGTCCATCTCACTGCACACGGCAACAACGCCTGTCCGTCCCTGCTCACACATGCAGCCTCACCCAACCCCCTCCTGCTGGCCAGCGCTGGCTGTCCGCACTTGCGCACCCAGGCCCCACTGCTCACCTGGGGCCAACGGTGTGTCCACCAGTGGGCACACCATGTGCCCATGCAAGCTCCAGGCCCAGGTTCCGCCACCATGGCACGCTCCACATCAAGAGGACCCGCACCGCGGCCCAGCAGGTCCCACACATGACGCGGAGTCCTGAGGCATCAATGGCAGAGACCACATCAGTGCACACGTCATCATCGCAGGCTGCACACCCGCTCAGCAATTTCGGTGCCACTAACCCTGTGCAACCCCAGTCAGCGCCACGTGGTGGTAGACCCGTGACGGCCGCAAGGCTTCGGGTGCCACTAACCCTGTGCAACCCCAGTCAGCGCCACGTGGTGGTAGGCCCGTGGCGGCCGCAAGGCTTCGGGTGCCACTAACCCTGTGCAACCCCAGTCAGTGCCACGTGGTGGTAGGCCCGTGATGGCTGCAAGGCTTCGGGTGCCACTAACCCTGTGCGCAACAACTCATGGGAATCGTGGAACGTCCGTCATCCAGTCACCACCGGCAGTGGGGAATGTGACGTTGTCGGCCCCTTATATTGGCGGGGTCACATGGCCCGTGACGCCTGTGCCGGATGGGTGTGGTGTGTGTGCAAACCTGCCCTCAGGGGGGGGTCGTGACATGCTGACAACTAGACTAGTGACCTGCAGACCACTAGCGTGTAAACCTGCGACTTGTAGCTGTGTGCCCCCCCATCGGAGCGTAAGCGGAGTGGTCTGGCCTGGCGTATGCCGGACCAGCGCAGGGCTTGCAACAATGACTCGATGCGCTGGGCGTGGTTCAGTCCATGTCCGGACAAGGAAGTGACTAATGCGTGTGTCCCTGTTGTAGTGTCTACGGCACCCGGAACGCAATAGGGAATGTAGCACACTGTGACTGGAATCCCACTAGATGAGCATCATTGACGTTAGGGGGAATCACTGACCCTACATTCATCCACACATTCATACATGAATGATGAAAGACATGACACAGCAGTGCGTTTCTGGATGTTTAATGCACATCCAGTGGAGTTTTGCAGCTGGAGCAGTACAGGGCCATGCCAACCCCACTTCACAAGATGGGCCTGTGGAGGGCCAGCCAGTGTCCATCGGGGATTGACAAGTACAGCGGAAGAGGAAGGGTACAGTCCGCGGTCTGGTCGCCGTGTCATTGGTCACCAAACAGATTATGGCAGTCCATGTCGAGGGCAAAGGTGAGTGCAGCAGAGTGTATCAGGGGTCAGTGGAAGGTCATGGGGCCATGTGCGGCACCAAGCAGCAACAGGCCAGGTGGCGAACATGAATGCTCGTGCCTCCTCCTGATCTCAAGCCCATCCATATCCTCGTCCTCGGATGTGTGCTCTGCCCCACCTGTGGGTGGTGCAGTTCCGGCTGCGGCACTGTGTGCCACTGACACATCAGAGGCCGGAGGTGGATTGTCGGCCGCATTGTGTGGCAGTGACACATCAGGTGCTGGAGTGGAAATGCCTGCCGCACTGTGAGGCACTGGCACACCGGGGGGCGGAGATGTGGATGGTGTAGGAGCAGCAGCATTCATCTGCGCCACGCGTTGTGGCAGCAATGCCATGATGAGGATCTGCAGGGCATGGTAGATCCCAGCTATATTTTGCTGATGTGCAGCGGTGGCTGCCATCCTTTCCGCCTCCATCCGCACCATGTCCTCCATGAGCCTCCGCATGTGTGCCAGCTCACGGCTGAGATCGCTGGAGCCACTCTGAGCGGACAGGTGTTCTTGTCTCCGAGTCATGACTCCAGCGATGTCAGCCAGGGCTAGATGGAGACCATGGAGCGGCCTGTGGGTGTCCGTTAGGGACTGGAGGTGGTCCCTGATGGGACTCAGACACCCATGGATGGCGTCAAGTTTGGAAGCCATGAGATCGAACCCCACCTGCACCTGCTCAGCCATCTCCCTCTGGACCTCCAACACACGGCGTTGGAAGGCCATGTGTTCTTTGGGGGGGTCTTGGGAGACAGCCGGGGTTGTGGGTGCCTCCTGCTGGGTGGTTTGTGGAGTGGGTGGGGTCTCCTCGATGCAGCTGGGCTGCCCTTGTCCTGGAGGTGATTGGCGGATGAGTTCAATGATGTCTTGGAGGGCTTGGAGACCCTTATTAGGGTCCTCAAGAAAATACTTCCCATGCTCCCGGTACATACTCGTGCATTGGTAGTAAGGAGTGTCCATGAGCAGGTTAGATTATTGTAATGCCCTGCTACTGGAGTCCCCTAAATATTTAACTGGGAGACTGCAGAGAATCCAGAATGTAGCGGCCAAGCTGGCCTTGATGAGACCTCGTCAGTCCTCCCCTCTCAGGCCCTTGCGGACCTTCATTGGCTCCCAATTCTGCAGAGGGTTCACTTTAAATCCCTCTGTGTTGTGTTCAAGGCACTGCACGGTCTTGGGCCAATACCATTGCAGAGTAAATTTAGTTGGTATGTTCCCACTCGTTGCCTTTGGTCTTCTTCTGCCAATTGGGTGAAAGTGCCTAGGGTCAGAAGAGCTAAACTGGGGGGGGGGCAAGCTTTCAGTGTTGCTGCTGCAAGGCTCTGGAACAGCCTACCTACGGAGTTGCGACAGATGACGGACTTTTGCCGTTCAGAAAGAAATTAAAGACTTGGTTCTTTCCCAGAGTATAATGCCTTCTGCCCTCTGTCACAGGCTTTTTTCCGTCTCTCAGCGCCAGGATACCCGGCGGGTTGCAATGCGCTCTACAAATAGCCCTTACATTACATTACATTGGGTGTCGATGCTGGTGGTGTCCTCCTCGTCATCAGTGAAGAGTGGCTGGGACTGCTCTGCAGGAGGTGTTGACGGTGCCCTTGCAATGTGAAGGGGAGATGCTGTGTTACAATGTGTCCACATGTATGTAGCCGCATGGTACATGTTCACGTTCAGACAGAATGGCAATGTACATTGTGACAGTCTGTAGGTCAGGGCCATGATCCAGAGTCATTGTGGGTGTGCACTGTGCTCTGCTTGATTGTGCATGAGTGCCATTGTGGCCATCTCCCCCCGTCCCCCAAGTACCTGGTGGTCACTCACCCTGTTGCTGTTGTGTAGTGTCATGTCGAGCAGTGTCCGGTGCCCCGACTCCTGCCATGGTCTCCACACTGATGACTGTCGACACCAGCTTCTCCATGTCATCCAGCTCCAGCTGTGGCACTGGGCTTCCACCTCCAGTCTGCATTGCTGCCTTCTGGTTGCCTGCGAGTTTTTCCTTGGTTTTGCGCTTGATGTCAATCCATCGCCTCTTGACCTCGTCCATTGACCTCTTGTGCTCTCCGACAGCATTCACCTTGTTCACGATGGACCGCCATATTCCATTTTTGGTGCCCAATGACACATTGGAGGTGACGAACAATTGTTGATGGTGTTCTATCACCTCCGTGACCAGGATCCTATTCTCCTGCGGACTGAACTTCGTCTTCCTCTTCTTGTCCTTGCCCTTCCCTGTTCCGAGGTCCCAGGCTGGTCGTCCGGGGTGCTTGTGGGGTTCCGCTCGTCCTCTGCGCCTGGTCCGGCTGCCTCCATGGTGCTTCGGTGTTGGTCATTTTGTGTTTGTGTGTTTTTTCTACTTTTGTAGTGATTTTCCCGCCTGCCGTGTGTGTATGGCAGGCCTGGTGCTGCTTATCGCTGATTTCCTCATCGCGGGATACACATCGCATGTTTTTTTGCGTTGGGGTTTGGGTTTTTATCACCGTCGCGGCTGTTGTATCGCCGACATTGTTCGCGTTTTCGGGAGACTATCGCATGGTACCGCCGTGTTGTGAATTCCACGTTAACACGGGGTTATTTTCCTGCGATAGACTGAGCTATGTAAAGTTGCGTTAACATTTTTTGGAGGTGTTTAGCGCACGTTCTTGTGAATATTGCCCTTAATGAGGCGCTCAGATAGTAGAATTTATATGTGAAAAACTGAATGAAGTACTGTAAATCTGGAACTGCTTTGTCAAACACAGAGAAAAAATGGCACTAATGTTGTTCAACAGATGTCTGCAAACTACTTCAGATCAGCAAAGCTGTTGACTGCACCAACGCTAAAAGGGACCAGGTTAAATGCCAATGCCGCCGTTGCAGTAATTACTTGGTTTGAAAAGAGGGTAAATGGCCTTTCGTGGACATAATGCCTAATAAAAATACCTCTAAAAAACATTCAAGACTATTCCTCCCTTAGTTTTAACTCAAGAAGGACTCGATATCTCCCTTCGACCCGTCATGCATGAAGCTGGCTATCTGGCACACCACAAAGAGGAGGATCCTGGGATTATTAGTGAATGGGCAGCCCCTCCCTTTGAATGCCAACCCAAGGTATCACCAGCCACAAAAACACACAGAACTAGACGCCTTGGTGCTGATTTGAGCTTGCCTTTGTAACAGTTCTTAGTTTCGCAACAGTTGCTTCACGCAAGCAGTGCAATGATAAAATGTAAAAGAGAGTCAACAAACAAACATGCGCGATGTTGCTAAGGCACGGACTCGAGCTACTAGATTACTGTGTGCCCTTTTAATGAAGGGCTCGTGACCCGTAAAAAGTTAAACGTTAACCTGTTCTGATTGAAACGGAGCTGCTCTGTGTTGTACGGGAGAGTTGTAGCGTGGCATTTGCAGATAAACTCTTGTGAATGCGTCCTTGTGTAATGTAACTGGTGCTCGTGTAGAGCGCTCCAATACCTCGGATCGAGTCGGCGCTAGATCAAATTGCGAGAAAAAAACCTCGCCTTACCTTCTGCAGCAGTGCTCAAGTTGTAAATGCATGTGAGTGCGTACGTCGGCGAGCGCGCAGTGGGCAAAACTTTTTCTTAGGAACCCGCAGGTGATGCCTGCAGAAAGGAGTGTGGTCCGAGTTCCAATTCGGCCTAGCTTGATTTCAACGTCTGCCTCTTTCTTCCACCACCCCTTCTCACTCTTGCATGTTCTTTCCCCAAAGATGGCTGTCTCAGCTTCCAACACTCCTCCCGACCATGATATATCACTCTTCATAAAATCATCTCGATAAAAGAGGCACAGCTAAAATGTGAGGGGCTTATTTACAAGGCCCTTGCGCCACTTTTGCGTCACTTTTCCCATGTTAAAAATGACGCAAAAGTGGCGCAAGGGCCTTGTAAATCTGCCCCTAGTCCTTACAGCCGAGATTTATCTCTACCTGCAGAACATATTCCCTAGGTGAAGATTTATCTCTAACTGCAGAACATAGGGGCATATTAGCAAGACCGGCGATAAAATTATCGCCGTTTTAGCGGCAGGAAACTGCTGCTAAAACGGCGATAATGGGCTTGCTAATATGCGTTATAAATTCCAATAGAAGCCCAGGTTAGATGTGCAGGACATCTAACCTGGGCTTCTATTGAATTCTATAACGCATATTAGCAAGCCCATTATCGCCGATTTAGCGGCTGTTTCCTGCCGCTAAACGGCGATAATTTTATCGCCGGTCTTGCTAATATGCCCCATATTCCCTAGGTGAAGATTTATCTCTAACTGCAGAACATATTCCCTAGGTGACAAAAATAATTCCCCTGAGATTGCCGCCATTTACCCAGCCATCCCAAAAGGGGGAAACAGTGACATCACTTCCTGTTGAAATACCAAGCAAAATAAAAAAACAACAGAAAGTATAAACATAATAATTAGGGCTCCCTGTTTTCCGTTTTTACTGATTTTTACAGATAAATACAGACAGAAAACCATTTATTTTCCTGTCTGTATTTATTTTTAAATGGGGATAAAAACGGAAACTGGGTTGTTTTTGAGCGATTCTAAATGCTGTCAATCATGACTACCAGGGCAATAGCTCTATTGATCAAAAGGTAAGGGGTTAAAAATAAAGGAATTTTAGTAAAGAGCCTTAAACAGCAATAGGTATGCACAACCTTGATATTAAAATGTATATGTTTTCTTATAAGAGCATATTTTATCATCTGAGTGTATTTATATCCCTGAAACCGGTCAGTCGTTCAGGCATGAGTGCATATTTATCGGTCAAATAAATGTAGAAATATACTAATTTCAGATTTATTTTTTCACAAAACCCAAAATAAATATGGATAAATACAGAAAAAATGAACAAAAAATAAATATGGATAAATACAGATGGAAATGTCCCAAAAATAAATACCATATAACCGGGAGCCCTAATAATAATCAATCCCACCTCTGGGAGGCAGGTCAGGAACCAGGACTGTGTCAGGGGAGACCAGGACTCAGAGTAATGAAGATTACCGGTAAGGAACCGGGGCATTCAGACCCTTGGCAAGCACAGTATGCGTGTGTGCTGACTGATATACTTCTTGCAATAAGATGCCGAAAATTAGATGCGACTTTGGCTCATGTTTCTGTGTTCTTGCTTCTTGATGTGTGCTGCTAAATAACTGCACACTACACATGAATACTCATCTACGTGTGAGCTTAGTCGACCCTCTTTTAAAAGCGAAATGGGATACTTTGTAGATTTAATGAATATTTCCAGGACAGGCATTGAAAAAACTGGGACTGTCCCAAAAAGTCCAAGGTGTGGTTCCCCTAATGACAGTACAGTGAATTGCCCAATCCCCCAAAATCGACACGACTGGATGCCCAAACTTAAGAAACTGGGTAGCCACCATCCACCTTGGCTAATCTGCACTGTCTCATCCTTAGCCTGGAGCACATATGGCTGCCATTTTGCTTCTGCCTGTATTTCATTTTCCAGGTTTTTCCTCAGGACCGAGTATTACGTATATCGACACTCAGGCATTGGTGTGGCCAAATGAACAAGAACGGCAATTTCCCAAAATGCTAGGGGGAGCGATGGTGATATCACGTATCATTTGACACCCTGTGACATCACAAGATTGACCTACTGTCCCACCCCTTCCCCATTAAACAGATTTCTGTTTGTTTCTGAAGAACTAGGGTAAGGCAGGGAGGGGAAACCACAGAAAGTAAACATTGCTGTTAGAGCTTTGTCTATTTGCTCTTCATACTGCCTTCAGAACTCTTGAGGCAAAATTTAGCAAGTACAGTGTCAGCGGAACCAAATGGCAAGCTAAGAGTAGCAATGAGTACCTCTGGCTTCCACCAACTGAAGTCCATGATTCAAGTAAGAACAACAGTTTTGTGTAAAAGATGCTCCCTTACAGCTTGGACTATGGGCCTATGAAATCTAAACCATGTTGTGCTCTACAGACCAAAAATGGTTTATCCAGTTATTTTATCACCAGGGGTAACAGATGGATTGATGGGTATTAAACATTTGCCTGAAGCCATATTAGAATAAAATTATTATGAAAACCAATGTCTTTGAATAATAAGACGAACAAGTAGCCACTGGTTTTAAGCTTAAGTCAACTAAGGAGGAAGCTCGATCTTGTTTTGCTACCCTTGTCACGTGCTACCTTACAACACTACAATGGAGATTTGGTGTAGAGTGTTCCATACAAAACTGCTCTATTTTAGAACATCTCTGGTCAGTAATTGAACCACCTCTTATTTTACAATAGAGATCCTCTTAGTGATAACAGGGTGATTCCTAAGGGAATAAGTGAATTCCGTGTGCTGTCTCTTTCATTTCTGCATGGCCAATGGTAACTCTAGCCCATAGGTAATATGGGAAGGAATTACAAGACACTGAGGGGGATATTCTCAAGGACTTATCGCCGAGTTAGTGGCACTTTATCGCAGCCAAAGTGGTGATAAATCCATTGCACTATTCACAAGCAGGTGCTAACAGCCGATATCACCAGTTTTCCTGCGATAGTAGCCGCAAAAAACATCGCCACAAATGATACCGGCAACTAACGCTAATGATATGCAGAGTAGGCGTTCCCGTGCAAAAAGCCGCGAAAACACCACTTCGCAACATTCCCAACGACCAGCCAGATCGGCGATAAGATTCAAAAACATGCGCTAAGGCTCGTTAGCAGCAGGGATTTAACACCTGCTCTTACCTGGTGTTAAGTCGGACGACAACCTGCACCATAAAAGAGAGCCCAGCCCACAGCCACACCAGAAGAACAACAGATGCCATGGAGCTACTGATCAGGCAGCTCGGAGCCCCAAGAAGGCCACAACACCCACCGCCACAACCCCCAGGACCCACCCCCCCCCCCCCGGGCTCGGACAAAGATATTTCACATCAACCTTACAAATTCATGAACACAACATTTCGCCTGATGTCACACAATTACAACAATTAACATTCATGTGTGGTCAGAAAAAGGAAAAACATTCATACATCTTTGAATTTCCCCAAAAATTATTTTATTCAAATTCAACTCAATACTACTATTTGGAATAGTCATGGCGGGTCTTCTCTGGACAATCTGTAAGTCACAGCCTGCAAAACAAAATTGAAGATAAGAAGGTGTGTCATGTGCTCCTCAAAGGACAGAGAGAGAGAGAGAAAGAGAGAGAGAAAGACATGGAGAGAGAGAGAGTGAAAGAAAGTGTTAGAGAGAAAGGGGGAGAGAGGGAGAAGGAGAGAGAGAGTAACAGAGGGAGAGAGAGACAGTGAAAGGAAGAGAGGGAGAGAGAGAGACAGTGCCGACACTGCGTACCCAGGCCTCACTGCTCACCTGCTGCCACCGGTGGGTCTCCAACCACGTGCCGGTATACACTGCAGTCCACCAGGTCCCTTATCTGAAACAGAGTCCAGAGCTAATGATGGCAGAGTTCATATCATTGCACACGGCAACATCGCTTGCCCGCCCCTGCGCACACAGGCTGCTGCACCCCAGCCCCTCCTGCCGCCCAGCGGGGATTGCCCGCCCCTGCGCACCCAGGCCTCACTTCTCACCTTCCGCCACCGGCGTGTCTCCAAGAGGGCCCACCACGTGCCGGTGCAAGCTCCAAGTCCGGGGCCCGCGACCTTGGCAGCCTCCACATCATGCAGCCCCGCACCGCAGTCCACCAGGTCGCACACTTGATTCTGGGTCTTGATTTTGCAATGACAGAGATCATATCAGTGCACACGGCATCATCGCAGGCCGCACACCCGCTCAGCTCTATAGGTGCCACTAACTCTGTGAACCGCGAGGCAACGCCACGTGGCGGTAGGCCCGCGCTGCCCGCTGGCTCAGGCCTACACTGCGGTCCACCAGGTCGCACACTTGATTCTGGGTCTTGATATTGCAATGGCAGAGGCCATTTCAGTGCACACGGCATCATCGCAGGCTGCACACCCGCTCAGCACTTTAGGTGCCCCTACCTCAGTGCACCGAAAGTCACCGTCCCGTGGCGGTAGGCCCGTGCCGGCCGCAGTGTATCCGGTGCCACTGACTCTGTGCAACGCAAGTCATGGACCCTTTATGATTGAGTCTCGTGATATGCCAGGCGGACGCAGCCATGTCACCTCAGGCAGTGGGGAAGAACTGGGACACGTAGCGTCGTCGCCACCCCCTTTATACGTAAGCCGAGTGGGCTGGCTCGGCGTACACCAGGCCAGCGTAGGGGTGTGAATAATTATCCCTGGCCTCTGGGCGTGGTTCATATCTGGGCTGCACAGGAAACCAACTGATGCGGGTGTCTCTGTTGCAGTGTCGGCGCCACACGGCCCGCAATCGACAATGTTGCAATGTTGCATGCACACGGAGGGCGGCCGCGTATGAAGGGATTGTACAGGGAGCGCAAGGCCGCTCGGGGTCTTGGCTCATACATGCCAACTGTTGTGTGTGTATCGCTATTGGTGCACCATAAGCCCAAGGCCTAGCCTCAATTGCAGCGCGAAAGCCACATCACATTTCCAGGATTTAAGCAGTAGTCAGACTAACATTAGGGATGAAAGCTCCTTTGTCTCAATACAGAAGGCGGAGGACATCTGCACCTCCGACCTTGGTTTTGCATGCGGCAGGCACCACCTGAGAGAGATACCATAGCAGATGATGACGACTCCCACACTACGCACAGCGCTAATGATAGACCAACGTATCCACACCCCACACACAGAAGTCTGTGCTCGAGGTACTCTTGCATGGAATGTCCTTGACACTTATGCACACAACAACCCATACGTCCAAACGTTGCACACTCATACGACTCATTGCTCCGAGCAGTGGCATATCATTCACATAACTGCTGCAGGTCAGAAGAGTGCGATACCAAAGGGGATGATGGACAGAGCGTTTGAGCAAATCAAACACTCATCCCCAGTCAACTGATCTGGGTTTAATCCATCATCATTCTTTAGCTCACTCCACCACCCCAGTTCAGACATGGCCATATGTAAATCAGTCTGACCCTGTGCCTCATGGGAACAGTCCAGCCCGAACTGCCAAGCCATGTCCTCCCTGGACCGGAAACAAGCATCCTGGGACCGGTTTCTGGCTAATCAGCCGTCATCAGCCAGGCTAGCTTGAATCCAGTGGCAGAGTGAGCAAGGGACCCACGTCTGGGCATACCCTGCCAACTTAGGGCAAACAAAGCGATACCAAAGGGGATGATGGACGGAGCGTTTGAGCAAATCAAACACTCACACCCAGTCAACTAATCTGGGTTTAATCCATCATCATTCTTTAGCTCACTCCACCACCCCAGTTCAGACATGGACATATGCAAATCAGTCTGACCCTGTGCCTCATGGGAACAGTCCAGCCTGAACTGCCAAGCCATGTCTTCCCTGGACCGGAAACAAGCATCCTGGGACCGGATTCTGGCTAATCAGCCGTCATCAGCCAGGCTAGCTTGAATCCAGTGGCAGAGTGAGCAAGGGACCCACGTCTGGGCATACCCTGCCAACTTAGGGCGAACAAAGCGATACCAAAGGGGATGATGGACGGAGCGTTTGAGCAAATCAAACACTCACCCCCAGTCAACTGACCTGGGTTTAATCCATCATCATTCTTTAGCTCACTCCACCATCCCAGTTCAGACATGGCCATATGCAAATCAGTCTGACCCTGTGCCTCATGGGAACAGTCCAGCCCGAACTGCCAAGCCATGTCTTCCCTGGACCGGAAACAAGCATCCCGGGACCGGTTTCTGGCTAATCAGCCGTCATCAGCCAGGCTAGCTTGAATCCAGTGGCATAGTGAGCAAGGGACCCACGTCTGGGCATACCCTGCCAACTTAGGGCGAACAAAGCGATACCAAAGGGGATGATGGACGGAGCGTTTGAGCAAATCAAACACTCACCCCCAGTCAACTGATCTGGGTTTAATCCATCATCATTCTTTAGCTCACTCCACCACCCCAGTTCAGACATGGCCATATGCAATTCAGTCTGACCCTGTGCCTCATGGGAACATCCAGCCCGAACTGCCAAGCCATGTCTTCCCTGGACCGGAAACAAGCATCCTGGGACCGGTTTCTGGCTAATCAGCCGTCATCAGCCAGGCTAGCTTGAATCCAGTGGCAGAGTGAGCAAGGGACCCACGTCTGGGCATACCCTGCCAACTTAGGGCGAACAAAGCGATACCAAAGGGGATGATGGACGGAGCGTTTGAGCAAATCAAACACTCACCCCCAGTCAACTGATCTGGGTTTAATCCATCATCATTCTTTAGCTCACTCCACCACCCCAGTTCAGACATGGCCATATGCAAATCAGTCTGACCCTGTGCCTCATGGGAACAGTCCAGCCCGAACTGCCAAGCCATGTCTTCCCTGGACCGGAAACAAGCATCCTGGGACCGGTTTCTGGCTAATCAGCCATCATCAGCCAGGCTAGCTTGAATCCAGTGGCAGAGTGAGCAAGGGACCCACGTCTGGGCATACCCTGCCAACTTAGGGCGAACAAAGCGATACCAAAGGGGATGATGGACGGAGCGTTTGAGCAAATCAAACACTCACCCCCAGTCAACTGATCTGGGTTTAATCCATCATCATTCTTTAGCTCACTCCACCACCCCAGTTCAGACATGGCCATATGCAAATCAGTCTGACCCTGTGCCTCATGGGAACAGTCCAGCCTGAACTGCCAAGCCATGTCTTCCCTGGACCGGAAACAAGCATCCTGGGACCGGTTTCTGGCTAATCAGCTGTCATCAGCCAGGCTAGCTTGAATCCAGTGGCAGAGTGAGCAAGGTACCTACGTCTGGGCATACCCTGCCAACTTAGGGCGAACAAAGCGATACCAAAGGGGATGATGGACGGAGCGTTTGAGCAAATCAAACACTCACCCACAGTCAACTGATCTGGGTTTAATCCATCATCATTCTTTAGCTTACTCCACCACCCCAGTTCAGACATGGCCATATGCAAATCAGTCTGACCCTGTGCCTCATGGGAACAGTCCAGCCCGAACTGCCAAGCCATGTCTTCCCTGGACCGGAAACAAGCATCCTGGGACCGGTTTCTGGCTAATCAGCCGTCATCAGCCAGGCTAGCTTGAATCCAGTGGCAGAGTGAGCAAGGGACCCACGTCTGGGCATACGCTGCCAACTTAGGGCGAACAAAGCGATACCAAAGGGGATGATGGACGGAGCGTTTGAGCAAATCAAACACTCACCCCCAGTCAACTGATCTGGGTTTAATCCATCATCATTCTTTAGCTCACTCCATCACCCCAGTTCAGACATGGCCATATGCAAATCAGTCTGACCCTGTGCCTCATGGGAACAGTCCAGCCCGAACTGCCAAGCCATGTCTTCCCTGGACCGGAAACAAGCATCCTGGGACCGGTTTCTGGCTAATCAGCCGTCATCAGCCAGGCTAGCTTAAATTCAGTGGCAGAGTGAGCAAGGGACCCACGTCTGGGCATACCCTGCCAACTTAGGGCGAACAAAGCGATACCAAAGGGGATGATGGACGGAGCGTTTGAGCAAATCAAACACTCACCCCCAGTCAACTGATCTGGGTTTAATCCATCATCATTCTTTAGCTCACTCCACCACCCCAGTTCAGACATGGCCATATGCAAATCAGTCTGACCCTGTGCCTCATGGGAACAGTCCAGCCCGAACTGCCAAGCCATGTCTTCCCTGGACCGGAAACAAGCATCCTGGGACCGGTTTCTGGCTAATCAGCCGTCATCAGCCAGGCTAGCTTGAATCCAGTGGCAGAGTGAGCAAGGGACCCACGTCTGGGCATACCCTGCCAACTTAGGGCGAACAAAGCGATACCAAAGGGGATGATGGACGGAGCGTTTGAGCAAATCAAACACTCACCCCCAGTCAACTGATCTGGGTTTAATCCATCATCATTCTTTAGCTCACTCCACCACCCCAGTTCAGACATGGCCATATGCAATGGCAGAACATCCCAGCCACATGCTTAACCCCTGTCACGTGGAACTGTACCGTGCACGTATGCTGCATTTACTGGGGGCACTGCCATTGGGAGTGCTGGGGATCAGTTACCGGCTAAGCTTCCGCCCTGCCAACGTCACCTGCGTTCAGCCTGTGTTGCATTGTCGATTGTGCATATTCCAGTGGTCCATGAATGTCTGCCTATCCAACAGGATGGTAGCTGAACTGTTGGCCCACGACCAGGAGTGTCACCGTGATACCCGTTCATGGGATGCCTTGATACTTGGCATACATGCTGGCAGCCGGGCATGGGAGATTGCACAACTCCTCATGTGCAGTGACCACATTGAACCGCTCCCCTATTGGGCTGTAATGCATATTGGTGAAAGGGGGTGGACGCAGCACTCCTGTCGGGACCTGCTAATGGATTGGCTCGCAGTCCTGTTCGCTGAAGACAACAACGAGCTCATGTTGGAAATGATAGCCTACGAAGCTGCAATCGTCTTCATGGACGAGTAACTACGTACCTGGAGCCACAACATATTGTAAGCCATTGCACAGGTCCCAACACCTTGTTGCATCTTGGAGAACTGGTCACATATCCCACGACAACAGTGGACATGGCTGCATTCGCCTGGACTCCGAATACATGAGCGGCCCACAACGCGGGTTGACACACACCTGTGCAAGGTGAGTGGACAGCGGCGCTTGGCAACGTTCCTCAATCTGACATACTGCTGGAGGGAGAGTACACACATGTAGGTATGCGGAGAGATGTTCTGTTGTCAAATGTGATGGGGGACAATACTTTAGGCCTGCCAACTACTTTGACATTTCATACACAGCCCTATTTCAAACATTGCGTGGGTCAAAGTTGTGAGTTTGCGCAATTGTTGTTTCAGAGCAATGAGGCCACAGTTGTGCACACCTTCCCAGTCATCTCATTGGCCATGTGGGTCACGGACAAACATGCGCATTGCTTTCATTTCCCTGGGTGTACCTTTTTGTGCAATCAATGTCCCTACATTCATCCATACTTTCATACTTGATCGATCATGGACATGACACATCTGTGTGATTTTGTAATGTTTTATTCACATTCGGTGGAGTGTCGGAGCTGGAGCAGTACATGGCCATGCAAACCCCACATTACATTGTAGCCCAGTGGAGGGCCAGCCAGAGTCATTTAGGGATTGACAAGTACATCGGAAGCGGAAGAGTACAGTCCGCAGACTGATTGCTGTGTCATTGGTAAGCAACAAAATATGGCAGTCCATGTCGAGGTCCAAGGTGAGTGTCGCAGAGTGTTTCGGGGGACAGTGGGAGGTGTTGTTACAGGCATGATGCATAGGGCAGAACCAAGCTGACACAGGGCATATAGCGGAGATGAATGCTACTGGCTCCTTCTTAATACAAAGGTGGAATCACCCGCATCTTCGTACACTGTGTCATCTGGCTGACATGTGGGTGCTGTTGTTTGGTCTGCAGCACTGTGTGCAACTGACACATAAGGGGCCGCAGGTGGTATGGCTGCAGCACTGTGTGCCACTGACACATCAGGGGCCAGAGATGTGTGTGTAGCAGTACCAGCAGCATTCATCAGCGACTGCCTTAGTGGCAGCAATGCGATGATGAGGATCTGCAGGGCATAGAAGATCCCAACAAGTTTTCGCTGGTGTGCATCCGTGGCAGCCATTCTTTCCGCATGCATCCGCTCCATGTTCTCCATTATCCTCAGCATCTGTGCCAAGTCTCGGGTGACATCGCTGAGGCCACTCTGACTAGACAGTTGTTCTCGTCTCAGAGCCA
Source organism: Calotriton arnoldi (assembly GCA_963921515.1). NCBI lineage: Eukaryota > Metazoa > Chordata > Amphibia > Caudata > Salamandridae > Calotriton > Calotriton arnoldi. The sequence goes on from CAWUFW010007575.1 coordinate 845,575, forward strand.
TGACTCCAGCGATGTCGGGCATGGATTGTTGGACATCATGAAGCGAACTGTGGGTGTCCTTTAGGGAGTGTAAGTGGTCCCTGATGGGACTTAGACACCCACGTATGTCATCTAGTTTGGCGGCCATGAGGTCGAACCCCACCCGCACCTGTTCAGCCACCTCCTTCTGGCAGTCTAACACCTGGGCTCGGAATGCGATGTGTTCTTTGGTGAGGTGCTGGGAGCCAGCTGTGGTGGTGGGTGCTTCCTGCTGTGTAGTCTGTGCAGGGGGTGGGGTCTCCTGGATGCAGCTGGGCTGCCCTGCTCCTGGAGGTGGGTTGCCGTAGCTGTCCATGAGCTGTTGTGGGGCATCGGTGTCGAAGGTGTGGAGGTCCTCTTCATCATCACTGATGTGTTGTCTGGTCTGCTCTGCAGTAAGTGTTGATTGTCCCTCTGCAATGTGAAGGGGAGATGCATTTTAACATTGTGTTCACATGCATGTTGATGCATTGTTCACGTTTACATACAGACTGCATGACAATGTACATTGTGACTGTTTGGGAGGAGCTGACTATTTGATGCGGGACAGTGGACATTTGAACTACATGACGGATGTGAGGTTATACACGTAGATTATCATCTCACAGTTTCCTGCTATGCCAGATGTGATTGTCCAGTTTCTACGCACAAGTGGCACCAGTTGTGTCCTCTGTTCTGTAGTGAAAGTGTTGCACTTTGTACCACATTGTCGTCAATGTTGATGTGCTGTGTTTGCTATGTGTGTGTGCTGCATTGTGGGAGAGTCGCCCCTGCAGCTGTGATTTTGCTGCCCCTTATCCCTTTGAGGCAGTGTGCCTTTGACTTCTGTGCTTCTACAGTGCTGAGCTGTTGCAGACTTGGCTACTTTTGGCTCTTGTTTGTATTTTGGACTCTTGGGCATGGTTTATCCGCAGATGTGTTGTTGACTTCAGGGGTTGTTTGTGCACGCGGATGTGTCAGAGTGTGACCTGCTCCTTTCCGGATGTGTTCCACACTCAGCCACCTCAGTGTCGTGGCATGCACCATGTCATGATAATTGTACTGCAGCCATGCTATTCATCATGCAGTGTCACTTGCATTGTCAGTGTGGCTCACAGACACGCAGCTTTGCTGGTTTTGCCACATGTGCATGGGTTGGTTGTGAATTTGGTGCTGTGTGGGGAGGGACCCCTTTGTGCCCATAGTGGACGGGGTCCTACTTGGTGTTTGTATGTGTGCTGCAGTGTGCCTAGGGGATCAGGAACATGATCCAGAGTCATTGTGGGTGTGCAGTGTGCTCCACTTAATTGTGCATGTGTGCCATTGTGCCCATCTCCACCCGTCCCTCCAGCCCCTGTTCGGTACTCACCCTGGTGCTGTTGTGTCCGGTCATGTCGAGCAGTGTCCGGACCCTCAACTCCTGCCACCGTCTCCCCACTGATGACTGTGGACACCATTTCCTCCATCTCATCCAGCTCCTGGTGTTCTGCTGGACTGCCACCTCCAGTCTGCATTGCTGCCTGATGGTTGTCAGCAAGTTTCTTCTTGGTTTTGCGCTTCGCATCATTCCAGCGCCTCTTGACCTCTCCAATTGTCCTCCTCCTCACTCAGACTGCATTCACCTTATCCAGGATGGACTGCCATATTGCATTTTTATTTTCCAATGACACGTTGGGGGTGACGATCAGTTGTTGGTGGTGTTCTATCACATCCGTTTTGATGATCCTGTTTTCCTGCGGACTGAACCTTGTCTTCCTCGTCTTCTTCTCCTTGCCCTTCCGTGACCCCGAGGTCCCAGGCTGGTCCTCCTGGGGGCTTGTGGGGGTCTGGTCGTCCTCTGTACTTGCTCCGGGTTTCTCCATGGTGCTACGCAGTTAAATTTGCTTTGTTTGTGTTTTTCAGTGCTTTTATAGTGCATTTTCCCGCATGACACGTAGGAATTGCAGGCCTGTCGCTGGTTATCGCTGATTTTTGTATCGCGATTTGGGACATCGCAACTTTTTTTGCGTTCGTGTTTTTCATTTCTTCGGTGTTGTGTTAATTTTAACGCGGGCATTTGGCGCGTTATCGTGAGACTATCGCATGGTGCCGCCGGGTTGAGAATACAACGTTGACACAGTGTTATTTTCCCGTGATAGACTGCGATGTGAGAAGTTGCGTTAAGCTAATTTTGCAATAGTTAACACACGTTCTTGAGAATATCCCCCTGAGTGTGGAGTGGCGGTGATTTTTTACCCAGAATATAGAAAAAAGCTGATGTTAATTTAACTTTATTTTGTGATTACAGGAGGGGTCATGTATGCTGAATCATTTTTGTAGGTGCTGGGACCAACTTTCGCATATTTCTCAATGCTTCTCCATAGTTCTCAATGCTGCTGCAATGGGAAGATGGTGGAAGGTGCAGGAATGACACTTAGGCCTGAGTTATGACTGGGAGTTAAATTCCAATAACTGGTGATACAGAAGTTGTGTAGGGATTGGAGTCTTATTTGTGTGATAATTATCCAGGCTGTTTCCCCCTGACAGATTTCACCAGGTGTAGAATGTGGGAAACTGCTCCGTAAAAAGAGAAATCCAACTGTTATGCCTGATTTCCAGGACCAAAACCTGGAGCAAAAGATATTCACTACATCAGGTAAATACCTTACTCTAGGGTATTAGAACCTAACCGGAGCTGCTAACACCTCTTCCACCCGATTGTGCCACACGCATAATCAGAGCCCTAGCCAGAAGGCATCTTTAAAACTTTTACTTGAAGGTGGCGAGCAAAATATATTGCCCATATTTTTCCAGTGTGGTATTAACTAGTCTCCAGAGACAGTGTGACCAGGTTATTGGACGCTCGTAGAAATTACCCTATAATACTCACAGCTATCGCACACATGGACTGGGAACACACAGGCCACTACAGTCACACTATGGAGAATTTTGTAAAATATATGTGTGTTTTCTCAGAAATCACTGCAGCTGACTGAAGCCACACTCCACATTATCTAGGAATTTCAGAGCTGAACTGACTTTTTTTTTGTCTCTGCTGCAGTTGAGTTTTGTTTTAACAATACTCAAGAAGAATGTGTGGTTTATTAATATATGCTTGAGTTTTGTTTCACTTAAGGTGAATCATTGCGATGATAAGTTTCAACTGTTGGGTAACATGTTTATGACATTACTCATATGTCCCAGGAAAGGTCCAGGGAATCTAGATGTCAGGAACGCAATTGACCTTTGTGGGAGTGGAGTCAGAAATAAAAGTATTACCTACCACACCTTAAGTTTAATTATAGCCCCCCCTCGAGAGTGTTTAATGAGGCACCAAGGATTCGTAATGCTTTTTAGATAATCTTGCCTGGAAAAATGAGCCTGTTCAATGTCTATTCTGGGCTGGCATTTGGAACGAGGATCAGTCCTGTGATGAAGCATGACATCTTCAGGGGGTGAGGGCACATTTCTTCCTTTTAAATAATACACAAACATGCACAACTTAATTCTAATACAAACCCGTTCTTTAGGGATCCAGACAATTTTATTTTAGTGTTGTGATGACTATAGCCATCTCTGACATATGAACATTACATAAGATCTATATCGGGGACCAAAGCTATCGTCAAGGGTTTTTGGAGCCCTCGGCTCGGATGTATTTGGTGACTCCTTCTTTGAGAATTTAGGGCAAGGTTTTTAAAAACACTGTGATTGCAAACGATATGATTTGCAAAATCACTGGGTTTGTGACCGCAAATGCCTGCTTCTTATATACAAAATACATTTTACAAGTCAGAAAGGTTAAAAAGGGTTTTGTAAACCATACCGATTCACAATTTAGAAGGGTGTAAAAGGGGCGTTCCTTCCATATTGAGATTTAGGGGCATATGTACAAGAACTTAACGCCGTCGTAACGTTAATTTTTTGACGTTACGGCGGCTTTTTTTTTATTGCCGTATTTACAAGTTGCAGCTAACTGCAGTTAGCAGCACTTTCCCAGCGTAAACATGAATTTTTAAGATCGCCACTTCTGTTAGCGGGACTTAACAAAAATGAGATGCAAGGTGGGCGTTCCCGTGCAAAAACTGCAGCTAACCCCACTTCACGATATTTACAATGAAATTCCCATACGGCGATAACCCATCAAAACTGCAGCTAAGTCCAGTTCGAGGCAGTTTTTTAAGACCAGAAAATAGCTGGTCTTAAAAATGGTGCAAACACTTCGGGCCTCATTTCAGAGGTTTTGGTGCTGGACAGCGCTGCAAGGAATGTTGCTGCGCTTCCCTGCGACAAAACAAAAGGGAAGGAATGCGCACTATCAATAAGATAGGGCGCATTCCTGGGCCTCAATCATGAAAAGTGTTCCATCGCTGCGACAAAACAGCGTTGCAACACTTTTCACTGCGCCCTCTTTGCGACACCATGGAAGGGCCGTATACAATGTACAGCGCTCCATTTTGCAATCAATGACAGATACGTCTAGAATCCTGATGTATCTGGCAGCGCTTAAGTCATGAATTGCTACAGCTGTGTTGCAAGCATGATGCAACTCCAGCAATGCTTGGGGCCAGCCTATCCCTATGGCACTGCCTCACCCTTACGCCTGCCATGAAGCAGGCATAAGGTTTTGACGGAGTGATGTCCTAGAATTGTCGCAGCGAAATCTGAGACTACACTGCGCCAATCCTATAAGCATTTGTGCATTGAAACGCCCACCCTGCATACATCATACCAGACGCAGGTATAATGTGTCACAGAGCTTCACAACGTCACGCATATGCCTAGATGCGTCACTTTGTAAATAAGGCGCAACGTGGTGCATGATCCACGCTGCAAGTACGTCAAGAAAATGACGCACCGGCGGCGTTAAACAACCGGAAGGGGCTCAAGATTAAGCTCCCAAGTCTTTTTCCCCTACGATGGTCACAATGGCTGCCATGCGCCAATGCAGGCACCCTTGCACCATGGTGCAAGGGTGACTGTGTTGCAGAGTTGATTGATGTTGTGGCTCCATCTCTACTCAAGACGTCTTCAGGTGCGTCTGGACTAGTGGAGGGCGGAAATGAACCAGTTGGCCTTCTTGGAGTGTTGTTTGCCTGGTCTTTTCTTGAGGGGTGCCAGGGTGTCGGGCATTTGGAGATCCATCGGTGGAGGATGCGCGCTGCGGTGTTGGCGTCTGTAAGGGCTGGCGGAGTGGTGGTGCTGAGGGAGTTGACAAGAAGTTCTTCGGTGGCCTTGATCCCACTGCGAGGGGGGGGCGATGATGGCAGTGGTGTACGGTGGGCGTGGTGAAGGCGTGATGTATATAATGATGGTCGGTCCAGAAGAGTTCTGTGGTGTGGCTGTAGTTGAAGTTCCCTCTGGCAGAGAAGACGGGCTCAAGCGTGTGTCCGGCTATGTGGGTTGGTGCGGTGACTAGCTGCTTGAGTCCGATGTTGGCGAGGTTCCCCAGGAAGGGGGTGGTGTTCTGGTCACTGGGGTTGTCCAGGTGGAATTTGAGGTCTCTGAGTAGGATGTAGTCGGTGGATGGGGCAGCCTGGGGTGCGATGACGTCTACAATGGCATCAGTGAATGGAGATTCATGGCCCAGGGCGCCTGTAGATGAGGGTGCTGCGGAGGATGGTGTTGGGGTTGGTCCGGATCTGGAAGTAGAGGTGTTCCATGGTCACCGTTGGATCGTTAGAGTGCGTGGTCAGTCGGAGTGTGCTTTTGTAGACGATGGCAATGCCTCCTCCTGGACGGTCAGGGTGGTCCTTGCGGGTGATTTTGTAGCCATCAGGGATGGCGATGTCTTGTCCAGAGCAGAGGTTGGTCCAGGCTTACGTGAAGAAGGCGATGTCTGAAGAGGTGACGCCGAGGAGGTCCTAGAGTTTTGTGGCGTATTTGTGGAGGTCCCACAGTTTGAGGATGATGCAGTTGAGCCGGTCGGGTGCGCTGTTGGTTGGCTGGGTGGCAAGAGGCGCTTGTGTACTGATGTGGCAGGAGGAGCGTTTGCAGTTTTGGCAGGCACAGGGTGCAAAGGTATTCTTTGGTGATGCTAGATGGCAGACTGCGTGGCGTCCAGGGCTGAGGGCAAGGAGGGTGCTGGTGTCATAGCGGTGAAGTGTCCGAGAGGCAGGGTCCCAGGTGCTGGGCGCGGTATGGGGCGGACGGACGCAGACGGGCTTGCCATTGGCTTACCTTCGGCGCACCAGTGGCACGCCCGCTGCGCATGGCCGCACAACGTCCGCCATTAGGTAGTGCTGCAGAGGGGCTAGACAGCTGGGAGGTGGGAAATGCAGGAAAGGACACTGGAGGGGGTGGGGACGCGAGGGATCGCAGCAGCAACGAGGCAGAGGATAGGGAAAAAGGTACTGCAAAAAAGCACTGGAAAAATAAAGCCAAACAAAGCAAAGATAAAAAAATACAAAGGTACAAAAACAACGGTGAAGAGCAGTAAGATGAACAGGAACAGCAGAAAAGAGGGACAGGAGGGCAGTCAAGCTGCAGAGCAGTGACGCTCTCCCACTGGACTACCAGGGATGAGGCGCAGGCAGGAGCCTGCGGGTGGAGGAGGGACTCGAACACCTGACCTCCGGGTCAGAGGAACCAGCAGCAGCAGATGGTAACCGCAGCAGCAGCAACCAGACGGCGCTGCGCTGTGGGAAGAGGATGTCCACTAAGGGTTAGTCCCCCTTACACCCTTAAGCAAACTAACAGGGAACAAGGAAAGGCAGCACCACCCGGTTGCCTCTTGCGATCTAACAGTGGTGACCAGATTCCATGTTCCCCAGTTCCCCAGCGAGTAACGGTGGATCAAGCTGCATACCCAAGGGCCTGGGCCAGAAACTGCCCCGTGCCCCTGGCACGCACTGTCACCAATGGCCGTTCTCATCGAATTGAACCAGTTAGTGGAGTCCCCCACCAGTCTTGTGCAGTGCCCTCGGTGATGTAGGTCAGCCGCTGTGCAGGGATTGCTCAGGGCATGGTGAGCGTCACCCACAGTTGCTAGGCCTGAGCCCAACCCGCCCCCGGGCCTCCTCCGCTAAGCTTCCCACCTTTTCCTCACCTGGACATTGACACTGGGGCTCAAAACGCTGCATTCTCTCCAAATCTGTGATTCAGCCAGCAGGAGCCACAGCCAGGTGGGATTTCACAAGCCTGGGTATAGCAGTCACCGCCAAGTCCGCTGGGAACCTCCCAATGCAGGTGATGCAACAAGGCCCCCTTAGGTGTGAAGTTGCAGCGCTCCAGCCACACAAGTTTGGCACGGCTCATGGCCCTCACTCTCCACAGAGTCCGGCCTGCACAACATCCTCCGGCCTGTGATGCAGAGAGGCGCAGCCCACCATTGGCAATCCCCGGTGTAGTGGTGGCATCTGGTATGTGATGCAGACCTCCCTATGTTGGTGCGCATGAGCCCCTTCACCGTTCACAGCTCCAAGGTGCGCCAGGCGGTCGTCTCACACAGGTCAGCAACTTGTCTCCATGCAACCTGCCAGACTCCACTATCAGGAAAGGGCGATTGCCAACACCTCAATGTCTACCGCCATGGCTCAGCAACTCCACAGCACCTCTACCTCCTACTCCGGGTCACAGACGCAGGACCAGTGGACTGTCCCCGCTTTCTCATTTTTGGCAGCCATGGTGTTGCACGGAGGGCGCTATGAAAAGTGATGCATCACTGGGTTTTCCCAGCGATGCGTCTCGTTTCATAACTGTAGCCCTGAATCTGCGTTTTCTCCCACCCTGGGACTCCGGCTGGTCATCCTGGCTGTTGGGGGGATTGGGGGGGTTGTTGATCTGTGCTGCACTTGGCCCTGGCTGCTCCAATCTGCATTCCATTGGTTTTATTTCCTATTTTTCATCGGAGGTGGACTTATTGGCTTTTTTTGCCTCTAAAGGCAAAAAAAGTCACGTTAGGCTGACTAACGTGAGTTTTTTTGCCACTAATGTCACCTTTCTCTCGCTAAGAATAGCACCCCCCTTGGGGGGGGTCCCCTCAATGCACAGCGTAATATCCGTTAATATACATTAAGTCAGTCTGAGGCAGGTTAGTCCTTTTTCATGAATTGAATTTATTCACTTTAAATGTTGTTTGTAATCCACATAAATTCGAGCTGAAAACAGTAGAACTGAAGACTCCAAGTTATATTCCAAATTAGTAGTCCCAATGCATTTCAAGCTACTGGGAGCCCTTCATCAGGGGAATATTAAACTCCTAAAAAATGAAGCAGAAAGGCTGGGGTCACTGAACAGCATTGTTCATGCCCTTGACATCAGGCATTTGTTGCATAAACATTGTTTGTTAATTCGTAAATGCCAGGAAAGGATACTCCGGTGGTGCCATAGTGAGTGCTCTGTCATGTGTTTACTTTTTAAACAACAAGGGGGACCCAAATAAAGTCTGCCAGGGACCTTGGGAATCAATTATTATAGACAACAGTGGTCCCTAGGGAAGAGTGAGGGTGAACAAAAATAATAAATACAGACCCAATCAGTGCTGTATTGGTTAAACATTTCCAGCCAGACAGAGGTTCAATATTTAATTTATCAGCAATTCTTTGAGATATGTACAACACAATATACTGAGAGTGGGACACAAGCCTGCATCCTACTACAGAAACATAGAAACATACAAACATGCGGTCTGGGAAACAATCAAGGAAGGCTCAGGCAACGCTCACGGTTTGTTCTCAAGAAAAGAAATTCACAATTTTAAGTCAACAAATCGCAAGGAACGCCTCTACATGGTAAATGGTAACATCACAGTGTATGTATGAGGCGTTTTTAGGGTGTCAACGGCGTTTCGATCCAAGAAAGAATTGCGTGGATCATCTTCAGGACATTAAATAAGCATGCCTGAGATATAGGTGCCTTAAATTACTGTATAAACATAACACAATCAAAGAAGGGAAAGAAAGGTTTGGGGGAGAAAAACAAGAAGAAGGAATTATAAGGATATATATGGAAAACGTAACCCCGTTTAGTTTGTATGTAAATTAGCAAATAATGATTGCACCACTAGAGAGTTTACCAGAGTGATATTGTGACATTCAATTGGAGCAACCTTCACAGTTAGGCCAGGTGACATGGTGTTCAACATTGAAATGCGGTGCAAGAGAGTGACAAAATGACATTTCATTAGGCGCTGCCGGAATGGGCAGGTATGGTGACACGTTGTACATTATAAAATTACGGAGCAGTAACTTAGTGAAAATTGTACTGGCTCCGCACTTTAAGAGAACTCAGTGACTTGGTGGCAAGTGGTACTGGCTCTGCATTTTAAGAAAAAGACGTAGTGACTTTATGGTCAGGATATTATTAACAATGGCACGTTATGAGAAACCTAGTCAAATAGCGCCTGAGTTGTACATAGTGTACCTCGGATATGAACATATACACGGTCAGCCAAGATGCGGTGGTGATAAGGAATTGTAGCCGGGGTAGCAGAGTGCTAAAAGGGGATCATAGTGCATGAAATTAAGAGAACCCGAGGCTGGTCAGTGGCATGCTAAGTGAATAAGACGGGAGTTCAGGGGAGCTTACCGTGAGAATAGATCGGTGAGTCAAAATTAAGCGAGGTCCTCAATGGGAGTTACGGGGTCGCCCGCAGGTGCTGCGGCGGAGGTTAAGGCCACGATGTGAAAGTACAGAGGTTAGGAAATCCTCTAGGGGAGCGTGATGCTAAAGCATGAAGAAATGGAAGAATTTATAATTGACGGGCATTTGAGTGCCGCTTTTGACACTGTGTCACACACTGCCCTATTAAAAGCTCTACAATCCGTGGGCATAGTTGGTTCAGCTTTCAAATGGCTTAAGGATTTTTTGACAAGCCGGACTTTTCAGGTTTTTTCCCCGTCTACTAGCTCTAAGTCCCACGCCTCTCCTTACGGAGTACCGCAGGGTTCGATCCTCAGCCCATTACTGTTTAATATCTATGTTAGCCCTCTAGCCACAATAGCGGAAGAGGCTGGGTTGTCTATCTTTTCGTATGCTGATGATACCCAGCTAATCTTCTCTTTGTCCACCAATGAGGCATCCATGGTGTCATCTCTTCAGGTAGGGCTGCAAAAGATAGCTATCTGGATGCACACCAATCGGCTAAAATTAAACGGTGGAAAAACTGAAGTTCTTATTCTTGGGAAAAACAAAGATCTCTGGGGTCCTTGTCATTGGCCTCCTCAAATGGGTGATCTGCCTCAACCGGTGCAATCAGCACGCAATTTAGGCGTAGTCATAGATGACCAGCTATCTATGAGGCAGCAAGCAGTCAAGGTCAGACCTCAACCTGCTTCACCATCCTAAAATGGCTCAGAAAAATACTCTGGATGTTGCCTAGTCCCACACAAAGAACAGTGATTCAGGCCTTGATTACGTCCAGGCTGGACTATGGCAACGTCCTGTACTTAGGAGCCAATAAGGAGGTGGTTCGAAAACTGCAGGTAGTACAGAACTCCGCGGCCAGACTGCTCTGCCATGTGCCTAAAAAGGCCTCTATCTCAGGTTCTCTCCGTGACCTCCATTGGCTTAAGATAGAGAATCGTACCAAATTTAAGGCCCTATGCTACATGCATAAGATCAAATTGGGCACAGCGCCTCAGTATTTGAGTGCCTTAGCCCATCCTTATCTCCCTACACGCCTGCTTCGATCCTCCTCTCAGGCCAAATTTCTAGTCCCCAGGATCAAACGGTCGCGTATAGGTGGCCGTTCTTTCTCTTACCTGGCCCCTTTACTATGGAATTCGCTCCCCACGCCTCTCCGGCACGAAACCAGCTACAACAACTTTCGAAAAGGCCTAAAAACTTGGCTATTTAACCAGTAGATGTTTTCCTTTTCTTTTGCGTTGTTTCTGATGGCGCCGGGAAACCTCCGGGTAGCTGTGCGCCTTATAAATTTAATAATAATAATAGTTGTCAGCATGTCACGGCCACTCCCTGAGGGCAGGTCTGCACACACACCACACCCATCCGGCACAGGCGTCACAGGCCATGTGACCCCGCAAATATAAGGGGCCGACGATGTCACATTCCACACTGCCGGTGGTGACTGTATGACGGACGCTCCACGGTTCTCAATCATAAAGGGCGCATGAGTTGTGACGCACAGGGTTTGTCGCACCCGAGGCCTTGCGGCCGTCACGGGCCTACCACCACCTGGCACTGACTGGTGTTGCACAGGGTTAGTGGCACCCGAGGCCTTGCGGCCGTCACGGGCCTACCACCACGTGGCGCTGACTGGGGTTGCACAGGGTTAGTGGCACCCGAGGCCTTGCGGCCATCACGGGCCTACCACCATGTGGCGCTGACTGGGGTTGCACAGGGTTAGTGGCACCGGAAGAGCTGAGCGGGTGTGCAGCCTGCGATGATGACGTGTGCACTGATGTGGTCTCTGCCATTGATGCCTCAGGACTCAGCGACATGTGTGGGACCTGCTGGGCCGCGGGGCATGTCCGCATGATGTGGACCATGCCATGGTGGCGGGACCGGGGCCTGGAGCTTGCACAGGCACGTGGTGTGCCCACTGGTGGACACACCATTGGCGGCAGGTGAGCAGTGGGCCCGGGGTGCGCAAGTGCGGACAGCCAGCGCTGGCCTGCGGGAGGGGGTGGGGTGCGGCTGCATATGTGCGCAGGGACGGACATGCGTTGTTGCTGTGTGCTGTGAGATGGACTCTGCCATGATTGACTCTGGCCTTGATTACAGATTGCAGTCCTGGAGGCTTGCAGTGTATCCCGGCACGTGGTTGGAGACACACCGGTGGCAGCAGGTGAACAGTGGGGCCTGGGTGCGCAGGGGCGGCGGCGTTTCTCTCTCTCTCTCTCTCCTTTACTTCCCTCTCTCTCTCACTCTCTCTCTCTCCCTTCCTTCCCTCTCTCTCACTCACTCTCTCTCCTTTCCTTCCCTCTCTCTCACTCTCTCTCCCTTCCTTCCTTCTCTCTCTTTCTCTCTCTCTCTCTCTGTCTTTCTTTCATTCTCTATTTCTCTGTGTCTCGCTCCTTAGATGTGCATATGGCACACGTTCTCATTTTGTGATTTATTTTCCAGGCTGTGACGTCGTGATTGTCCCGGATGGACCCGACAGGAGTCTGCCGCATTGGTGTTTTGTGTTGTGTTTCAATAAAGTTTTTGGTTGTTACTTCAGTGCTGTGTGACTGTTTCTCGTTCTTCTGGCCACACATGTGTTATTTTTTGACAATGTGCGTCATCATGCACTTTTGGTGGCTCTTGTGTCGTGCACGGTATGGGGGGGACGGGGGGGTGCTGGGGGTGGTGGCGGTGGGTGTTGTGGCCCTCATGGGTATCAGGGATGCATGATGTTTGTCTCCATGGCATCTGTGGGTCTTCGGGTGTGGATCTTGGCTGGGCTCCCTTTCATGCTGCAGGTAGTCGTCCTGCTTAACACCAGCAAAAGGCAGGTGTTAAATCACTGGTGCTACCGCGGCTTATCGCCTGTTTTTGGTTCGCTTCGCAGATCTGGCAGTTCGTTGTGAAAGTGGTGTTGTGGTTTTTTTGTGTGTTTTTGCACGGGAATGCCTACTCTGCATCTCATTAGGGTTAGTTGGTGGTGTCCACCGTGGTGTTAAATTTGGGGCAGTTGTCGCGGGAATACTGGCGATGTCTGCAGTTTGCACCCGCTTGTGAATGGGGTGTTAAAACTATCTCCACTTTTGATGGGTTAAGGTGGGGATAAATCGGCGGTAGGTCCTTGTGAATATACCCCTAGGACTATTGTGAGCCCTAAATTGGCAGAACCGTCGATAAATTGTACTTATTAATGACTTATGCAAGCAAGAAAGTAGATTGGGATCTGCCAAAGTAGTTGTAAGCTCACAGCCAGTCATAAACAAATCCCTAATCTGCAGGTATTTAAAGAAGAAGTGATGGGGTAGAGCGAAGGAAACCTGAAGCCTAGAAAATGAACTGAACCCATTAAGATCGTAAAGATGCCCTAGGAGCTCTACCCCATAGTGCGGCCAGGCTCTGCCAGCTTGGTCGTGGAATATAGCCGGAAACATTGTATTGTCCCACAGAGGCGTATCCGGATGCATAAGCGGGAAAGAATATTTGATGGAGATCTCCTGCCATATATAAACTATGTCCCTAATGAACTTAAATCTGATACACTTAAAGTAATTGGGATCCCAGAGTCTATACAGAAACAACCTGCAATCAGGCCCTAGTGTAAAATAATAGCCAAAGATCGAAGAGTCTGGGTCGCCAGTTATCAACAGGTTACGAAGACGTCCAGCAAATGTCGCCCAAAAATAAAACTTAAAGTCAGGGAGCTGAAGCCCCCCTGACTTTAAGGAAATTTTGTAAGCCGTATCGCACGTCTAGTCCATCTGTAGCCCTAAATAAAACCGTCAATGGCGCCTTCAAGCTGTTTAAAAAATGAATTTGGAACCCGAAAGGGGATTGATTGCCCGAAACAAATTTTAGAATTTGGGCAGAACATTCATTTTGACGATATTGCATTGGCCGATTATGCTGATAGGAAGCTTGTTCCAGAGCCATAGTTTCCTTATAACAGATGGTAAAAGAGGCTCATAGTTTAATTTAACAATTTTTGCCACCTGTGGGCTCAGCTGGACGCCTGGATATGTGGCTGACAGACTTACCCCAGAACTTGAGTTTTAGCTATATTTAGTTTAGCCAGAGAATGTTCTGACTTTGTTAGCCTCATCTATAATAGAGTCGAGGGCAGCTGATGGATTAAAGGAATAAATTATGACGTCATCAGCATATGAAATAAGTTTAAGTTTGCAGTCGCCAGAGATGATAGGCTCAATACGATCATTCCAATGCTGGGAGAGCAAATATGGCTCCATGTATACAGCACATAAAAGAGGAGATAAAGTTTGCCCCTGCTGGGTGCCACAATAGATCTGAACCGGTATAGAAGATGTCCCAGCGTAGGCTAGTTGAGTTCTAGGATTCCTGTATAACAATTGTACCCACTTACAAAAGTGGTCGCCAATACCAAAGGCTACCATCGTTGCCCAAAGACAGTCCCACACTACGCGATCAAACGCCTTGCATCTAAAAGTATCATACCCATTCTTAAACCAGATTTCTCTGCTACATCAGATGAACCAACAGCAGTGTTGACATGACAGGCAGTATCCAACCAGGTATAAAACCATGCTGCTGTTGCGAAACATGATCAGACTTAAGAGGAGTGAGACGAAGGGCTAGGATCTTTGCAAATACCTTTGCATCTGCAAAGATATAGGATGATATGAGCCTCGTTCTTCTGCTAGTTTATTTTTCGTTAATAAAATTAGGTTTGTGGTCTATTCCATGAACCAGGCACTTCTCCGCCAGCCTCAATATATTGAATTACATTGAAAAAAAAGGGGTAATGACATCCTTAAATGCTTTGTAAAACTCCAGTGGATTAGTGTCTTCTCTTGCTGCCTTACCTGAGAGTAGTGCAAAAGGAGCTGCCTCAATTGCGCTCTGGGTAATGTCTTCCTGGAGGGCAGAGGCATACATCTCCCCCAGAACAGGCAGTCTCTGAAGATATTGCCCAAACCCCATCACATTGATTATAAAGATCCTGATAGACAGCCGAAAATTGTTCTGCAATTGCCTGTGGATGGGTCCATCATTACCTTTGATAAAACAGATTAAGCCCTTTGACTTCCTGTCAGAGATTTGGTGTGCAAGCACACGGCCCACCTGCTCTCCCTACTGTTATTGAAGGGTCCGAATCCTACTAAAACTGGCTGCAACCTTCTCTTTGAATGCCCACCCAAAGATCGATCATTTTTCTGTCAAGTAACTGTAGAACATATGTTGATCAGGCCCCCCCATTTGCTATCTTACAGGCATGCATAGTTTCCAATTGTGAGATTGACTGACAGAGCAGTCTAACACAGTCTTGGCTCTCTTTAATTTTTACCAAGTACAAACTGCAGCATGGTGCCTCTAATAAAAGCATTTTTTGCATCTCTCACTACTTGTGGAAATGCTGTACCGGTATTAACTTGCACAAATTCTGACAATGCTTTTGACATAGCATTACGATAGTCAAAATTTGATAATAAATGGTGAGGAGAAGAGAACTGACACCGCACAGCTCTTACTATCTGTAAATTGAAAAATAGTAATATAGGGTTTTGATAAGAGGTAACCTTAGGGCATACTTCCATATTAGCCTCCTGTAGCAGATTGCCACTGTTGAAAGCCATATCTATCCTAGAATAATGCCCCTGTGGTGATGAATAATAAGTATAGAAAAACAACTTGGACGGACCAGTCTAGCAGGTTGTCCGACACTGTGGTGCCTGGCACCACAAGGGTTTGTTAAAAGAACCCTCACACACCAACCTAGTTGGTGTCATGCTTCATCATCGGGTTCCCAGCTGAGTAGCCGAATGCTACTCAGCTGTGCTGCGACACCTGATTACAGTGGAGCTGGTTTTTTTGAGTGTGAGTGTGATGGAGTGGTGTTTTAAAAATACCTCTGGGTCTCTAACTGATAGTTACTTTATTCCCAGTGGTCCAGGGTATATTTAAAAATAGTAATAATGAGTGGATAACGTAAAAGACTATTAGTTGCGTCTTAGTTATCTGCCGGTCTACATGTTTCAGCCCGTAAAAGGATTAGGTAGGGCTCTCTTCAGGACCTCTCTCACATTAAATAAAAACGTGGTGAAAGTGAAAAAAAGTGAAAAAGTGAGTGGCAAAAAACTTTTTAAACCATGTATATGCCATGTAACTGCACTTTATTTTAATGATCACTAGACATTAGGAACGGATCCTCGTGCACAAGTAGTGAGAACCGCCTTTTGAACTGCATATTATACATTCTGTTTGAGACTATATACATGTCAAGTAACCCCATTACTAAAAGCTAGACCTCATTGCGGGGGATGGAACATCTCAAATTATGTGCATAGAAGCATAGAGTGCCCACCGTGAGTGCTCGTGAATGTTAACTGAATATAGTTTGGCCAGAAAGACACTGCAGTCAGCAATGTGAGGACAGGGAGAGTCACAGTTAAACTCAAATCTTGTAAGAGTTGAGCACCAAACATTTCAATCCTGTCTGTAGGATCATGCCCCACACTATTAAAATTGTCTGCTTGTTTATTATTCTTATTCCATTTAAAGGGTATCACCCTAAATGTTATGTTGTGAAGGGTACCCAAATAAACCCAATATTTCCAGAATCCGTAAGATTCATCAAAAGCATAAGATGCATGGGGTGAAGAGCCTCCCTAATAATGAATTTCTTATAACCAATGAAGCTATACATTTGAATATGCTAATCTTTAGGGGAAGAGGCACCAGCCAGACTTGCCAAGTCCTATTGTGCAAAAATTGCTTCCACTTGGTTAAAGGAAGATCCCTATTGTATGAAAGGGCCACTACCCTGTTGGTTGTGTCAGGGTGAATACCCAGATTTTGTATGGCTGATAAAAGGGTAAAGGAATATTTTATTCTGTTTAAGGGCTTTTTTCCCTATAGTTGTATCATGTAGAAAGCCAAATGAAACACAGGATTACGTTTAATTCAGTAGAATACACAAAAGAAGTAATAAGCCTCCCTCACAGTTATATTAGTATTAGACAGTATTACTATACTGTTAGACCTGTCAGCCTTAGCGTGTGATTCTGCCAAACCTTTTGCCTTCCTCCTCCATTTTGATGATCTCGTTTTTGCTGGCCTTAGGACTCTGCACACCGTACCACTGCTGCCTACTGCTAAAGTGCATATGCTCATTCCTTAAAACATGGTAACATTGACTTATACCCAATTTGCATATTTAATTTACTTATACATTTCTAGTAAAGTGATACTACATGTAGCCAGGGCCTGGAAATTAAATGCTACTAGTAGGCCTGCTGCACTGGTTGTGCCACCCACTTAAGTAACCCTGTCAACATGTCTCAGGCCTGCCATATCTGTGTGTGCAGTTTTTAAGCTGCCATTATAACCTGGCAAAATATACCTTTGTCAGTCCCAAACCTTTCTTTTTAATACATATAGGTCACCCCTAGGGTAGGCCCTAAACAGCCCTCAGGGCAAGCTGCAATAGATTTAAAAAGTGGGACATGTAATTTTAAGTTTTACATGTCCTGGTAGTGAAAATCTCTTAGATGAAATTTTCCCTACTGCAAGGCCTACTTCTTCCATAGACTAACATTGGAGTTACCTTATTATATTTAATTAGCTTTAATTTCCAACTGAGAGCAATTAACCAGTTCAAGTTTGGTGCCTTTGGAAATGTGATGAAAAATCACCCCTTATGGTAAAGTTGGATTTTAAATTACAATTTTGAAAGTGCCGCTTTTAGAAAGTTGGCATTAGCCATTTAGTGCCTGCTAGAAATTGGGTTGGTGGTTGACTAAGGTATGATCCCTAGTCAAGCAGCAGCAGCAATCCTAGTTAGGGTAAGAAGCAGGCAAAGCCAAAATTAATCTGTGCTCACCATCCAGTAGCTTGGCACAGAGCAGTCGGGCTTAATTTTAGAGGCAATGTGTCAAGTATTTGTGCAACACTTCAAACAGTAAAGCAGTGAAAACACCACACAAAAAGCTTAATTTAATAAATAAAACAAGACAAAAATGACAAAAATCCAATAAGTAGAAATTGAGACATTGAATATCAAAGGTTTTAGGTAAACATAGTGCCTAGAAGAAAAAAGCACTGTTTGGGATATATGGTCATGCCTTACCAGGACACAGTCAAAAGTTCAGGCTGACCGCGCTGGAGCACAGACTGACTACAGGGATCCTGTGAGGCCCGCTGAACCAAAGTACCTTAATCCTGGTTGCTCAGCACTTGCATGGATCTGCATTGAAGATGCGTCATGCAGCTGAAGCGATGCATTGGTTTTGAGGTGCAGCAAGGCTGCAGTGCAAGGTCCTGATGCTTCATCATCTGGGATCCTGTCGACAGGGCTTACAATACAAAGTCCAGAGTCGAGGATCCGAGACACAGCAGAGGTGATGCTTTGGTTCTGATGAACGGTGAAGCTGTGATGCAGAGATCTGGTATCGTCATCGAGAATGCCTTTAGCGAGGGATGCAAGGAGCTTGTGCCGGAAGAGTGTCGAGCAGCAGCGGTTCCGAAGTCCATGTGTCGGTCTCAGGTATGGAAGGCTGCAGACACGGTAGTCTTTTTCGACGGGCCCAATACACGCAACAGCGTATATGTGTCGGTTCTGCTCAAAGTTGCGCCGCTCAACCAAGGAGATGAGTCGCTCAGCAGAGGATGTGTTGGTTCCTCTGGAGATACACCTTGGACCCATTACAAGTGTCTGGGCATGGGGTGGCACCACCTGGCAAGGTAGCCTCACAGATGGCAGAGTCTAGGTGCAGAAGCAGGTTGGTTGGAAGTCTTTTATGTCCCTGAGACTTCATATCAGGAGGCCAGCCAGGTAGCCCTCAGATGCACTTTGGGTTCTTGTGACAAGGGATGCAGGTCTAGTCATCCTTCTCACCCAGGCAGCAGGGCAGCAGGTCAGCACAGAAAAGCAGGAGTCCAACAAAGCAGCAGTCCAGTAGAGTGGTAGTTCTTAGCAACACAGCAGTTCTTCTTCCTGACAAAGTATCCACGGGTCCAGAAGTGTATTGAAGTGGTGATGTCTGAGGTCCAGTACTTATACCCAGTGGTGCCTTTGAAGTGGGGGAGACTTCAGAGCCAGGCCATTCAAGTGCACAGAGGTCCTCCCTTCCTACAATGACTCCAGACTCACTAAAGGGGACCCTTTGTGTAGGGACAGGAGATAGTCTTTTCAGGTGTGAGTGAGGCTGGGTCCAACTCCGTCCTGCCATCCTGCCAGGATGGACCATCAAGTCACATCTAAGCTCCCATTGTGTGTGGCTGTCTAGGGGGAATACACATAGCCCAGCTGTCACCTTCCCCAAACATGCATCAGAGAGAAGCAGCAGGCACCAATTTGCTAAAGTAAGAAAATGCCAACTTTCTAAAGTGGCTTTTTCAGAATTGGAATTTAAAATCTGAATTCACCATAAGTTTGGATTTTATATTGTGATTCCAGGGACACCAAAATTGAAGGGTTTATCTCGTCCCAATTGGAAATTACACTTATAAAATGTAATAAGGTAATCTCAATGTTATCCTATGGGAGAGATCGGCCTTGCAGTAGTGAAAAATAAATGTGAGAGTTTTTCACTACCAGGACATGTAAAACTTTAACGACCATGTCCTGCATTTTAAATACATTGCACCCTACCCTCTGGGTTGTCCAGAGCCTACCTTGTAGGTGACTTATATGTATAAAAAAGAAAGGTTTAGGCCTGGCAAAAGGTTTATTTTGCCAAGTCGAAATCGCAATGTAAACTGCACACAGAGGCTCTGCAGTGGCCATGGTTAGAGGGCTACCTAGTTGGGTGACATAATAAGTGCCTCAGGCCCATTAGTAGCATTTAATTTACTGGCCCTCGGCACATGTAGTTCACTTTATTAGGGACTTATTAGTAAATTAAATATGCCAAATTAGGGACTAATTAATATTGCCATGTTTAGTGGAGAGAGCACAAGCACTTTAACACTGGTTCACAGTGGCAAAGTGCACAGAGTCCTAATACCAACAGAAACAAGGTCAGTAAGAGTGGAGGAAAACAAATCGTTGGATGGAAGACCACCCTAAGGCTTTCAGGTCGAACATATGCCCCTCCCTTTCTGAAAGTGGCGAGAGCTACCCAACCCTTTGTAAGTTTTCTTCCATAAGGCAGAAAAACCTGGAGAGACCATCAGCATTGGTGTGGTCTGACCACTGACAGTTTTCCACCATAAAGTCCATTTCCTGTAGGGTGATGGACGACCACCTCAAAAGTTTGGGATTTTCACCCCTCATCTGCATGAGCCATCTGAAGGGCCTGTGGTCTGTCTGAACCAGGAAGTGAGTCCCAAACAGGTATGATGTCAACTTGTTCAATGCCCAGACCACAGCAAAATCTTCTCTCTCAATCGCACTCCACCTCTGTTCCCATGGAAGTAGCCTCCTGCTAATGAAGGCTACCAGTTGGTCTAGGCCCTTTTTATTCAACTGTCCGAAGACCGCCTCTATGCCATGCTCTGATGTGTCTGTCAGCACTATGAGTTGCTTGGAGAAATCAGGAGCCTTGAGTGCAGGTGCTGTGCACACGGCTTCTTTGAGGGCTTTCAAGACTTTCTTGCAAGCCTCTGTCCAGATCCACAATAAGGGCTACTTCTTAGAAGTCAGCTCTGTTAAGGGGGCAACACTGGTGCCATACCATTTAACGAATCGTCTGTAGTATCCTGTGAGGCCCAGGAAGGCTCTCACCTCTCTCTGAGTTTTAGGTGGTTGCCAGGCCATGATATCTTGGCCTGGAGGTGCTGCGTCTTGCCCCCACCTACCAGGTGACCCAAGTATACCACAGAACCCTGCCCAATCTGGCACTTACTGGCCTTGATGATCAGGCCTGCCTGTTGAAGCAGCTCTTGGAGGTGAGGCAGGTGTTCCTCTCAGCTGGAACTGTAGACTGCATTGTATCCAAGCAGGCGGCACAAAAGGCCTCCTTACCAGGCAGGACCCTGTTAACCAAACTCTGGATGGTAGCAGGGGCATTCGTCAAACCAAAGGGCATCACCCGAAATTGGAAGTGGCCCTCTGGGGTTGAGCATGCTGACCTCTCCTTGCCCCTTGGTCAGAACGATCTGGCAATACCCCGATGTCAAATCAAAGGTACTGAGGAATTTGGCAGCGCTCAGCCTGTCAATGAGCTCATCTGCTAGAGGGGTGGGGTGTGCTTCTGTCCTGCTGATGGAATTGAGTCCCTGGACGTTCACACAGAAACTGAGTTCTGGAGTGGTACCTGGCGGGGCAGCCTTTGGTACCAGCACCACAGGGCTGGACCAGGGACTATAAGAGTGCTCAGTCTCCCCTAACACAGCATCTCTGAGATCTCCTCGTTGATAATAGCCCTCACCATATCTGACAACCTGTCTCCAGTGTAAATATCATGGTTGCACAGGCGTGTAAGTCCAGGGGTGAGAGAGAACAGAGAGGCAAACTGTCCCAGTAACTGGTAACAGTCACTCTGCTGCTCTGGGGTCAGGGAAGAAGAGGAAGCTCTCACCTGGAACTGTAGACTGTAGTGTTATCCAAGTAGGCAGCACAAAAGGGCTCCTTACCAGGCAGGACCCTGTTAACCAACCTCTGAAAGGTAGCAGGGGCATTCTTCAAGCCAAAGGGCATCACCCAAAATTGGAAGTGGCCCTCTGGGGTTGAGAATGCTGGCTCTCTCCCTCCCCCATGTCAGAGCAATCTGCCAATATCCTGATGTCAAATCAAAGGGGTTGATAGGGTGTGGAGAACTTGTAGGCTACACCATACTCATCTCACATTGACTTCATGTACGTGGACATAAAGTTAGTGCCTCTCTCAGACACTACCTTCTTGGGGAACCCACACGGGTAAAAGTCCCCATCAGAGGTCTAGCCACTACAGGGCAATTTACTGTCCGTGGCGGTACGGCCTCTGAGTAGTGGGTGGCATGGTCCACTAGGATCAGGACATACCTGTTGCCTAAGGCTGTCTTGGGGTCCAAGGGTCTAATGATGTCAAAGCCCATCCTTTCAAAGGGGGTGCCAATGACTGGTAGTGGGATCAAGGGAGCATTTTGCTTTTTTCCTGATTTTCCAGTGGTCTGACAGGTGGGACAGGACCTACAGAATGCATCTGAGGCTGTCTTCATTCTGGTCCAATAGAAGTGGGAGATAAGTCTGGTGAAGGTCTTGCCTTGCCCTAAATGTCCTGCCAGGGGTATTTCATGATCCAAACCCAGCAGGAAGATCCTGTAAAACTGGGGGACCATCAGCACATGGGCTGCTCCAGGACGAGGAGCCTTTGGCTCACTATATAGGAGATCCTTCTCCCAGTAGATTAGGTGATCCCCAGAGGTTTCACCTGCTGCCTGGGCTGCGGCTTGCCGCCTTACGCCCTCAAGAGTTGAGCACTCCTTCTGCATCCTGCAGAACACCTCGCTAGTGGCCCACCCTCAACTTGCCAATCAGCAAGCTCATGCAGGTCACCCAGGGTGGCAATGTTCGCACTGGTTGGCTCAGTGCCTCCTCCTCAGGGGCTCCATCACCCTTGACGGTGGAAACTTCAGGGCTGGTTTCCAATGCCCCTCTCATTCTTGGCAGCTGTCTGGGCCATTGTTCCAGCCTGTAGATGCCCTTGACTCCCTTTGCAGGCAGCCATGGACCGTGTGGTCATACAGACCCACTCAGGCAATCCCAACATCTCCAATTGTAACCTAAGCACTACCTCTCTCCAGGCATTGTGCTCCAGGTCGTTGCCTAGCAAACAATCTACTGGCATGACAAAGCTCACAGCTACTTTCAGAGAACATGAGACCCTCCCCCACACAAAGGGAACCTGAGCCACTGGTAGGTGACTCTCACAATTGTCAGTGACTATGACTTAGTGGAATGTGTTCAGAAGGACCTGCTCTGTAGGCATCAGCTGACCCTTCATTGCACATTGATGGTGACCCACTGCCTATACTTGGAAGTATTTGTAGGCATATGGGCTTTGGCACTATCTCATTATCCCCCACAAAAACTAGGGTCACCTCTGTTTGCCCCCAAAGCTAATTGGGACAACTTCCTCCCAGAGAGCTGCACTTGACAACCCAGGTGTCTGCCCAACCTTCGGGGGCTGTGCCCTCTTGGGAAATTTTGAGTCACCATTGGAGTGTCCATACTTGTAGCACTCAGTATATTGGTGTTAGAAATTGGATCTCTAGTTGGCAGAGGTATGCACCCTGTCCAAGTAGGGACCACAATCAGGGTAAGCTAAACTAAACACACACACCGAAAGATAACCTGTGCTAACCCTCGGTAGCTTTGCACAGAGCAATCAGGCTTATCTAAAGAGGCAATCTGTAAAGTATTTGTGCAACACACACACACACACACACAGAGTAACACAATGAAAACACCACAACAATACTCCGCACAGGGTTTAAAAAATATATTATATTTCTATGAGTAAAACAAGACCAAAATGGCAAACATCCAATAAGTAGAACCAGAGTTAGGAATTTTTAAAGATTAAATCAAAATCTAGTGCTTAGAGTCAAATAGCACCTAGGGGTTACTTGAGGTCACCCTGGACCTGGGTAAATCCAAAGTTCAGGCTGACCGCAATGGAGGGCAGGCCGGCTACAGGACTCATGCAGGTCCCACTGAAAAAGTACCTTGGATGGAGCAAAGCGTCAATCTTGAAGTCTTGATGCGTTGGTTCAGATCCATGCAGGGGATAAAGAACCCCTTTATGATGCAGGTACTGTATCATCATTGAGCCACGCTGCCCATCGTAATCAAGCCGGGAAGTCCGTTGAAGAGATGGTGCTGATCAGCTCCTGCTTCGGTGTTGAAGGGTAATGTGTCGGTTCTGATCTGTGCAAATTAGTCAATGTGTCGATTTTGATGGTTATGGACAGCAGAAATCATCTTCCAAGGGCCCAGGACAGAATTGCCACCATTTGGCAGGGCAGAACTCACAGATGTCAGAGTCCAAGTTCTGTTGCAGAGTTGCAGGAAGTCTTTAATGGACCTGAGACTTCAGAACAGGGGGCAAGCCAGCAAGCCCTTGGAGTCACTCTGGGTTCAAGTGAGATGGGTCCAGTCCCTGTCCTCAGCAGGGCAGAGATCAGCAGGCAAAAGGGCAGCTCAGCAAACCAGAAAAGCAATTCCTCCAGAGCAGCAGTCAAGCAGAGTAGCAATCCTTGTAGCACAGCAGTCTTTACTCCTGGTAGAGTTCTCCACAGGTCCAGTAGTGTACTATCTTGGTACGGTCGGAGCCCCAAAACGTATACCAAGTTGTGCCTTTGAAGTGGAGGTGACTTCAAAACAAGCCCTTGATGTGCACAGGTCCCCCTTTCATCCCAGCCCTGGTTCTAGACTACCAGTAGGGGGTATTCAGCCTGTCGTGTGGGACATAGGACTGTGCCTATTCAGGTGTAAGTGTTAGCTCCCCCTCCCTCTTCTTGCCCAGGAAGAGCTATCAGAATGTATATTAATGCAGATTAGTTTTCTGTCACACCCACCCTTCCTGTGTTTATGGCTGTCTAGAGGGAATGCACAAAGTGTAACTTTCTCCCATCCCAGGCATGTATTGGATACAGGCTGCAAGGCACACATAGCAGCAAGAATAGAGAAATGACCACTTTCTAAAAGTGGCATTTCTAAAACAGTAATCTTAAATCCTACTTTACCAGTAAAGAGGATTTATCATTACCATTCCAAAGATATGAAACATGATGCAGGTACTCCTTTCTAATCAGGAATTACAGCTTAAAAGTGTTTTAAGGAATTCACAATGCTAACCTATGAGAGAAATAGGCCTCACAGTAGTGAAAAACAAATATAGCTGTTTGTCACTACCAGGACATGTAAAACGTAAAAGTGCATGCCCTACCTTTTAGTTACACATCATCCTGCCCTTAGGGCTACCTAGGGCCTACCTTAGGGGTGACTTATGCGTAATAAAAAGGAAGTTTTAGTCTTGGCAGGTTATTTTGAATACCAAATCGAAGTGGCAGTAAACTGCACACACAGGCCTTGCAATGGCAGGCCTGAGACAGGTTTGAAAGGCTACTTGTGTGGATGGCACAACCAGTGCTGTAGGTCCATTAGTAGCATTTAGATTACATACCCTGGGTATATGGTATACCACTTTACAAGGAACTTATAAGCAAACTAAATGAGCCAATTGGGTATACACCAATGTCACCATGTTTAGGGGAGAGGCACATGCACTTTATAACTGGCTAGTAGTAGTAATGTGTTCAGAGTCCTAAGTCCAACAAAAAGATACAGCAAAATGTGGAGGTAAGTAAGCAAAACGTATGTGGGAATACCACCCTAAGGAAGACAGGTTTAACAAATGGGGTACAAACCTCCCTGTATTGTGATCAAAGAGCCCCTTCTTCTTAGGATCAGACTGTGATTGGTTACCACTACTCCCTTAGGGATTATTTTGGTGGCCATTCGAGAACTCCTTACTTTTGTGTTTTCCTCCCCCCTCTTTCTTCTGGATGGAACCATGACCTCCTTTGTGCGAATCCCTCCAGATACCTTTTTGGACACCCTGGTGCTAGCCCAGAGGTCCACCTCATCAGCAAGCTTAGTGCGGTCAGTCAGCTTACTGTCAGCTAAGTGATAGCGCAAGTCTGCAAAACAGATACTGAGACAGATACCCTTGCATGATTAAATTGTACAATCCAATTTAATCATTAACTTTGCTGCCCAGCACCCAACCAAATGTGATCAATTCAAAAGTCAATTCAGTGTCTTAGTGGAGTAGACCACAAAATCTACCCACGATTGGTTGGGCAGTCCCTGAATCTCTTTCGACATGTCTCAGGGGTCAAACCAAATTTGGCAAGTAAAATGGCTTTCGTGGGGTTGTACTTGGTTTGGTCCCCAACCTCTAATATCAGAAGTGTTTCCCTTCCCACAGTAGACATGTGTTTCCACAGATCACGCCCCCCCCACCCCACCTGTGCTCCTCAGGTACCTTGTGAACCCTCAGTGCAACTTCGTAGGCAGAAAACCATTTGTCTATGTCATCTCCCACCTCATAACTGGGCACCAAATCCTGGGGTATGCAAACCCTCTTTTTACCTTCAAGTACTGCAGATATGCTGCCACCATCACTGCTGGAATCTGCCTGTCTGGTCTTGATGTCCAGCTCCCTTAGACTGATGAGCCAGTAAGATTTTCCTTTCCTCAAAGGCTCTTTTCTTCTGCTCTGACTCCATTTTCAATTTAACCATCTGCAGCTTAAATTCTCTCTCTTCCCTCCTCTCTGTCAGTTGCTCTCGGGATAGGCTGCTGGAAGAGAAGCTGCTCCCTGCTCCGTCAGGAAACTCTAAATCAGGGATCATACCCTCCTCCTCTGCTGCAGCCATCCTCTAGCCCTTTTATCCTTGAATAGGACTTCATCCATTATGGTGCAAGCTTCTGCCCATGCCCTCAACACCTTTGTCAACTCCACCTTCCTGGTGGTGTTCTTGGCAGGAGGTTCAAACTCTTTGCAAAAGTCTTTGAGTTGGGCTACGGTGAATTCCTCAAGGTTGGCCAGCTCAAATTCCATGCTTGTGGTGGTAGATCCAGCAGCCAGAGACATGATTTTGAAAAAAATGAAAAATGGCAATTAGCGAGAACTTAAAATTCAAATTGGTTTTAGATGTGGAATAGTAGTGTACACTAAATCACTGTATGGTACTGCACAATTACAAGTCCTATCCTCACTACTGATCACCAGTGTTAGAAATTGGGTAGGTGGTTGAATGGGGTATGAGTCCTAGTGAAGCAGCAACCACAATTCTAGTCAGGGTAAGAAGCAGACAAATCCCTAAATAAACCTGTGTTCACCCTCTGGTAGCTTGGTACAGAGCAGTCACACTTAACTTTAGAGGCAATGTGTAAAGTATTTGTGCAACACTTCAAATAGTGAAAGCAGTAAAAACACCTCACAAAAACATTTCACACCAGGTTAGAAAAATAAAGCTTATTTTAATAAATAAAGAAGGCCATAATGACAAAAGGCCAATAAGCAGAACTTGAGATATTGAATTTTGATGTTTTAAGGTAAAAAAGTGCCTAGAAGCAAAAGTGCCATTTGGGATATCTAGCACACCGGACCAGTACAAAGTCAAAAGTTCAGGCCAACCACGATGGAGTGCGGGCCTGATACAGGGACCCAGTTAGTCCCGCTGCAATAAAATACCTTAATACTGGTTGCAGAGTGCTTCCGTGAATACGCATCGAAGATGCGTCACACAAGGGAGGCAATGTGTTGGTTACGAGATGCGGCGAGGCTGCAATGTGAGATTCTGATGCATCGTCATCGGGGATCCTGTTGACGTTGCTTGTGATACGAAGACTGATGTCGAGGATGAGAGGCACAGCTGAGGCGATGCATCGATTCCAATGAAGGGTGAAGCTGCGATGCAGAGATCCGTAGTCACTGTCGAGACTGCCGTGGATGAAGGATGCAAAGAGCTTGCACCGAAAAAAGCATTGTGCAGTGGCGGTTACAAAGACAATGCATCAACACCAGATGCAGGAGGCTGCAGTAATGCGAGTCCTTTACAACGGGTCCAGTCCACGCAACAGCGGCGATGCACCAGTCTTGCTCGAAGATGCACCGCTCAGCCAAGGAGATGCATCACTCAGCAGAGGATGCATCAGTTCCATTAGAGATACACCTTAGGCCCACTTCCAAGGGTCCAGGCCTGGGTTGGCACCACTTGGCAGGGCAAACTCACAGATGCCAGAGTCTAGGTGCAGAGCAGGTTCGTTGGAAATCGTTATGTCCCTCAGACTTCAGATCAGGACACCAGCCAGCTAGCCCTTAGAGTCACTTTAGATTCTGGGGACAAGTGATGCAGGTCCTGTCCTTTTCACCCAGAAAGGAGGGAAGCAGGCCAGCAGGTCAGCACAGCAAAGCAGGAGTCCCACAAAGGGCCAGTCAAGCAGAGTGGCACAGCAGTCCTTCTTCCTGGCAAAGTATCCTCAGGTCAAGAGGTGTACTGAAGTTATGGTGTCTGAGGTCCAGTACTTATACCCAGTGGTGCCTTTGAAGTGGGGGAGACATCAAAGACATGCTTTGAAGTGCACAGAGGTCATCCCTTCCTGTCATAGCTCTAGACTCAATATAGGGAGCTATGCAGCCCTTTATGTGGGGGACAGGATCCAGCCTATTCAGGTGTATGTGAGGCTGGGTCCGGTTTATTCCTCCCATCCTGCCAGCATGGCCCCTGAAGTCACACCTAAGCTTGTGTGTGGCTGTCTAGGTGGAATACACAAAGCCCAGTTGTCCGCTATACCCAGTCATGTGACCAATGACCATTGACATCTAAAAAGAGATACTTTGATTTGTATTCTAGGAAAGCAATTACATTGAAACATAAAGCATGTGAAGCAGAGAGTGAAATTTACAGAATTAAGTGTCCTTGTGGGCCTTATCATAGTGATCATATGTTGGGAAAGATGGGGTAAACATAAACCAATGCTCGGAAATTCAATTAAAACAAGGGTTACGAATCATGTTAAGCCTATAACCAGCCAATCTGTGAAATCTGCTTCCAGGTTTTGGAGGTGAAATGTTTGCGCTGAGGGCTGACAATTGGAAGAGACTTTTTTCACAAAGACTTGGCTGGTGGATTGTTTAAGTAGACTTCATCTACAGGGAATACACACATTTTGGTTTCTTTGTTATTATTTAAAGTGTCAATGAATGTTACATTGACTAAAATGGCGGCACTGATGCATTATCAACCCATTTTACACCTGATATCATGCAATAACGACAATGGCTCACTGAGCATTCAATTGAATGTTTGAAACTAAGTTGAAGGTATCTGGAAGAATTAGTTTATTAAGCTTTCTGGAAACACTGGTGGCTCCCTTCCCGAGCCTTTAAAAGACCCTGGGGACCCCATCCCCAGGGCCTCTATTTGCATTTTAACGGGAGGGCGCCTTCTGTGGTCCAGGGCCAACTCACTAGCTATGCCCCGGGAGCCCATCCAGAGACATAGCAGTTTCCCTGCCTGCACTGGCGCGTGCTGGGAAACCTGTGTTTGCCCCCACCTGATGGGAGCATGTTTTAATCTCCTGCCACGTGGGATCAAACACAAAGTCTGCTCCCAGTGGGTGGGAGCTTTGAAAATGCTTCTGCTCACTGGGAGCGGACTTTTGATCTGTTTCCCTGCCCGCAGAGATGTGGGCAAGGAAACAGAACAAGAGATTGCTCTGGCCTGGAGGGATCAGATACGTTTCTGCTCCCTGTGGGCAGGAGCAGTGCCAGCTCCCTCTACATGCAGGGAATCGGAAGGGTGGCGGGGGCCCTGGTGCTCCCCCACGGCCCCCGAGTCTATGGTGGGTGCCCTAGGGGGGGCACCAGGGCCCCCACCTTTAATAATGTGAGCTCCGGGGGAGGAGGTCCCCAGGGCCGGAAAATGCTTGAGGAGCAGGACACCCTGCCCCCTCCCTTTAAAAAATCACGACCCTCCTGGATGGGGTCCCCCAGGGCTTTTTTAAGGTTGTGGGAGGGGGTCACATACCCCCCTCCCATTAATAAAAAAGAGGCCCTGGAGGATGAGGTCCCCAGGGCCTAATAAGGCTTGAGGAGGGGGTCCATGGCCCGCACTTCTTTAAAAGCAATCCGGCACTGGGGGATGGGGTTCCCAGGGCTTTATAAGGCTAGGGGAGGGAAGGGCCATGTGACAACCCCTCACCTTTAAAATACATAATGTCTGGGAGATGGGGTCTAATAAGGCTTGGGGGGAAAACGGCCCCCCTCTCCTTTAAAAAAGATACAACCTTAGGAGATGGGGTCCCCAGGGCCTAATGGGCCTAATAAGGCTCAGGGAGGATGGCCGCATGGGGCCTTGCCACTTTTTACTTGGTATCGCCCTAGAGACTGGGATCCCTGGGGCCTAATAAAGGTTCGGGGAGTGGGGCCGCTCTCCCCTTTTTCTCATATTTGGCCCCTAATGGGGTCCCCGGGGTCCGAAGGCCAACCTTATGCTGTGCATGGCAAAGACTGTGCGCAGTGTGGGGTTGGATGCCTGCTGGGTATATGGTTACAGGGCCTGACCACAGGCAGGGGGTTAGCTATATGTATGGTAATAAAATATTACTTTATGTTTAAAAAAAACTAGAAATTCACTGAATAAAACAAAAGATTAAAGTAACTTTATTGATAGGTGTGATAAAAAGATCTGTTTTTTTTTTTTTTTAAAACCTTAGATATTCTGTGAAAAAACTAAAGGTTAACGAAACATCATAGTTAGGTGAATATGTCAGTGACAACATTAACGTTTCAAACTTAAAAAAACCCACAGAAATTCACCAGTTGTAGTTACCAGAGCTAACTATAAATTGTGCCCCTGCCATGCACTGTTTATGACCTCACATATTACATTACTCATGACATGTTCTATGACATTATTTATGACATCACTGATGACATCTCAAATGACATCATTGATGACATCACTGATGCCTATAATTAGACTTTGGCCCCGGGGGATGGGGTCCTCGGGACCCATTTTGGTTAGGGGAGGGGGCTACGCCCTCTTTTCTAAAATAAATGATTTTGGCCGCAGCGGAATGGGGTACCCTAGCCTCTTGAGGCTCAGAGAGGAGGGTCATGCGACCCCTCTCAATAGTTAATGTATGCCCTAGCGGAAGGGGTCCCCATGGCCCATTTTGGCTCGGGTAGGGTGGCCATGCACCCCTCCAATATAAATGTTTTTGTCCCCAGGAGATGGTGTCCCTTGGCTTGGGGGGGGGGGCACACGCATCCTTCCCTAATCATATAATTTTGGCCACAGGGATGGGATCCCTATAACTATAACTGGTGAATTTCAGTGGGATCTTGAGTTTGAAAAGCTACTTTGTCACTGAAATTTTCACCTAACTATAATGTCACGTTAACCTCTGTCTTTTTCAGTGAACATTTTATATTACCTACTGGTGGTCGCCAGTGGGTAGTTATATGTAGGACCAAAGTTTCCATAGGAAAAGCCTTTTTTGTTTTGCCAATAACCTGACGAATCTTCATTAAATTTTCAAAAAAATTCCCCTTTTTGGTACAGCTGCTGTGTTGAAAGTTACAGGGTGATCCATAAAGCAGGGACCGAGAAAAAAGCGGGGGTCCCAAAACGTGTTTTCGCCATGTTATGTCTATGGGGATTTTTCATTTTTTTAAGACCACTACAGTCTGAACTGCTCAACGGAATTACACCAAATTTGGCAGAAAGCTAGATGTGGACCACCATCTCCCCAGGGCAATGAACACAAGAAATGCGGGGGGGCCCGCTCGGCCACCTCGCTGCCCCGGGGATGGCCACCTACCCGGGGCGCATAGATTTATTTAAGGAAATGCAGGGGAGGCCCTACAGCATTCCTGCTCCCACATGGATCCGCCACATCCCCGGGGCACATACATTATCTTTTTTTTTAAAGCAGGAGAGGCCCTACAGCTGCCCCCACAGTCCCGGGAACTGCCACCTCCCCGTGCCACAAACACAATAATTAAGAGGTGCCGTTGCGGACCCCTGGCCCCGGGAACCACCTTCTCCCCGGGGCAACATGAAAGAAAGGAGAGGGGCCAAGCTGCCCCCCTCCTGGAGCCATAGATGGCCCTGTCAGCAGCATGTGGCTACTGCATGGAAGCATATTGGAGTCACTCCATATGCTTGAGATCACTTGATAATGTGTGCACAAATGATTGGGACACGATTGGAGTTTTATGTTACAGCACGTTTACTACACTTGGGGTAAGCTAATGAATAATTGTGTTATTTTGATTTTCAGATAGGTGACTTAGAATTTGTATTGAAATTATATGTGAGGTTATATACTGGCAACTACATAGCAATATTGGTGAGATCAAAGGATATATTATTCTGACTTGCAAATGCGGAATGCTGCGTGGGATGGCAATGATGAACATGGATTATATGTGTCATATAGGTCGTTTGATGATATTTACGATCCATACTGGTTAAGTTTTGTAGAACTTAGCACCACATCACGTAAGAAGAGGTGAGCCAAATGGAGCTTACATGGTGTAAAAAGCAACACAATGGGCTTATGGTGGCACTATGGTGTTTCTATAACTTTAAGCATGATAACAACTTATTTGCATGAAGTGAAACTTTCTTGAGCAATACCAGTGACCATATGATACACTTTATTGGACAAATATCATTTAATGGACTAACTCAGCTAGGGTTTGGGTAGCACCTGAGGTGTGTAAATTTGAGCTCTTTTGGAATCTACACATCCATGGAAGGAGTTAACGGAAACCAGTATATACAGTAATAAATGTAATTGTGTTATGTGAGTAACAAGTTTGTAATTTGCCTTTGTAGCCCTGATGAAGTCAAAGGTTGGTGTATTGTGTGATGAAAAACATGTTGGCTACGAGTTTTGAAGACGAAGGAATAAAAAGAAAAGAAGAAATACTAACTTAAGACTGACTTTTGAAAAGAAAATTCTTGGACACAGAAGGTTGCTCAGGAAATCTTTTCATTCATTGGTTGTGGTGCTGCAAGCTTGTAGCTGTTATGCGTGTCAGCGAAGTAGTAATGTGTATAGGTTAGCTTATGACGTTATATGCTATCCCTCATTTGCCTGTCGGATTGGCGGCTAGAGTCAGCATGTGTGATGACTTTGTCTAGGGATGATCGTGGATGGAAGACAAAGACAAGTGTTAGGAACAGCCATGTTGATGCAGCTGTTTGGATCACTGTGTGATGGTAATGGTCTCATCGTTGCTGTGAAAGAGCTATCCTGGCTGATGAGGGCTGAAAGCCCGAAACCGGTCCTAGGATGCTTGTTTCCAGTCCAGGGAGGACCTGGCCTGGCAGTTCGGGCTGGACTGTTCCCATTGAGCGCAGGGTCAAGACTGATTTGCATATGGCTGGGTGCAAACTGGAATGGCATTGTGAGCAAAAAAACGATGGATTTAGGCCCAGATCTCTGTACTGGGGTGAATGTATGACATTGTTCTGCATTCTGTCCATCAATTGTTCTTTTTGCATTTGTCACCCCGAGTGGGACGGGTATGCCCAGACGTGGGTCCTGTGCTCTCCATGTCACTGGAGTCAAGCTATCCTGGCTGATGAGGGCTTAATGTCCGAAACCGGTCCTAGGATGCTTGTTTCCAGTCCAGGGAGGACCTGACCTGGCAGTTCGGGCTGGACTAATCCCATTGGGCGCAGGGTCAAGACTGATTTGCATATGGCTGGGTCCAAACTGGAATGGCATGGTGAGCAAAAAAACGATGGATTTAGGCCCAGATCTTTGTACTGGGGTGAATGTATGACATTGTTCTGCATTCTGTCCATCAATTGTTCTTTTTGCATTTGTCACCCCGAGTGGGACGGGTATGCCCAGACATGGGTCCCGTGCTCTCCATGCCACTGGAGTCAAGCTATCCTGGCTGAAGAGGGCTGAAAGCCCGAAACCAGCCTAGGATGCTTGTTTCCAGTCCAGGGAGGACCTGGCCTGGCAGTTTGGGCTGGACTGTTCCCATTGGGCGCAGGGTCAAGACTGATTTGCATATGGCTGGGTCCAAACTGGAATGGCATGGTGAGCAAAAAAAACGATGGATTTAGGCCCAGATCTCTGTACTGGGGTGAATGTATGACATTGTTCTGCATTCTGTCCATCAATTGTTCTTTTTGCATGTGAAAGAGATACAGAGCATAACAATCTGTCCCACAAAGGATGTTCGAAAAAAAGGGATGATCTGAAGCTGAACCAAAAAGCATCTGTGAGTGGGAGATGTGCAGTGTATGTTGTAAGATATTCAGCATTGGGTTACGGCTGGTCTGATAGCCGATGCAGAGGGCTTTGAAGGAAGTAGGTCTCACCAGAAGCAGAAAGTGACAAGCCTGAAAGTTTGGGGTGATGTGATCCCAGAACCTGAAGCGGAGCAGCTGTCTGGCCACCATGTTCTTGATGCAATGAAGCCTGGAGAGGCCTAGATATAGTGCACTGGCATATATAGCTAAGAGAAGAACAAAGGAGATAGTTACATGCAACTTATGTAGGTACTGAAGGTGCAGGAAACTCCAACAAAGAGTCCTTATAGTGAAATAGGAGCATTTGATCACTTTGGAACAAGAGTTCATTATTCCACCCTGTTCTTTAATTCTCTAGTGGGGTTCAGTGGAAGTTCAAGATCTCAAGGCCAGAGGGTAATACCATGGTGCTGGGTCCAGCTGCCACACATGAGAATATGGGTGCTTGAGGATTTAAGCTGACAGTGTTTTCCCAATATCCACTTGTGTGCACAACAACTAGGAGGTAGAGGCCTAGGGTGCTGGAATCCAAGTCCTTGATAATTATATTCTTTGAGGATGATATTGTTGTGAGCACAATTGTATCAGGTTAAGGTGAAGGATCTGATAATGTCCATGACAGGACTCAGCTAAATAGTGCATAGGAGTGGTACAATGGTAAAGCCTTGAGAAAGTATTGAGTTGACAGAGAAATTGGAAGAAAGAATGGGGGAAGTATGCATATATAAGATCTTTTGGCAAGATCAGATGATATCAATTCAGAATGCGACCTTGAATTCTGAGATTGCTCTATTTCTGTTTTAAGTGCAGGTGTTCTGTTGTTTCAAAGGTGGAAGAGAAGTTCAGTACTAGAAATCCAGCAACTCTGTTCAAGCCAACCAAGGATCTGAAAGCCCTCCTAAATGACTACGGAGAATTCCATTTCATGACTAGCATGAAGCCTTTTTTGGCAGCTAAAGAGCAATCTGCTTTCCTTTAAGAAGACTCAGAGCTTTGTGGATTCTGATTTTCTGCCATTGGCACAGTGATCCCTGTGAACACCTGCACCCTCCCAAGAAACCAGCTGGTTCACTAAATACTTGAGGATAGCAAAAGCAGAACACAGAGGCCTTGTCACGCTATAAATGAAAATGTACAAGAACTCCAAACTTTCCTTACATTTCCACTTCCCTTATACAGTGCTGCCACCATGAGATAAAAGTTACTCGTCTACCTCACATAAAATCTGTCTATCTAAAGGATGTAAGAATCCAGACTACACCTCCTCATCATCTTAGATGTTTGAATGCTCTGTGATGTGCTGGCACCCCTCACCATCTTTAATGTCTGAGACAGCTATCACCAGACTACGTCGATGAAAAATGACTATCACAGCCTCCACATTCAAGACTCCCTGCTTCACTCACTCCCCATATTTTTCTCTATCAATCCACTGCTCAATGAGCTCATCCAAGCCAGTGGAACAACTGGCTCATTGCAGAATCTTATTCTACCTTAGCAACTGTGTGTAAGATCCCTGGCAGATCCCAGACCAACTACTTATGGTCCTCTGGCAGCTTTCTCAGTGATCTCAAGATCCCTCAAATAAAAAAATGAGGTCTTAACCCAGGAAACTCTGCCAACCTCCGACCAATCTCCAAAAGTCTCTACTTGGGCAAATATTGCATAACAAAGGCAAGGCTGAAACCATTGCATATGGTAACCCAAAAAACCATAGGATAGCATAGCAATGCACTACAGGACATATAATACTGTAGCATATCATATTCTATCATAGGACAACATGGTGTACCATGTTTTACTATGGCATAGCATTGAATCGCATATAATAACATAGTTTAGTATACCATGCCAAGACAAGACATAATCTAGCTTTCTTTCTTTCTATCATGCATTTTCTATAGGTAAAACTAGACAAAGAAACAAGCAAAGCAGCTAAACAGAATTACACCAAATTTGCTCAAAATCTAGCTCTTTTGCCAGAAAGCGTGCTTTTTGTGATTTGGTGAAAATCTGTTCAGTGGTTTTTGAGAAATAATATTCAAACTGTATATTGGCAGTTGATCCTTTGGGACTCCTGCATGAGTCCCACGGGGCGGCAGTTTCAAACTTTGGAGCAATCTGCTTGCTCGCAAGTACTATTTTTCCCCAAAATATTTTAATACATTTTTAGAAAGTACATAGAACAATAAAATGATGAATATCATACAAATATCAAAGGCCCAATCGGGCATAAGAATGCCACACACATTAAGTAATATCAACATTTTTCGCACAAATATAAAAAAAAATGAAATTGACAAGAGAGTGCCATAAGGCCAATTTCGAGAAACAAAGCATGTAACTGTTGCCATTACCATAATAGTTTAGGCATATTTTCCAGAGTTGCATTTGGTAATGAGAAATATTATACAGGCTTGATGGCAGAAAAAAGCAAGCATGAATATAGAAGAAGGGGCATATCAGGAGATAACCTAAACAGAAGAGCATTAGGTCAAGATAAGGTCTGCATAGCAATAGAAAAGAAAATGAAAAAGAGAGGAAAATAGATGAAAGCAAATCAGTGGGGGAGGTCTGAGGGAAGGAGGTAAGCACCATGGGGAAATAGCTAGTATGATGGGATAAGGTAAGCCATTTGCTTGTGGCGGAAACAGATAGTAAAAGAATGCTCACTACGGTTGGACATAAAGATGTCAAGTGTGTGCCAGAGTTACTGTGAAGGAACAGCAGCTTCGGAGGAAAGTGACAGACTTTTATGTATGCTTCTAAGGTAAGTAACCCATCCCCACAACGTGCGGAAGGAGACGTTGTTTAGCCCCTTCCATTCTATCAAAATAACTTTAACTCCCACTGTCAACGGTAGAGCCAAAAAAAGCCATATCTTTGTCAGGTAAGCCCAAAGAGGGGCTTAATATATTGTGGGCCCAACATGATAAGAGAAACAGATAGAGAAAAGGACACCCCAAAAGCATTGGTGAGTCAATCATGAACTCAGTCCAATAAGTGGCGAGGTGTTTATAAGTCATGAACACATGGTCAGGAGTACTGGTAGCTTTGTTACAGGATCAACAAAAATCATATTCAATTAGGTTTAGTTTAATCATTCTAGATGGTGTCCAATGTATAAAAACGTGTCTGAAATAGTGATGGAATCAATTTATTACTCAGAAGAGTACTGGTAGAGATAAGTGGCCAACTGGAGTCGGAATGATGGTAGATTTAACATTTGAAAATATTTAGACCACCGTTTTTGAATGGGCGAAATGGATGTGATCAATGTGCTGCAAAGAACTTTTGGGCGCTATGTGACCGCTTCTACTCAATTGTTAAATAGGAGCAAAGAGACTTGGAGGGGCAATGTACCTAATTTAGAGAGCTAAGCTTTGATTTTTAAAAAGCTTTAGAAGTTCATGTTTGACAAGGAGTATTTCCTCTGAAGTGATGCAAAGGATAGAGGGATGCAGTCCTCTAACAGGTCGCATACCACATTAATACCTTTAGCATCCCAAACAGGGCCTATTTCGGCTGAGACCGCGGACGTTGTTTTTGGGTTATTTCATAAAGAGAGAGCCGAGGATTTAGATAGGGTGGGGTATGAAGATTTATCCACCATCTTCAGAGTACAAATAGTATCAAGAAAAATACGGGTGGAATGAACGAGTACCAGGGTATTCATCGTTCGCGCTGCTAACAGGGAATATGGGGAGATAAGGTGGTGTTCCATCAGGAGCCAGGGAACTATTAAATTGGACTGAGTGTCACACCAGTACACCCTGCATGCAACAAGAAAGGCCGTTTTGTAATCAAACCATTTGGGAAGACCATATCGGACGCGGCAATCTGAGCTTCTTAAGACTCATTCTGGGTTTTTAATTTGACCATAGAAAGCTCAAAGATATCGATTGTGGAAATTCTTTGGGGGACAAGCGTAAAGGAAACATCATGGCCAGGAAATTCACAAGTGGCATTATCATAATTTTTAAAGTTTCCAATCTCCCTCACCAGAATATAAATTTTGGAGACCAGGAAAACAATTGATCCTTAATCTTATCTAAAGTCTTCGGCTCATTAACAGCTACTGACTCTGAGAGATTGCTAGAGAACCAGACACAAAGATACTTTATCATTTTTGGCTGCCAGTGGAGACAGGATTGTCCAATACAAGAAGAGTCACAGTGAACCTTAAGAGGCACAACCTCCGTCTTTTCTCTATTTAAAGTGCAGCCCAAAAATTCTTTGAAAGATTGAATCAGGGAGATTAATGTCAGCGTTCTCTGAGAAAATAAGTAAGTTATCCTCATAGGCAGCTGTTTTAAATGTATGCAAAGCAAAAGTGGGGCCTTTGATATCACAGGACTCATTAATCAGAACCAACAGAGGGTGTATTGCCAGAAGAAACACACAGGGAGATAAAGGGCAACCTTGACGAGTGCATTGATGTAGAGAGAAGGGGGAAGAAAGAGCCCCGCTAATTCTTATTCAAGCAGTGGGAGCAGCATATTGACACATAACCCTTGAGGAAAATAATTCACCCAAATTATAACATTCCAGTGACGCCTCAAGAAAGGGCCAGTACACTTTGGGGCATATTCTCAAGGAACTATCGCCGAGTTAACGGCACTTTAACGCAGCCAAAGTCGCAATAAAGTTATCGCCCCATTCACAAGCTGGTGCTAACAGCCCATAACCCCAGTTTCCCTGTGAAAGCAGTCGCAAAAAACATCGCCACAGAGGACCCCGGCAACTATCGCTAATGAGATGCAGAGTAGGCGTTCCCGAGCAAAAAGCCGCGACAACACCACAAAGCAACATTCTCAACGACTAGCCACATCTGCGATAGGAACACAAAACAGGCGATACGGCGCGTTGCGAGCAGGAAATTAACACCTGCTCTGACCTGGTGCAAAGTCGGACGTCAACCTGCACAAGAAAAGGGAGCCCAGCCACAGCCACACCTGAAGAACAACAGATGCCATGGAGCCACTCACCATGCACCCCGGAGCCCCCAGAGGGCAACAACACCCACCGCCACCACCCCCAGGACCACCACCCCTCCAACGGACCCCCCCCGGACCACCACAGAGGCAGCGCAGACAAAGACAGCGGACCTCCAGGAAATGCACCAGCCCCACAGACCTAACACCAGACAATGCCAATGCCCACTCCAGGCCCAAAAGGACAACCATCCTCCGCAACCTGAACATCATTGCCCACAGGCTGACGGTACCAACACAGCGGACAACCAACATCCCTCCGCAGTCAAAGCTGCTGGCTGTGCTGCACCTGTTGGCCTCTGGTACCCTCCCAAACAACAACCTCCCGAGTCGGAGGAGTCTCACTGCCAGCCCCATCCAAGTTCCTCAAACCTCACCAGCTCGGGACCCCAGCACCCATCCGTCCCCCACAATGCGCAGGAACAGCTGGAGACCAAGCAAGGACTATACGCCATGGCTGGAGCCCCGCACGTGTGGGGGGCAATCCACGGCACACTTGTCCCACATGTGGCCCCTGCCAACACCACACACAATACCCCAACAGAAAGCACACGCATCCCATCAACGTGCAGGCAATAGTGGACCACAGGGGACTCCTCACCAATGTCATGGCCAACTACCCAGGCAGTGTGCATGTCCCCTTCATCTTCCGACAGTCCAACATCAACAAGCGCTTCCAGGATGGCACCCATGGGAATGCACTGCCCGTTGGCAAGTACGAAATGAACACACCACACACCTCAACCCCACAATCATGCAACTCACAACTCTGGCACTGCACACGTCACAAAACCACATACAACATGCCAAACAATATGCCCCCCCATCAGACACGACAGCACAACTTACTGTGGCAACCTTGGTCAGCCATGTACATGAGCCATCGATGGCATGGTACCTCAGCCACACAATACCGGAATGTGGGGAGAGGTGGGAACCAGGCATGTGCGAAGGAGGCAAGTGACCCATGAATGAGTATGTACACAATGCCAAGTGTGGTGGAGATGTGCTGGACAGACTGCAGTATGCAGACCACAGACCCAGCCATGTCTACATGCACTGCTGGTGTCTGGAGTGTCGTGGACAGTGGACGCAACCATGTCACCCCAGCCAGTGGGGAAGATCGCGGAAATGTAGCCTGTGACATCCCCCCCGTAAGCGTGTGCGGAGTGGGCTGGCCTGGCGTACGCCAGGTCAGCGCAGGGGTGTGAATAAAAAGCACGTAGCACTGGGCGTGGTTCTCTTCCGGAATGCCCAACGCGTCTGCCAGGGCGGCGCCTCCCACCCCGCCACGAGGCCGTCGCCGTGAGCGGTGTGGCCTGCCACCCTGTGCGCCTGCTGCACCCCCGGCCGCTGGTCCCCGGAGCCATCATGCCCGACCCTGCGCAGCCAGGCCTCACTGCTCACCTGCAGACACCGGCGTGTGTCAAAGAGGGCCCACCACGTGCCGGTGCAAGCTCCAAGCCCGAGGCCCGAGGCCCGCGACCTTCGCAGCCTCTTCAGACCATCACGGCCTCCGCGACACAGGCCCGCTTTACTCCTTTTTCGTTGACGTACACCCCCGCTGCCTCCGGCCTACACTACGCTCAAGTAGGTCACACATTTGGAACTGAGTTTTGATCATGCTATGGCAGAGTACACACTTTATGGCGGAGTTTATATCACTAAACTCCCTTCGATGTAGTGACACAAAGTATGTGCATGGCATCCCAACCACACGTGTCTGTGGGCCCTTGATGACTACGCCTTCGGCCTACACTGCGGTCGAGTAGGACACACATGTGGAACTGAGTCGTGATTCCCGCATGGCGGAGTACATATCATTGTACGCAAGGAGACGAGTAAGAGGAAGACACGGTTCAGTCCGGAGGAGAAAAGGACCATCGTTACGGAGGTGTACGAACACTGCCGACAACTGCCCTGGTGTCACTAAATCTGTGCATCGCGGGCCAACGACACGTGTCTGTGGGCCCTTGAAGACTACGCCTTCGGACTACACTGCGGGCCTGCAGGCCTCACACAAATCCAATCCAGTCCGTACCAGGCAGGACACGGCATCGTCGCTGGCTAAACACCCGCTCGGCTCTGTCGCTAATGCCTTGGTCAACAACGAGTCATTACCACATGCCATTTCAACGCCGTGTGTTAGTGTTCCAGGAGGAGCCTGCTGAACAGCGGTTGGCCCGCGCTGCCCGCTGCCTCCGGACCACACAGCGGTCGAGTAGGTCACACATTGGGAACTCAGTCATGATTCATTTATGGCAGAGCTGATATCATTGTACTGGCATCGTCGCAGACTGCCTCCCCTTTCGGCTCCGGTGCCACTGTCTGTTCTCCGACATCCATGGACACTTTCTTCTTGAGATTTGTTGGCGACTGAGGCTATAGACTGGGGGTTGTCTTCATCATCATGTCGGTGATACTGACTATGTGGCCAGAACGGGCCTGTAGAATTCCACTCCTCCATTTGCCTCTTCCGGCCGGCTTCTTCCCTCTGCATCATGCCCTGGTGGACACCTTCCACTGTCCCCCGCAAACCTCCGTTACATTCACCTTCGACATCGACGAGGACCTGCCCACCTCGCGTGGGCCTATCTCACTGCACCGCAAGTCACCGTCCTGTGGCGGTGTGCCTGTGCCGGCTGCAGTGCATCCGCATCCGGGCCACTAACTCTGTGCAGCTCAAATCATGGCCCCAGTCTGGTGGCATGTTGGATGGCCTCTGGGTCGATGGCCTGGGGGTCATCAACGCCATGTGTCTGTGGCCCTGCGCTGTCCGCTGCCTCCGCCCTCAACTGCGGTCCACCTGGGCTCACACATCAAATCGAGTCCTGACCTGCCTGGACCGCAGGATGCACGAGCCACCACCGCCAGGATCAACTCCAGACAACAGGTGCCAGAGTCGTAAGTGTCTTACTGCCAGACTTTCAGAGTAGCACACACCAGTCGTGGGTGCCATCATCAGCTTGATACCCTGCTCAGCTCTTCAGGTGCCACTAACTCAGTGCACCACAAATCAAGGACCATTCTGCTTGCATGTAGGGTGAACACTGTACTGTCTCCGGCAACCACCATGATGCTTCACAGTTGTTTCTGTTATGCTGATGTTTTATGTTTCTGCTTCAATTGTGATCACTGTTCAAGTTGTTGCCAGCACCAACGACTCCCTGCGGGCTGGCTTACACTCACCCCACACCATCCAGCACATGCGTCACTGTACATGTGACCATGCCAATAAAGGTGTCGAGCGCACGTGCTCGTGGCCAGTTCAACAAACTATCTGAGTGTGTCTGTGTGCTCATGATGTATGCATTAGGGCCCCGGCCCCACAACCTTACATTGTGCCGTGTGCAGAGGATGCAGCCATGTCACCGCAGGCAGAGGGTGGGACATTGCACATGTAGCTTTGTCGTCCCCCACCTAATACGTAAGAGGAGTGAACTTGGCCGGCGTACGCCAGTCCGGCGTGGGGGTGTGGGTGATTATCACGTGGCTCTGGGTGTGGTTCAGTACTGGAAATGTGCAAAGGCATGTGTCCCTGTCGCAGTGTGGGTTTCCGTTGGGGTGTGTAGGTGGTCCATGATGGGACTTTGACACCAACGTATGGGATCTAGTTCGTCTCCCATGAGGTAGTACCCCGACCGCACATGTTTGGCCAGCCCCTTCTGGCAGTCTGACAGCTGGCCTTGTAATGGGATGTGTGCTTAGGTGGGCTGCTGTGAGCCAGCCGGGGTGGTGGGTGCGTCCAGCTGTGTTGTCCGTGCAGGGGGTGGTGTGTCCTAGGTGCAGCGGGCTGCCCTGCTCCTGGAGCTCTATTGCCTGAGATGTCCATGGACTGTTGTAGGGCGTCGGTGTCGGAAGTGTGGAGGTCCTCTTCAGCATCACTGATGGGTTGTCTGGTCTGCTCTGCTGGAGGTGTTGTTTGTCCCTCTGCAATGTGAAGGGGAGATACTTGTTGACATTGTGTTGGCATGTATGTTGACGCATTGTTCGGGTTTACATACAGACTGCATGACAATGTACATTGTGACTGTTTTGGATTGGCGGACTATTTGATGCGGGATAGTGGACAATTGGACTACATGACGTAGGTGATGTTGTACACGTACATTTTCATCTCACAGTTTCCTGCTATGTCAAATGTGATTGGCCATTTTCTACGCACAGGCGGAGCCAGTTGTGTCCTCTGTTCTGCAGTGTAAGTGTTACACTGTGTACCACATTGCCGTCCATGTGGATGTGCTGTGATTGCTATGTGTGTGTGCTGCATTGTGTGGGAGTCGCACCTGCTGCTGTGATTTTGCTTCCCCTTATCCCTTAGAGGCGGTGTGCCTTTGGCTTTTGTGCTTTTGAGGTGCTGTGATGTTGGCGACTGGGGTCATTTGTGCTCCTGGACGGATTTTGTTCTCTTGTGCATTGTTTGTGTGCAGATGTATTGTTGACGTCAGTGGTTGTTTGTGCATGTGGATGTGTCAGGGTGTAACCTGCTCCTTCCGGATGTAGTCCACACTCAGCCACCTCAGTCTCGTGGCGTGCACAGTGTCATGGTGATTGTACTCCGGCCATGCTGCTCGTCATGTGGTGTCACTTGCATTTTCAGTGTGGCTCTCGCATACCCATCTTTGCTGTGTTTCGCACTGGTG
This sequence comes from Calotriton arnoldi, assembly GCA_963921515.1. Taxonomy (NCBI): domain Eukaryota; kingdom Metazoa; phylum Chordata; class Amphibia; order Caudata; family Salamandridae; genus Calotriton; species Calotriton arnoldi. The sequence goes on from CAWUFW010007575.1 coordinate 888,511, forward strand.
CATGTGTGTGTTGTGGAATTGGTGTTGAGTAGGGTGGGACCCCTTCGGGCACATGGTGGACGGGGGCCTACTTGGTGTTTGTATGTGTGCTGCAGTGTGCCACGGGGATCAGGGCCATGACCCAGGGTCGTTGTGGGTGTGCGGTGTGCTACACGTTGTTGTGCATGTGTGCCATTGTGCCCGTCCCCCCAAGTCCCTGTTAGTTACTCACCCTGTTGATGTTTTGTCAAGTCATGTCGAGCAGTGTCCGGACTCCCGACTCCTTGCACCGTCTCCACACTCATGACTGTGTCCACCATTTGCTCCAGCTCCTCCTGTGGGGCAAGACTCCCACCTCCATTCGCCGTTGCTGCCTTCCGGGTGGCAGCAGGTTTCTGCTTGGTTTGGCTTTTGACTTCATGCCAGCGCATCTTGGCCTCCTCGGCAGTCCGACTACATTCATGATGGAATGCCATTTTTCAGTTTGTGTTGCCAATGACACGGTGGTGGAGACGGACAGTTGTTGTTAGTGCTCTGTCACCTCCGTGACGACGATCGGGTTGTCATGTGGACTGTACCCCGTCTTCCTCTTCCTCTTCTCCTTGGCCTTCCCCGACCCCGAGGTTCCTTGCTGGTGGTCTGTGGGGATTGTGGGGTTCACGTTGACCTGGGCACTCGTTCCGGGTGCGTCAATGTTGCTACGCATTTTATTTTGTTTATGGTGTTTTTTTCTTGTTCGGCTATTATGGTGCATTTTCCCGCCAGGCGCGTGGGAATTGCAGGCCTGTCGCTGGCTATCGCTGTTTTTTTTTTTGAGGTTGGCCTCATCGCAACTTTATTCGCGTTGTTGTTTTGCATTTTTTGTGCGTCGCGTTGTTTTTTACGCGGTCATTTGGTGCGTTATTGTGGGACTATCGCATGGTGCCGCCAGGTTGAGAATGCTACATTAACACGGCGTTGTTTTCCCGTGATGGACTGCGATGTGAGAAGTTGCATTAAGTTAAACTTGCGGTGGTTATCACACGTTCTTGAGAATATGCCCCATAATCTGAAGCCTTTTTGGCATCCAGTGTGTTAGCTACAGCGGCCGGAGAAAGGGGAAGAACGGCTTTATCGATTATATGGCAAAGGAGGTGAGTATTATCACATGCCAGTCTGCCCTTGACAAACCCAGATTGTGATTGATGGATTAATTTAGGGATCAGAGATTCTAGACGTTTCGCTAGGATTTTTAATGTAGATTTTTGCTTCCATATTCATGAGAGAGATGGGACTGTAGTTCTGAGTGTCAAGAGCAACTATAGTAGCTTTAGCTGACAAGCTAGAGACCGCCCCAGAAACAGCAAAATGGTGGAATAGTGATTCCTGGGACGGCATGATCGAGTCAGAAAGGAACTTGTAGAACTCTATTGGGAGTCCATCCTGACCAGGAGCCTTAACCCAGGGGGTGAGTTTAAGTGCTTGAACAATTTCTCTAGAGTCGATTGGTTTGTGAAGGGGAATATTCTCTGCATCTGAGAGAGATTTGAATGGTATATGTTTGAGAAAAGAAGCACCAGCATTTTTTGTGGCAGCAATCTTCGGGGTGTAAAGGGATGCATAAAACTTTCTAAAAATCTCTAGGATGTCTGATGTTTTAGTCTTAGAAACGCCTATAGGATCTTTAATTGCTGATATGGCAGAATCATTGTGTTTAAATTTCAGTATATAGTTGATCCTAGAGAGGGAATTATGAGGGGAATAGAAAAACATGAAGTCACTTCCTGTGAGGTTCTGCAGGTGCCAGAGGTCCAATAGTTTATGGGTTGTGCATAAATTGAGCATGAGGTATGCCTTCTGAGGTCAGTTGTGAAATGCTATTTAATCCATGGGTTAGTTGAAGTGCTTACCTAGAACAATATGTGCCAATTGAGGTAAGGAGGGAAGTTTGGAGTTAATAGTGTGCCAGAATTGAGGGTCGTCACCATTTGGGTCATAAATATTAATGGCATAAAGATCACCATCACTGTGTGAGAGTCTGGCTATAGACCCCCTACCCTCATCGTCCTGCTCTACGGCAATTATGGAAAGGCCAGATCTTTTTGTAATGAGTGTAATCACACCACTCTTTTGAGATCACAGGGGAACAGGCCAAGTCAGAGATCGGCCTTTCAGCAAAGGGAAAGGGCCTGTTTGTGACCAATTTTAGGGTTATATTCACAAGAACATGTGATAACTACCGCAAGAGTAGCGTAACACAACTTTCATTATCACAGCCCATCGCGGGAAAATAACCCTGTGTCAACGTGGAATTCACAACAAGGCGGTACCATGCGATAGTCACCAGATAACGTGTCAAATGTCAGCGTGAAAATCAACGCCATGCCGAAATAATGCGAAACGCGAACGCGAGAAATCATGCGATGAGGCCAATCGCGGTACAAAAAGTTGCAAAAACCAGCCTCAGGCATGCAAATCCCATGCGTCTGGGGGAAATTGCACCATAAAAACCACAGACACAACACACCAGAAACAAGCCAAAGCACGAAGCAACATGGATGCACCCTGACCCAGCGCAGAGGGCAACACGAACCCCACAACCCCCACAGACCACCAGCAAGGAACAACTGGCTCGGGGAAGGCCAAGGAGAAAAGGGAGAGGAAGACGGGGTGCAGACCGCAGGGAAACAAGACCAAGGCCACGGAGGCGACAGAACACTACCAGCAACTGACCCACAAGCCGACCACCTGGAACGCAGTCGGAGTGCCCAGGAGGCCAATCCAGGAGGCCAAGAGGCGCCGGCAGGACGTGACAACCTAAACCAGGTACAAACCCGCTGCCAACAGTAAGGCAGCAACGGCGACAGGAGGTGGCAGTCCAGCGCCACAGGAGGAGCTGGAGGAAACCCAGGCCACAGTCATCAGTGTGGAGACAGTGCAAGGAGGCGGGAGTAAGGACACAGCTCGACAGGACCCGACACAACAACAATAGGGTGAGGATCCAACAGGGACTGGGGGGACGGGGGTGATGGGCACAATGCCACACATGCACAATGAGGTGTAACACACTGCACACCCACAATTACCCAGGGACATGTCCCCCATCCCCCTGGCACACTGTAGCACACACACAGCAATAACAGCACATACCATGACAATGTGGCACAAAGTGCAACACCCACACTGCAGAACAGGGGACACAACTGGGTCCACCCAGGCGCAGAACCAGAACAATCACATCGGACAGAGCAGGGAACTGTGAGATGCACATCTACCCCTACAACCCCACATCAGCCATGTATGCCAAATGTACACTGTTCCAACACAAATAGCCACCACCGCCCAAACAGTCACAACGTACATTGTCACACAGTCTGCATGCCGACAAGAACAAGGCACCAACACAATGCCAACATGCACCTCCCCTTCACAATGCAGAGGGACAAACAACAGCTCCAGCAGGTCAGAACAGACAACCCATCAGTGATTCCCGAGACGAACACCACACCCCCGACACCGACGCCCTACAACAGCCCATGGACATCCCACACAACACACCACCAGGACCAGGGCAGACAAGCTACTCAGAGGAGAACCCAGCCCCTGCAACAGACCACACAGCATGTAGCACCCGCAATCACGGCTGGCTCACAGCACTTCACCCACCCACCCACACATGGCACCCCAATGCCAGGTGGCAGAACGCCAAAAGGAGGTGGCCCAACAGGTGAGGGTGTTGTCGAAACCATGGAATGCGAACCACAACACATACGTGGGTGACCAATAGCCTTCAGGGACCACCTACACCCCACAAAGGAGACCCACACCCCCACAGAGACACATGCACACATCATGTTGAACTGGCTACGGGCACGTGCGCCCGGCCCCTTTATTGGCAGGGCCACATGTACAGTGACGCCTGTGCTGGATGTGTGTGGGGTGAGTATAAGCAAGTGTGCACGGAGTGCTTGGTGCTGCCAACAACCTGAACAGTGGACACCAGTGTAATGGAAACAGAAAACACCAGCATAACAGAGTCAAATGCAGAGCAACATGGAGGGATCCAAAGTAAGGACAGAGGCCACCCAATATTCAGTCAGGAGGTTCCGTGAGTTGCAGTGCACTGAGGTAGGGGCACTAGAGAAGAGCGCGCACATGTGAAGAAATTGCTAGGATTGTGTCCCTTCATGTTAGTCCTGATGCAGATGCAGTGGGGTGTGTTACACCTGCATCAACTTCCTCATCAACGACCAAGGTTTCCCACACTGCCTGAGGTGACATTGCTGCGCAACCTCACAACAGCACAAAACTCAATCAGTAACGGACAATGGCTTGCGGTGCACTGAGTCACTGGCACCTGGAGTGCTGAGCAGGGTAGCAGGCCGATGATGGCATCCACAACAGGTCTGAGCAACTCCGTAGGTCTGTCAGGACCACCCTTTCGACTCTGGCAGATGGCGGTTGGAGGTGGTCCTTGCGGTGGTGGCATGTGCCTCCTGCGGTGATGCGACGTCCGGGCCGGTCAAGACTCAATGCTTTGCGTGGGCCCTGGTGGCCCGCAGTTGAGGCCAGAGGAGGCGGACAGCGCAGGGCCACAGACACATGGCGTTGATGACCCCAAGACCATCGCTACAGAGGCCATTCAATGTCCCAGAAGGAGGGGTCCCAGGCCTGAGCAGCACAGAGTCAGTGGCCCCGGATGCACTGCGGCCGGCACAGGCACCCAGCCATGGGACGGTGACATGCGATGCAGTCAGATGGGCCATGCGACCTGAGCGGGTCCCCATCAATGTCCGAGGTGTATGTTGCGGAGGGTTCCAGGGGACAGTGGAAGGTGTCCTCCAGGGCATGATGCGGAAGGTCTGATGTCATCTGGAAGCAGCAAATGGAGGAGTGGAAAGCGCAACCCTCGTTTGCACCAACAATTCGGGATCAGCTACATGAGGATGAAAACTAGCCCCTAGTCCACAGACTCAAACGCCACCAATGTATGACCAGTGAGTGTCCATGAATGTCGGGGAACAAACTTAGTGGCACAGGTGCTGTGAGGGGATGCAGTCTGCGATGATGCCGGTACACAGATGTGAACTCCAACATTGCCAAATCAAGACTCTGTGACCTACTGGACCGCAGTGTAGGCCGGAGGCAGCGGTCAGCATGGGCCCACAGACACGTGTCGTGTGCTTGTGATGCATTTGTTTGCTTCACTGAGAGCAGGGAGTTTAGTGATATCACCCCTGCAGTAGACATCTGGTCACTGCCATGGTGTAATCAAGACTCAGTTCCAAATGTGTGACCTACCTGACCGTGGTGTAGGCCTGAGGCAGCAGTCAGCACGGCCCATTCACCGAGTGTCGCCGGCATAGGTTGGATGGCCCCACCGGCCTGCGTAGTTCAGGTTCAGTGGCACCATGTGTAGCCGGCTGATGTTGAACAGGGTTAGTGGCACCCCGTGTAGCAGGCAGGCGTTGAACAGGGTTAGTGGCACCACGTGTCACAAGATGCCCATATGGAACTATGCCTCAATGATCGGGGGGGTCTGGTGCTGTGGCTGCTGGCTCAGATATGGGGTCACTGCCATTCATGACTCAAGACACAGTTCCACATGTGGGACCTACTGGTCCGAAGAGTTGGCCGGGGGCGGCAGTGGAGTACGTGAATGAAAAAGGAATAAAGCGGGCCAGTGTCGTGGAGGCCGTGATGGTGTGAGGTGGCTGCCAAGGTCTCGGGCCTCGGGCTTGTGGCTTGCGCCGGCACGTGGTGGGCCCTCCTTGACACATGCCGGTGTCGGAAGGTGATCAGTGTGGCCTGGCTGTGCAGGGGCTGGCCTGAGGGGTTCGTGGTCCAGCATGCCAGGGTCCGGCAGGCGCACAGCATCTCAGGCAACTTCGCTCATGAGGATGGCGTCGGCCTCGTGGCGAGGTGGGAGGCGCTGCCCTGGCAGAGATGTGGGTCTTTCCGGAAGAGGATCACGCCCAGGCCTACGTGGTTTTTATTCACACCCCTACGCTGGCGTGGCGTACGCCGGGCCATCACACTCCGCTGACGCTTAGGGGGGGGCGTAACAGGCAACATTTCCGCGAGGTCCCCCACTGGCTGGGGTGACATGGTGGCGTCCACTGTCCACTACACTGCATACGCAAGCGGTGTATGTCTCCATGGATATGGGTGTGTTCTGCATACTGCGAAGTGTCCAGCACATCTCCGTCACTGTTGGCATTGTGTACTTGCCCAATCATGGGTCTACTGCATCCTTTACACATGCCTGGTTGCCACCTCTCCCCACATTCGGCTATTATGTGGCTGAGGTGCCATGCCGTTGCTGGCTCATTTTCAGGGCTTGCCCATGTGGACATTGTAAGTTGTTCTGTCGTGTCTGGTGGGTGGGCATATTGTTGTGCCTGTTGTATGTGATTTTGTGACGTGTGCATTGCCAGAGTTGTGAGTTGCATGGTTGTGGAGTTGAGGTGTGTGGGGTGTTCATTTGTATATTGTCAAGGGGCTGTACAATTCCCTTGTTGCCATCCTGGGAACCCTGGTTGATGATGGACTGTCGGAGGATGAAGGTATCATGCACACTGGCTGTGTATTTGAAGGCGACATTGTTGGGTGTTCCACGGTGTTCTGTTGTTGCCTGCACATTGGTGTGAGACTTTTGCTTCCTGTTGCGGTGATTGTGTGCTGTGTCACCAGGGAGCACAGGTAGTACATGTGTGCTGTGTATTGCCCCCAACACGTGCGTGCATCCTGCTATGGCGTATGGTCCTTGCTTGGTCTTCAGCGGATCCTACCCATTGTGTTGTGCGTATGGGGACTTGGGTACCAGGGTGATGGTGATGTCCAGGACAGGTGTGGGGGACTTGGATGTGGCTGGCTTTGAGACTCCTCCGACTCTGGCGGGTGTTGGATGGGGGGTCCCAGGGGCCAACAGGTGCAGCCACGCCATCAGCTTTGTGTGGGGTGGGATGTTGGTTGTCCGCTGTGTTGTTGCCGTAGGCCTGTTAGGCGATGATGGTCAGGATGCGTAGGTTTGTTGTCCCTTTCAGCCTGTAGTGGACGGTGACATTGTCAGATGTTGGGTCTGTGCGGCTGGTACGTTTCCTGGGGTTCCGCTGTCTTTGTCTGCGCTGCGTCTGTGTTGGTCCGGGGGGGCTGGTGTTCCGGGTGTGGGATGGGGTCCTGGGGTGGTGGAGGTGGGTGTTGTGGCCCTGTTGGGTGTCCGGGCCGCATGATGGGTGGCTCCATGGTATCTGTTGTCCTTCAGATGTGGCCCTGGGCTGTGCTCCCTTTTGTGGTGCTGGCTGCCATCCGACTTTACACCAGGTCAGAGCAGGTGTAGCTTTCCTGGTTCTAACGTGCCTTATCGCCTGTTTTGTGTTTTTATCGCGGATGTGGCTGGTCGTTTTGCATGTTGAGGTGTGCTGTTTTCTCAGCTTTTGTCACGGGAACACCTACTCTGCATCTCATTAGCGATATTTGGGATGGTCCTCTGTGGCGATGTTTTTTGGGGCTGCTATCGCGGGTAAACTGGTGCTGTGGGCTGTTTACACCGGCTTGTGAATGGGGGGGTAAATTTATCACGACTTTGGCTGCGATAAAGTGCCGTTAATTCGGCGATAGCTCCTTGTGAATATGCCCCTCAGTTTCTTGAGGGGAACTTTATCTCCTTTAAGACCAGTACAGTAGTCTAGTATTTTTGTACGTTTTACTGGGTGATTTAAGCATTTAATATTGAGAGATATTATTTTCAGATCAGGCATCTTAGAGAGGAGTGGTGGGCTAAAACATAAATTGGAGTACAGATGCCCAAAACAAAGGGCCGTGAAAGGAAATCAACTGAGCTTAGTGAGGTGTGCCCCATGGCGCAGGGTATGGGATAAAGAGGTGAAGAGACATAGAAGATATGGAAAAGAAAATAACTCGGAAAGAAGCTAACCCAAAAATTCCCTCTGTAAAAGGAGAGGAAAAGTCCTGAAGGACAAAGTATAAGCCTGAGAAGGTGTGGGAGCATCTGTGTAACGGAGAGAGCACGGGGCAGCACACCGCGCCAACAACATAGTGAGCAAAAAGCCCTTGTGGTGGGATGAAGCTGCCAAGCAAGCATCTGAGTGAGCTGGAGGTGATAGAGAAATGATAGTCCTAGTCTAATAATACAATTACAAGGCATAGGAAATACAATGTAAGTCCATGGAGGAACACAGAATATAATAACAAAGCCTAGTTAGGAACAAAAATGTATGAAACCATATAAAACATAAAAAGTAATATGAATGTGAATGACCGTTAATCAAACATCTGGTCCAAAAGGAAAGGGTGTCTATCTAATGCAAATACCTGAAAATTCAACCTGTGAAAAGAAACAAACATATTAAAAACGCACAACAATTTTGATGCCAAGAAAACACACGTCAGGAAAAAATGAAAAATCCCACCATCCCAAACCCAAAACCGGGCTCTACAAGGATTTAAAAAACAAAGGAAAGTGATTACCAAACAATTACAACATGAGACATTTGTAAAGCAACATAAAAATAAGGTTTGTTATAAGACATCAATGAAATACATCGCATATGCAATATAGAGAAATTAAGATGAGAGCAGAGCATTGACAAAGGATTGCACATCACTTTAATGGATACATAACTTAGTTCACGTTAAAAGATACACAGATATCAGCATCCCGGGTGATAATCTGGCCAGTGGGAGCCGGAAGGGAGCGGGAAGCCAGCCAAGCGAGGTGCCGACACCCGGGACCCGGACGTCCAACTACAGAGACGGGAGAAGAGGCGTGCAGGAGAGCGTCCCGCGCCCCATGACCCCACAAACAGACGGACGTTAGGCAGAACGCGGAAAAAACAGACCAGCACAGGCGCGCCGGCCAGCACCAGCCGCAGAGGGGCGAGCACACCGAGATGAACCCAAAAGCGCAGGGCCCCAAGCCAACAGAGCCCGCTAGAGCAGGGCCAACACAAAATAGGACATGTTCTCTTTGAACTTTCCCTCGACCTTGGAGACCCTGCTATCTGACCGAGGCCCGGTGGAGCTACCTGTTAGCTGAAGAGGAGATGGGCGGTGGATTCCCCCTCGGCTGTCACCTACCCAGCCGGACTTTGGGCAGACTTTTCTTCGTCTCTCTGTCGTATCCCCCTCCTTCCCATTCACCCTTCCCCGTCTACGCTCCTTTCCTCTCGTCTTCTATCCCTTTTATGTTTTTCTGTTGAGACCTAGCTATTTGACCGATGCCCGGTGGAGCTACCTGATAGCTGAAGAGGAGATGGGCTGCGGATTTCCCTCCCGGCCGTCACCTACCCAGCCGGACCTTGGGCAGACCTTCCCTTCGTCTCTCCGTCGTATCTATACCCTACCCCTTTTTCCCCCTACCCCCTTTCCCTTCCTCACTCCATTTTCCTTTTCTTCCATGCTCCTTAAAAGTTTTTATTGGTATCTTTGGTAACTTGTAACTGATGTATGTTTGCAACTATGTGGAACCTTATGTAAAGCGCTCTGATACCTTCGGGTCTAGCCAGCGCTATATAAAACTCTTTAAATAAATAAAATAAATAAATAAATAAATAAAATAAATAATCTGAGCTTTGCCACAAGTCAGAGGTAGTAAGGTCCCAGTACCAAAGAGTATATGGATAATACTACCTGAATGCTGAAAAGACACAACAAATATAACCCAGCAGGTTAAGTGGGGGAAAATCAAGGAATCTGTTGCACTAATCTCATCCATATGGGTCTCAGAAGTATTAGCCAAGAAGGTTTTGATGAATTAACTCTAGGCAGCCAATTATTTACTTCAAAGTATATGATACATACATATAAATATGAAGGTCAAGTAACGCAATAATATAAAAAGAGAAAAGCATATTTTATTATCACATTTAAAGTCTAAAACCAATACCAGGTACAATTAGATTATTCACAGTGTGATTCAAAACTACAAAAGGGTAATATACATTTCATACTTTTTGGTCATACCAACGTTCATACCGTAATGTATATCTATATATAGGTATTGAAACCTATCCTATGTGTAATATGGAACATTAGGCCCATTTCATTTTTTTTTTTTTTTAAATATACAGATGGTGTTACAGTACGTATATCAAATGGTTATTACACTTATTTGCAAAACAATTCATATATTAAAATGAAGACATTAGTGGCTTACATCATTTCTGATTCTTCATAGGATTTTCACATTTATCCAAGTAGGTTGCAAGATCTGTAGATTCATCAAAGATTTGTGTTCTTCCTCTTAAGACGATCTTCATTCTTGAGGGACCAGTGAATAAGTGCAGGATGTGTCTATCAGTGAGTCTATTACGTAGGTTCAAAAAGCCCTTCCTCCTAGTCACAGTATCCCTCACAAAGTCTTGGGAAATGGAGATTTTATTTCCTTGCCAATTGACACCCTTAGATTTTCTCACTTGAGCTCAAATGGGTCTGTGTGCTGTTGGTTTAGAGCGTTGAAAAGTACCGGGGGAGGAGTCGCAGAATTTTTATTTTGGAAGGTAGGGATCGGGTGGGCATGCTCAAATTTCAAAGTCTCTTTGAAAGCTGATTAGTAGGATGGCTGGGATCCAGGACTCTAGAAAGTCAACCATAGAAAAAGCTTTTTCCTCCATGCACCCAGGAAGCCCAAACATTCTGAGGTTACCATGTTTCCTGCAATCTTCCATGGAAGTGATTTCCCGTTTGAGGGAGGACATAGCCTGATCAGACCTTTGTAATTGTTTCCCTTGGGCCGTAGTGCGATCCTCTACTTTGCTTATTCTAGCTTCAGCATGGTTGAGTCTAATGTTTAAATCTTTCAAGTCTCTCCTGATAGCTGCCACCTCCACTTAAAGAAGAGCAGTGTTTGTCTTGGTACCCAGTGTAATTTCATGTACGGCATTGAATTTCTTCAGGATGGCTTCCATTGTTGTGGAATCCTCAGATTTATCTTTGATAGGTGATTCCGGAAATGAAGGTTTCTGTTCGGTGCGTTAGAGTCTTTATCTTTAGAATCTTTGGGATTGGACATTATGCCTTACTTGAATGTATTTAAGCTGCTCAGTGCAGATAGGACTCAAAGCGGGGTCACAGACTTGAGACCCAGAGCACTGCAGGGGGATCCCAAATCAATGAGCACACAATATCAAAATCCCTTTGTAAACCAGACATACATGCCTCAATGCCTAAATACCCTCTCTGAGTGATGTCAGCCACTGGCAGCCTATCAAGCTCCTCCAAGGAATGAGGACCCTGAAAGGCACAGGCCACTATTGTTAGCTCATAACACTTCACCCACTGATCAGGTGTAACAAGCAGGGCAAAGCAATGATAGCCAAGAAAAGCTGGGGATAATGCAGGAAGGTCATAAGGTGCAGTCTGCCAGGCCAATTTTGAAAACAAAAAGAAAAGTAAACAAAACTGTAACAGAAAAATTAGCAAATATCATTGAGAAGGCAAGCGTTTTTTGCATAGTCAGCCCTTTATAAATGATCCTTGCATATGTGTTCAGAAGTGTATTCATGGCCCCAGCACATCAAAGTAGCCAAGGGGGGATTGAGCTAAAGCTTAATCACAGGCAAAGTGCAGGGCATTTCTGTGTTCAAAGCCTGGAAGATGTGTAGGTCTTCTCCTAGGAGTACCTTTACACTCAGAAATGGTGAACAGCAAAAAAGTGTAAAGTTACTAACAGACATAGTAGCAAATATATACAAGAGTAAACGTAAACGTGTATGTTTGCCTTTATTAGAAGGGCCCAAAGTGTAGGATGTCTTTATCCAAGCTATCTGTTACATTTGCTTGATCAGTTTCCCTGACCTAATGCCTCTATTAGTATTGAAATTGGACTAACTCTAAAATTATCTCTAAATATTACATACTCTACTGCTCATCGCTGCAACTTGAAGCGCCAAACTGGAATCAGATTTGTAGTTTAGGATTAAGAATAAGGAAGCAATAACAAAATATGACATTTAATTCTCATTAGAGACCCCAGTTCTGCCTGGTTCTAGTTTAAAAGGCATAATTATTTATGACAATTTACATAAGCATTTTATTGCTCTAGTATCTTTCCAGTAAAATTAAACAACAAGTTGTTTGTAACCCACTATTAAAACATATTACTGTGTTCATTTTACTAGTTCAATTACATAAATATCTCACTTGATTAAATATTTTAATTTCTTCATTTTCCCAGTTGTTAATATCGCCTTCTAGTCAACGGGGAGCCAAATCATTGTTACTCTCAAAAGTAAAAACTCATATTCTTTTCTTCAATGACATCAACATGGCTCATGTAAAATGAAGAGGCAGAACTTATAAAGAAAAAGTATTATGAATATTTTACAAATGATAAACATTTAATGATGCTTAAATACAATGATTGATTGACACAATAAATACCAAAAACAAGTCAGACACTACACTAACAGTTGTTGATGTTAAATGCAAACCTTTATTCAAGCAAGCAAATATATTTTTATCAGAGATTAAGGCAAAGAACATTGATGGACAATTTATGACAGAAAACAGTATTCCCCAGGGGGCAGAATACTGATGGTGTTCAGTTTCAACCTGAGGCAAGGGCACCCTTTTTAAGGATCTTAAAATGTAATCACTATTAGCCGTTCATTAAATTAAGTGCTTTGGAACATAGAATTTCTTATTCGCTTACTACTCAAGGTGATCCCACTGCCCATGAAAACGATGCAGTGTGCTCCTCCGCTAAAGCAATGTAAGCAAGGCATTTGCTACCAATTTGCTACCAATGCACATAAACAATTACACTTTTATTGAGAATAATGGCAAAGTGAAAGTTTACTCAATGGAGCCTAATGGTTTTAAGTGAATGCAGCGTGGGAAATGTATCAACACACACATCATGAGCGGGCAGGAGCAGCATCCATGGAGAGTCATACCATCATAGCTGATTCCATGTGGCTGAGTGCGTACATGTCCAAAACTACTGGGAATAACATTCCTGGTTGTATAAGGCATAGAAACTCATCCAATATTATCAGTAGGACCCTGGGCCAGGTAGAGGGAAGAGAGGCTCTTTCAGTCTCCCACCCAATGCCCTCACACAGCACAGGGTCCTACTGATAATATTGGATGAGTTTTCACTCTTTCTACAACTAGGATTGTTATTCCGAGTAGAATTGAAAATATAATCAACCAGGATCCACCACTCCCACCAACCATAGCAGAATTTGTCCTTCCGCCCCACACATTCCTTGCCTCTTCCCCTGATCCACTTTGGCCCCTCCAATCAGAGTTAACACTTGTTAAGAGCAGGTAGCGAATTTAAGCAGAAAACTCCCTGGAATCTTGGATATCCTGACACCTTACTATTCCCCATTATAGGGACAAAGCTATGGAATTCCGGAGTTTGGATATTATACCAAGCAGAATCAGTAATTCTGTACCTGGTACCACCCCCTCTAAACTCCAGGGAACTCATAACAAGTCTCTAAGTTGATTACTTCCCACAGTATATTTTCTCCATTTGTGTGACTTCTTGTTTGCTATACTCAGTCACCCTCTCTCCCTTTGCATAGATCTTTATGTTTGGCTTAGCTAAGTTAGGGCCCTATCTACAAACTGCACTTCATAGTACATTTAGTAGTACAATAGTCCTATTCTCATACTACAAAATGCTATTCATAAATCTACATACGAAGCTCTCCGCCTCTGCCACCCCAATCCTTTATGCGCAGAGCTCTCCGCCCTGACTGCGGAGATCTCTGCATATGTAGGTACACGTTTTTGTAGTAAAAGAGGGTAGTGGCTGTTAAACGGGGAGTATTTATGGTTAAATTGGAGGGCTTTATGATAGAGTTAAGAGAGGGCTAGTAAGCTTTGAGCTGGAGTAAATCTAGCACACAGATGGCCAACCATTGGAACTGAAACGTCCCTTCATAGAAAATAATGGAGGCTGAGACCTAAATAACCATCCGGTGGGAAATAATGTTAAAATAAAATACTGTATTTAGATTTCTTAAAATTATGCATAAATCTAATTAAATGTTAACAAAATATTATGTAAACAAAAAATAATTCTTAGTTTAATCTAAATGATTTTAATAACCTTCTTTAAATAAAAATATGTGTAGCTTTAATTTTTAAAGTAATTAATTTAGTTCAATTAATTGTATACATAGCTCTTAAAAATCTTAATACATAATATACAAATATAAACATTTTACCTTAGATGGAGCTTAAAACATCTTTAATAAAAACTATTTTCTTGTACTTTAATATATTTAAATGAATTTAACATTTAATTTATAATTAAGGCAATAATACAGTAGCATTTAAAAAAATACTTTCTACTTTTAAATTAAGTATATAAAATTAATTCAAATTAATATAAAAATAACATAAAGATATTTTACCGTCTTTTTAAATTGTAATCACCTTTTTCAACTTACCCCTGTATTTTATCATACGGAGATCTCCAGCCCACCTGGGTGTGAAACAATACAAGTTGTAACTTTACACTTGTAAATTAGGCTCCACCTCCTGGTTTCAGGGGCAGAGACATGTAAGCCTACACCTTGTAGTAATTTTATGCTAAAGTGCAAGAGTAAACTTACATGTGTAAATTTATGTACACTTAAGATTACCTTTGTGACTAACAGCCTTTTTTTTTTTTTACAAATACAGAGAGAGAGAGAGTTCTATTGCTGAGTCACCTTCAGTCCTTATTTCCTTCAGGTCAGCCCCCTTCCGCCACTGTTTTTAATCATTGCCATTTACATCTTATGTCATCCCAGAGAACAATTTATCTTGCACAGTCATTTTATTGGTTGTTAGGTGTACTAGTCTACTTCTAGAAAGTGCTTTCATTGCAATGCATGAGGTGTACTGTTTTCAGGAGGAGCAACAATGCATGAGGTGTACTGTTTTCAGGAGGAGCAGCAGCTGGCAGTAACCATCTGGTAAATGTAGAAGTCATCTTACCAAGACAGTTACTCCTACTAAAAGTACATTAAATATTAGGGGGCCTATTACCAACAGCGTGCGTTAATTAACGCAAACCACGCTTAGCGTGGTTTTTTTTATCGCTGGATTCGTTTGCGGAGATAACGCGTTATTAGCAACGTTTTATCTCCAATGCGATACAAATCCAGCGATAGCGGCGATTCCCAGCATTAGCGCGAGAATTCCTTGCGATAAATTCCCATTGCTAAGGAAAAACTCGCTAATAGGCAGGTGGGGACTTAACCGTAGAATCCACCTCCCATAGACTATAATGGCTAAGTCAGGTTTCTAGCAGGTGTTAAAATCCAGCGCTAATCGGGGTTAGCGCACATTTTTTATCGCTTCGCGGGCCTTGCTAATAGTGTGAAGTTGTGTTTGCGACTGTCTGCGTGTATTTTTAGTGAGGAACGCCCACTTTGCATGTCATTAGCGATAAATATCGCTGACATGCAAAGCGGTTAAAAAACGGGCACTAATGCCCGAAAACTGTCGCTAACTGCTGTTAGAGACAGTTTGCTGATAGGGCGATAAAAATATCGCCGCTTTAGCGGCAAAAAGTGCCGCTAAAGCGGCGATAGTGCCCTTGCTAATATGCCCCTAGATTTTAATAAATATGTGAATGCACAGTGTTTATTTTCCAAAACAAGTTGTGTGCAAATGAATGCTAAATGAAAATACAAGTCAGATGACATTATTGAACCATTACATACATTTTATTTGAGCAAATAGACAACTCAACAGTTTGAAGTAGAAAACCAATAAACTCAATGACCATTATAAATACAATTATTAATCATTTTTACCTATAAAGTAGTAGGCATAGAATCCTCAAATCTAATCCTTCTAAGAATAATTAATTTCACTGGATACACTGGATACACTTGTAGACATGACATAACATAGACATGACATAACAAAGCAGTTCTCCCTTATATCAACAACTGTAGTCATATGAGGCATGGCATTTTTCTCACACATTATCATGGACATCTAGGCTATTTCTAGTCACAAATGTAATGCTTCCCAATTTAAAAAGTTGAGGCATATTGTTAACCCATTTAAAATTACTTTTAGTTTACCATGTTATTAAATGATGCATTTTGCTTCTGTGACACCTTTACAAAATCATAACTCCTGATATTGACTGTCTCTATATTCTTTGAAATAATTCTTATGCTGCCTTTTAAATTCACTATGCCAGTAATCAATTTCATTCTCTTAGATAGTTACTTTAAAAACTTCTGAACTTTTCAGCACAATACCAAAATAAAGCTTTTAGCCTCTTCTTGGTATTTCAAACAAATATCTATGCAAGTTGTATTAATTGGTTTAGGAGCCCAATGCAATTGGAAGCACATTATTAAACAAAGCTCATGAATATGTACTATAGGTAGAGATGTTAGGGCCCTCTCCCAATGTAGTGCAGTGATGTCTACCCCTAAAGTCTTACTTATCTCTTTAGTCTTCTGAACATCTTGAGAACACTTTCATCATCAAATGGTTTCAGTTCTCATAAAAATATCATACAGACAATAGTTTCCATATACTTTAAAGATTATCCCAAATATTACTCTGATCTTATCATTATAGAAATCTGTCCAGTTAGTTTCCAAAACTGCACCATAACTGGCTTCGGTTTTGTATATGGACAGATCTGACTTTTCCAGACCAACATGTTTATGTAGATCATCGAAAGATCACAGTTTGCCACCTTTATGCAGATTATCACCTCTAACAAAACCTTTCACTTTCCAAATATCAAATTCTTCTTTTTTAAATTGACTTTCATTTCTGATCATACCATAATGGTGATATGTAACCCCGACTAAAAGTACTCCATTCCCCCGATTAAGTTTATTAACCATCTTAACTATTGGTAACAATTTTCTTCATTAACAGAAGAACAGAAAATATGGCATAGTAGACATCTTACTTGATTTAAAAAAAACATTCAATAGGTGTCTTCTACAGATGACTGGTGTTTGTAGCTTTAGTAAAGATATATGCTTTCTTGCCAACCTGTAAAAAATCGTTCAATATTGTATCTATGATTCTGAAATATTTAGAGGGAATACGATCCATTCGTTTGTTGAATGCCAAGAATCTTTGACAACTTGTAGGAATCTCTTCGCCACCTACTCTTAGCTGTTCTTAATGGGATTGTGAAGTGGGAGAACCGCTAAGGGCTCACGGACCACTTCTGTAAGCAATCTGGCAGACTGGGCTAGCACAGAGAATAAAGCCAAAATGCAAACGCTTCAGAAGGATATGTTTATGGATCCACCTTGCAGGTTCTGAGAAGTCAGAAAGACATAGGTTAAGTATTAGGAATATTTATGATACACTAATTTGCTATATAGCAAATGCATAATGATTATCAAGATTATTATTCATTTCTTAGCAAATGTGAGCGACAAAAAACTAAACAAGAAAAACATCCTCTCATAGTGGAAGAGTTCTCTCACATAATCTCAGTTATATTCTGCCATAGTGAGCAATGCATCACAAATAAACTTGTACTTATCTCCCAGAATTTCTGATCAGAGTGCATGTAGATATTATCGCTGGGCATCTGTCTATGTTACTAGCTGGCTGAAAATGAGTTTTTATACTGGTAACAGAAGAGCAATGTGTAAGACAGTCTTTTCTTCCCCAGATGTGCTTGCCAATTATTCATTAGAATTGTACATGGCCAAACATTTACATGAGGAAGTCCCACATGAAATCAAAATGAAGATGAAAAAAATATTTTCCTAGATTGCTCAGTTTAGGATTCAAAGTGGATGAAGAAGTCTTAAAAAATATCACTTGCAATGAATCGCATTCAGGTGCTTTCTCATTGCTAGAATTGTTTTTTGCTTCCTTAAACACTTAACATGTAAACGTCTTGTTCAACATATTTTTACATTCTTTGTTCGGGACTGTGATGTTTCAATAATGCCTAACTTTCCATTAAGATTTTTCTAGCTTGGATTATCACCCTTCATACAAGTTTTTAAATCCTCCACATACTTCTTCATTCCTCATTTTTAAGATACTCTTGTTATCGTTCATTATCAACCTTGCTACTTCATTTTTTTTACTTTCGATGCTAACAGAAAGTCATTTTATTCACCATTGTCCAGCTATCTTTTTTCCAGCAAAATAATGCATTTATTGCCTTTTTGCTGTTCATTTCTTATGCAACATGGCTTGTTTGTTTATTTTTCAGTGCCTGTGAACGTATTCTTTTATTTTTACGTGATCATAGGGACAGTCTTAGGTAGTGGTTTCATTTAACAAAATGAAAGGATAGCAAAAAGTTAACCTGAGTTGGCCCTGGCAGTCCTTCATGTAGTGGTCTTGAGATAGTGCCATTTCTTAAGAATTAGATCAGTAAGTACTCTCTTGATGGGACATTTAAACACTTTGGAAAGCAAAGTGCCAGAAAATGAAAATTTTCTTTTTTTAGTTGTGTATCTCACTTTTATTGGGCTTTTTGTAGGATACAGGCTTAATTTATGCTTCTTTTCAGGGAGGGTTGAGTTTGTGATGGACTTCTTTTTATAATAAAAATGTGATTATGCACATAAATGAGATTTATTTACTTATTCCTGAAAGTCCATCATACTCAACAACCACAATGCTTCAGAACATATTTCCACACAAACTAACAGTAAAGCCTCCCCATTTTTGAATATTCTGTGATCACAGGTCCCACAACATATCCTACTACCACAATTCCCAGAGCCAGACATCCCAAACACAGATCAATCTGCCTAAGCCACCTCAGGAAAGTCGCCTTCTCTGAACCCAATGACCATCTTCTACACATTGCACCATAGTTGCCCTCATTAACTATGGGACTGGGCCTCTAATGCACCTCCAAATCTGCCCTCATGCAAGACTGTGAATTTGACACTATTACACTTGCTAATTCCTGGTTCTACTCATCCTCCATGCAACTATTTGATTGTACCCCTCAACTAGGAAACAATATCCAGCACCTTGATGGAGTAGAAAATAAAGGGTGGAGGATCACCCTTAACCACAAGTGGACCCTTAAATGAAAACCAATTAACTTAATAAACTCCTTGTTCCGGTGTGTTGGAAATTGGGTTACTGGTTGAGGGGGGTGTAACCCTACTCAAGCAGGAACCACAATCTCTGTCAAGGTGAAACACAAGCAAACCCCAAATTAGCCTGTGCTTAACCCTCTGGCAGCCTGGCATGAACACCTTCAGGCTTATCTTAGAGTCAATGTATAAGGTACTTATGCAGCCCACAAACAGAAATAACGGGAAAGCACAACACAAGAAAAATCCCACACCAATTAAGAAAAATCGAGTAAAATTAGATAAAATATTTGACACCAAAATAACAAATATCTAATCAGTAGAACCAGATATGCAATTTTAAAAATTTAAGTCCAAATAGCTCCAAAAAGCACAAATCACCAACTGTGGTTATCTGGTCGCACTGAACTGGGGCAAAGTCACAAGTTCAGGCCAACCACAATAGAGCGTGGGCTGGCTATAGGGACCCAGTTAGGCCGACTGAACAAGAGTAGCTTAAATCCTGGTTGTGGAGTGATGTGAAGACCTTGCTTTGAGTTGCGCTGCCTGGCATCGAGAAATCGTTGATGTGGAGCGAGGTCCTGGGTCATCATTGAGTAAGCTGCTGGGACTCACAAAGACTTATATAGGGATGTGTCGGCACTGAGGTCGAGATGCTTTACACTGGGCCGATGCGGGTGAAGCTGCTGGGGCTTGCAAGGATTTGCATCAAGGTCCGCTGCGCTGCGTTGAGCTGGGCCGGTTGCTGGAGTCGAGATGCGTCTTGCTGGGTCAGGCTTGCGGAGCCACTGATGCAATGCATGGTCCTGTGTCAAAGAAGCATGGTGCAGAGAAGTCTGTTGTGTCCCAGTGACTTTGAGAACAGGAGTTCAGCCGACTGACACTTGGAGAACATGGAGTCCTGGGTCGCACAGGCAGGCTGGTTTCAGGAGGGCAACTCACAGCAGTAGAGTCCTAGTGCTGCAACAGCAGTCCTTGGGCAGCAAAGCAGCTCTTGGGCACCAAAGCAGGTCAGCAGGGCAGATTTCACAGCTGGGCAGTGCTTCTTCCTTGCAGGGTCCACAGGTCCAGTAGTCATTTAAAGATTTGCATCTAAGGGTCCAATATTTATACCTGGTGGCAGCTTTGAAGTAGGAGAATATTCTGGAGGTTTCCACCCCCAGAGGTTTTTGGAATCTCCTGCTTCTCTGCACTAGACCCAGATTGTCTGGGGAACCATAGACTAGTGTCAAGTCCTTTGTGAGTGTGCTCAGGCGGAGCCTTTGTGATGTGCAAGTGTAGTAGGTGACAGGTTTTACCCCTCATCAAGTTAGACATGGCCCATCCTTCCAACACCTATGACCCTTAGTTTCACTGTCTTGGAGCAATACACAAAGACAAACTGCCAGCTAAACCTAGCCATGTGACCCAGGATACAGGCAGCAGACACCAAAAGGTTGGGACAAGAAAATGCCAATTTCCTAAAAATGGCATTTTAAAATGGGGCTTCACCATTAAAGAGGTCTTTAAATTACAATTCTTTAGACACCAAGCTTGACATTCCTACCTGCTCCAAATTTAAAGTTATCACTTATTCAATGTAATAAGTTAACCTAATGTTATCCTTGCCCACCTAACTGAAAAAAGAGTGTAATTGATTGGTTTTCTTCATTATAAATCTGGTTAACTTATATACTCTTGTGATTAGATTTCTGATGCGATTTAAACCTCCAGTGGGAAAAAGATGCAGACACCCACACATCCCTCCTGAAATCCTTGCTATCAAAGAATAACTTACTATATAAATGCACCTTTCCTTCCCATAATATTGGATGTACCTGATTTCCACAAGAAAACACAACATACAAATATCACACAAAAAAATATCTAACCTGTAAAAGTGGATAGGTCAGACCACTTCTTCATGAAGTCACTTGTGCAAATATTATGGCAATACCCCTTCCCCTACACCACAAACAATTTGGGGACAGTGGCATAGCACAGAGAGTGAGGGTGATCCGCCTCGGGCGGCATGAGTTTTGGTGGCAGTGGACACCCCACTTACCTGCGGCCATTGCAGAGGGAAACACAGGGACCGTCACCACCCTCCCCGCTCTCACCTGTGTGCGGCTGTCACGGGGCAGCAAATGCCCCAACCGCCACAGGCATCAAAAGGTGTAGCTACACCACTGTCTGCGGATTCCGTTTACCTTTTCATCCTAGAAGGGTAGTTACTCCAATCCTTGGTTTGAGTAAATATTGGCCATTTCAAGGGTCAGTTCAGAGTTTGAGAATGCTCACAAATGTACATGTTTGTGGATAATCTGAAACTTTGAAAGTAAACCTTGCCTTGGAGGGGCCCCTTCTCACACCTAAGATTTATGAGTTTGGTCTTCTTCGCACTTGTGATGAAGAAACCCACTACAGAAGTAAATCCATTTATGCATGCCAGGAATCCATTTGTGGATTCCGGGAAGGCTTAAATTGAGGCACTTTTGGACTGTAAACAAATGGGTATGTCTGAAAATACATTTGTGAATAGAGCCCAATATTATGTTCAGTTGTGCCGTGTAATTACCATTTACTTTTATGAGATTGGACAAAACCAATTTTGTTCAAGTAGAGAAATGTGGAGTTGAGTCTGGAGCAGCTTAAATTTGGCTCCACCTTTTCATGTTTAACTAGGCCACATATATGTTTACATATGGCCTTATGTACTTGTGTGATGTAACTTTAATCATGTACTGTAGTGCACTTGGACATTTATGGAACAGTGAATCTACTGTGTAATCTCGACATTCATATGAGTATGTATTAACAAGTTATAGTTCTCACGGGGCGCTAGAGGGCGCACAGCGAAATGGCCGCACTGTAGTGCAGCTCCGCTGGCCGCCGACAACATCCTCCATGTATCCTGCTCCCTGGGGGACATCCACGATACTTGTCACACAGAGACACATATGTGACACCCGCACGATTGATCAGGAAGATTTGCCTGCTGCCGGGACCTCCATTTGGCACACAACACGCTGAACCGAGGTGCAGGCCCTTGAAACAACATGGCAGACACCTGAGTATCGGGGGTGAAGACCTCGGCTTTGGGCGCATCGGATATTGCTGGTGGGCCCACCTCTGCTACCGCACTGCCCCTCGCAACTGGACCCATTGCTGCCGGTGAGGTCTACCCGTTCCCCCCCTCCTGTGAGCGCCTACGGCCGGCCACTGATTTCCGGCGGCCCCGGACCAGACAAGGGACGCAGGGCTGCCTCAACACTGCTGCGCCTGCCGGTGATCTGCGCCGGCGGCGTGATTTACTTGCCTGCCTGCTCTGTCCCGCTCTGCATCCTGCGGGGGCTCAACGCAGAGGGCCGCCGACTTGCGCTGTTGCGGCTCCGCTGACCGGGAGCCGGGTTCGATGTGAGGCCCTCGCGGCTGCGGGGGCGCTGTGGCGGCGCGGCCTGGTGTCGTCGGCTTGAGCCTAGATCCGGGGCTGGGATCGCGATGGCGGACTGCCTACCTGCCCGAGGTGATCACGCGGGGCCGGTCCTGGTGGCGAGGAGGAGCGGGCGTGTGGATGCGTGAGCGGGGGAGGCCCAGTTCAACCGCAGTGAGTACCCGGGGTGTGTTTCCTTGGGTGACACTGAGACGGGCCCTCTGCCCTGCATACTATTAATGGACCTGGCGGTTTAATCCTGCAGCGCGCTGGAAATCGCACCTCCGTCCTGGCGGCATGTGATGTGCTCCTCTCCTGGGGTTTTGCTTTGGAAGCCCTCTGCGCAACAGCCTCGAGCTACTGGATTTGGGCCTCATTGTTAACCCATATGGTCGCTGCGCGCTGCTCCCTATCAGTACTGCTGCAAGATAGGGTGGACACATGCTGATTTCTGCTATCTATCTGCATTTCGCCACCGCATGTATTTGATGACACTCAAATAATTCCCTCTACAATACGAGCCGATCTGCTGCATAGCGCGCTGCACTGAAATTCAACATTCGCATATAGCTGGCGGCGGCCTTCTATTCCTGGCTCGCTGGTGAGCTGTGGAGGATCTCTCTGGGTTCGGTTCCTCGTTGCCACGTCTCTACACTACTCATAGCTCTTTGAACCTGTGGACCCCACCCAAGCACTCGCACAGGGTCATTGACGGTGGAGGTGATCTTGCACCACTACTGTAAATACTTACTTAGTGACATTGTTGTTCACCCGATAGAATGGGCAAACCGGACAAAAACCAACCGCGCCTTAATTTCGAGCTGCGCAAGTCAGGGAAATCGTCGCAATCTGCCGTTTCTGACTCAGAGCTGGAAGCCACGTCTGAGTCACCCACGGCTCTGGAAAAGACCCTATCCGCCATCCAAGCTAGTCTACAGTCAAAAGATGGGAAGATTGAGGTCCTCAGTAGCCGTATGGACAATATATCAGCCAAATTAGACAAGCAGTCAGCTAGAATCGGCGAGGCTGAGCAACGCATCTCCTGCGCTGAGGATGGGCTCCAACGGGTAACTGACAAAACCAGTGACATTGAAAAGATTTTGGCGGTCATCCAGGCTAAAAACGAGGACCTTGAAGCGCGCTCCTGGCGCAATAATGTGCGCATTATAGGTCTGCCGGAGTCCACAAACGTTGGCAAACTGGAAACATATGTGGAGAATATGATTCGAGAAATCTGCGGGGCTGAACATCTCTCGGCTATGCTTATCGTAGAAAGGGCTCATCGCTCTTTGGCGACTCGTCCTCCTAAGGGAGCCCCACCCAGACCGATCATCGCAAGGCTGTTGAACATCAGGGATCGAGATGAAGTCCTTCGCATTGCCCGTCAGAAGGGCACCATCACGTATCAAGGTAACACACTATCTTTTTATCCGGACTTTACAGCCACTGTTCAAGCAGCCAGGAAAGAATATCAAACTGTGAAAAAACTGTTGATCAAGGAGAACATTCCGAATGCAATGCTTTACCCGGCCCGACTTCGCATAGGAATAGATGACAAGGCTAAGATCTTCACCTGCTCCAAGCAGGCCATGGTTTTTGCAAAATCCATCCATCGCAGGAAGCAGGCTCCCCCTGACACGTCGGACAATGATGACTGATGCATATCTCCTGTGATTTTGCATACATGTCTGAAGACAACTGTAAGTGTCTAAATGTTGGGCTGGTCTGGGGGCATGCCATTTATGGTGCAGCGGGCTGAGCCGTTGGTGCGTACTGGAGACTCGTAATCTATGCCATTTTGCTAAATTGTTGGTGTCACGCAGAATGCATATTACACTGTTCTTGTTCGGCTGTAGTTGACTCTGACATTTGTCCTTATTAATGTTTGGTTGTTGCTCCAGGGAGCATGTAGTTCAATGCGGCGGCCACCTATCTGGTCCATCTGGGAGTAGATGTGCCACAGGGCCCCTCCAATGGGTATACCCCACACCCAGTATTGATAGTTGTTCCCCTATGTTGGGGTTTGTGGTGTTCTGGGGAAATGGCTTTGGCGAATTGGGGTTGCTAAAGTGGGTGGGGGGGGTGATGTTACTGTTCCACACTGGGAATTGTTAAATGTGATTGTACACTCATGTTGGCCACACTGCTCACCTATTGTGTTAATCATACATACCCTGAATCATTACTCGCTTCTGCTAAGCATAGTTGTCGTAGCTCAAGGGCGATAGATACATCTGTTTAACATGGAATATCCGGGGGCTAAATACCCCCAAAAATATCCGTCAAATGTTTGCATACTTGGATCGTCAGGGGGTTCAGATAGCTCTACTACAGGAGACTCACCTTAACAGGGCATCGAAAACCAAGATTGCCACTAGATGAGCTGGATATAAATTGGCCTCATCATATTCCACATACGCAAGGGGGGTTCTGGTTCTGCTTAAAAGGGGACTGCCATTTACCCCAATTAAAACATACACAGACACTGAGGGGCGCTGCGCCATGGTTCATGGAAAGCTGGGTCTCTCACTGATCACTATTATTAACATATATGGTCCTATTCTTGATGAACCACACGTATTTTTTAAGATGCTTAATGTCTTGCGCACCTGGCCAGATGCAGCTATTTTGTGGGGAGGTGATTTAAATACGCATTTAGATCCTGCGAAAGATAAATCGAATCCGCAGGGAACACGCACGATGAAGGTAGCCCAGTGCATAAAGGAAATTATGTTTGAAATGGGACTGGTGGATGCCTGGCGTATACGCAATAAAGAGACAAAAAGCGGTACACATGCTACACCGGCACATAACAGCTGGTCCCGCCTGGACTACTGGCTCTTAAGTGAAGAAGCCAACAATTGGGTCACGGAGGTTGGCACGCTCCCCCGCACATTATCTGATCATAATCCTGTGAAACTTGTCATGAGTGTTCCCACCAACACTCACCGCCCATTCACCTGGCGCTTTCGTGCTGAGGCTCTATTAGACCCTCTCTACACTGAAGCGATAAGGAAGGCAATAGTGCAATACTTTGAACTAAACGTGGGCTCGGTCGATAGCGCAGCCACTCTGTGGGAGGCCTTTAAGGTCACGGTGCGAGGGTGTGTATCAGCACGACATCCGGCATTTTGCGGGACATAAGAGGGCAACTCACAAAAATAGAAGCCACACTGGCTGACCTGGAGCGGGAATACACAGCTAATCCTAATGCCTCCACACTGGCACGCATACAGGAACAAATCATGGAATATAACACTATGGCAGAAACCGAAACTCGCTATCTGTCGCGTCGTCATGTGGCCAGGGCATATGGCGAGGGTGGCCGACCGGGTCGCCAATTGGCCAACAGACTCAAATTTAGAACTGAACACCATCATATCACTAAAATAGTAGATGCACAAGGGGTGGAGCACCATACACCCCAAGAGATAGTAAACCAGTTTCGAACTTGTTACGCGGAGATGTACACTTCGCGTGGGGGTATGGATGAGAACGCGCTTGATGAATATCTAACTGATATTGCCTGTGCTTGGATGGCTGATGGTCACCGTGAGTACCTAAGTCAGCCAATTGATGAGGCAGACATTAAAGCAGCGATAAGATCCCTGCCGAACAACAAAGCTCCGGGTCCAGATGGCCTCACGGCCGAATTTTATAAAGAGTATGTAGATCTTCTTGCGCCCTACCTCTTAGAGGTGTATGCGGAAGCACACGAATCTGGCATGTTACCACCATCCCTGCGACAGGCTCTGATTATAACACTACTTAAAAAAGATAAAGCGCCTTCTCAATGTGACTCTTACCGCCCCCTGTCGCTGATCAATTTGGACGCGAAGATTCTAGCAAAAATACTAGCTACTAAACTCCAGCCGCTGATGCCCTACCTAGTGCTGCCAGATCAATCCGGCTTCATACCGGAGTGCTCTACCTCCCATAATCTGAGAACCATCTTTGCCATGTTTCATATACTAAATCCGGATCTCCCTGCTGCTGCCGTCATGTTAGATGCAGCTAAAGCATTCGATTCCATTGAATGGCGTTATATGTTTCATATTTTACGGCGGATGGGGTTCCCGACAGTGTTTTTAGGATGGGTACAGCTGCTATATTCGGACCCGTCGGCGAGAGTGCGTGTGGGGGGTCTCACATCGGAACCCTTCTCCATCAACAGAGGAACTTGACAGGGTTGTCCTCTTTCGCCGCTCCTATTCGCCCTCACACTTGAACCTCTGGCTTGTGTGATTCGGCAGCGGCATAGGGAATCGGCGCTAAACTTTAATCATCGCCCTCTTGGCATATCCCTTTATGCCGATGACATGGTGCTCTTAATACGTGAACCACACAAATATCTATCCCCAATCCTGCGAGAATATATCCGCTTTGGCCTGTTCTCTGGTCTAACGATTAATTGGGAAAAGTCGGTGGTGATCCCTTTGACATTAATTACCACTCCCCCGCAGATGGAATATCCGCTGATATGGTCGACAGACCCGGTGAAATACCTAGGAGTGTGGGTGCATCGAGACCCGGAGGTTGTCATACAGAAGAACTATGGAGTGGCCTGTGCGTCCCTGGAACTCCAGGTGGACAGATGGCTGTCATTACCGCTGTCCTTTGCTGACTGCATTGCCATTGTTAAAATGATTATTTTACAGTGGTTTTTATACCTTTTTTGAAACATCCCGATACGACTTCCCAATCGTTTTTTTCACACTGTACGCACACACCTACTTAGACTCATATGGGGTGGCAAACAAGCTAGAGTGGGCTGGAACACACTTACTCTAGGATATGGCCAGGGTGGATTCTGTGCGCCAGATCTCCACTTGTATTATCTTTGTGCACAGGTGCAGTATGCATATTATTGGTTTCATCCGCACGCCTTCACACCTCATGTTGCGGTGGAGGATGGGGATGCACACCCTGTTCCACTGTCGGGTATAATCACTCATACACGCAGACGCACTCCCCGAACAGAAATAAACACCGTAGATGCTACTATTGCTGCTTGGCAAGCCATAGGCAAACTTGCGGACAAGCTTCCAATATATGCCCCGGCCCTACCGATTGCACATCATGCATCCCTCTCAGTTGCTCAAGAACACGGTCCAATACGCTCACTGACAGAAGTCGGGATTGATCGCATGCAAGATCTTTTCCCGAAGGGGCGTTTTGTTACCTCTGAGGAGCTACAATACATCACTAATCAAACACCTCTGTTCCAATTCACTATACATCGCCTGAGACTGGCGCTTCGAACACACTATAAGTCGTTTCCTGTAGAACCACCCTCTCTGCAGTCCTTGCAAACCCTCCTGGTAGCCCCCACAAAGCGCAAACTGATTACTAAATTGTACAGGGCTGTGCGGGATGAGATGGCACGGGGTGAAGATCGTAGCTTAGCTCGGTGGAACACCAGGCTAGACCCCCCCCTTGACACCATTAGAATGGGAGCATGTTTGCGAATTAACTGGCAGACTAACCCCAAATGGAAATCTTAGAATAATCCACTTCAAATGTATTCACCAAATCTACCACACACCTCTTAAATTACAAAAAATAGGCCTTCGCGACAGCAGTAATTGCAAACGGTGCGGTCGCCCTGATGCATATTTTTGGCACCTAGCGTGGCAATGTGATCTTGTCATGAAATACTGGGAAGAGGTGATAGAGTGTCTAGGTAACATGTCCAATGTACTCTTGCAATGTACACCTTCGATTTGCTTGCTGTGTTTTGTACCGCAGGTTAAAGGTACAGTGGGGAAGTTTTTAAGAATTGCTCTGTTATTGGCAAAAAGACGAATAGCACTAACTTGGGAGAGTTCATTAGCCCCACGGACTGAACATTGGATAAAAGATATGGTATATTGTAGAGAAAATCTTGAACTCTATGCAGAAGAACTCCCGGCATCGTCCAAGCCCAGAGACATTTGGGAGCTGTTGAGGCAGTACCTGGTAACGAAAGCCCGAAGCGATCCCATACCTGATGGCTAAAAGGTATCATTATGCAACATGGGTTCCTCGCTTTATGATTCTGGTGTAGTATGTGGTGTTCAATATATGCATGCAAAACTGCGGTTTGTACAATCAATTTGGTTTGTTGTTTTTTTGATTGTTCAATGATCAATGCATTGCCCTGCGAGGCGACACTGTGATTTATCCTTTCTTGAAATTCAATAAAAAGATTTAAAAAAAAAAAAAAGTTATAGTTCTCACATATATTAACACTTGTGTGGTTTGAATAACAGTTTATTTCTTATATATTCACGTACTTCTTTAAATAATGCTCTCCATTAATTTGTAACTGAAAATGGATTCATTAGAATAGTGCTCTCCAATTATATAATAACAGTATATGTACCTGTAATCATGCATTTAAATGTGTATTGAAATGCTTGCTGAGCTAAAGTTGACCAGAGGCCTTAAGCTTTTGGATTTTGCAATGTTTAATTGTAATGCGAATGTTTGCGTTGGGTGCATTGTTTTATATCCTCTGCAGGTGCCGAAGAGTGATCTCAATGATGAAGAAAGGTTCATTGTGTGAAAGAGATAGTGTGGTTTCAAAGAGTATCTCTTGGCAAAGATAAGAAAATTAATGAGGAAAGGGAGGACTATTATCTGAGGGGAGTACAATGACAGGAGGATTCCAAGGGCGTTTTAATGTGTGGACCAAAGGGAATAAATCTAGAGTGTAGCTGCCAAAGTTAGTTGTTTGAAGAAAATAATTAATTGGATACATGACCTAGGTTTCGAGAAGGTTATTTTGTGGGTATAATTGGGTGTTGCACTTTGGCTTTGTTCAGATTCCCTTTAGACTCTAAGAGGTACAGACCTCTATGCGACTTCTCTGTTGTCTGGATTTAATCTACGCAATATGTTTTACTTTGAGAACATCTACAGAAATTCTGTTATGCTGACACCTTTCTTGCCATCCCCAAATTCATAGGGTTTCCCAGATCCTGAGTTAGTATAGGGTTTAGTAGGTCTTCTTAGATAACCTCATGTACAGGGATGAGGATCGAAACTATCAATCTACTCCTATTTACCTCATTTTATGCATTGCGGCTACTGGATTCCTAATTTGTTTCCTGTTATTTAGGATCAACTTTTTTCACAGTTTCGGCTATCCTCTAATGATTTTGTACTTTTTTACTCTGTTTTTGACACTGAGTTATATCAGCTTGGCTTTGAATTTGTAATAAATTCATACTTAAACCCATCAATCGACTCTGAGCTTTAATGTGTGACAAATGGGTTACATTGTACTTATTAAATTGTAAGTCGGTCCTAACTCTTCTTATTCTTCATGCACCTGGAACTTTCCATTGCAGGGGGGCCAGGAAGAAGGAGTCCATGTTTTATGTGTTGTCAAGTCAATACCTCGATCTTCAGTTTGTGATTGTACAAATAGGGCCTAATTCACTAAAGAAATCACAGTTCTGCACTTGTAGACGTACAGTTCCTCTTAGGTGTAGATTTACGATTTTTCCTCTATCCACAAAACTCAGCAGTAGTAAGCCTAGAAACCTGCTCCAGTCAACAGATTACCAATATACTACACTTCACCAAGTGCAAAATTGTACATAGAGTACAGTTTTGCACTGTAGTAAGGCAGCCTGTTGTGCAAATACACATTTCTTAGTTTATTTTCTTCTTCTTTTCAACACAAGAAATACATTTGTTGAAGGAAACCCCATTTCCTCTACACCCTACCACGTTTGGGAGGATTTATTTAACTCCAAACTTTGGGAGGAAAGTTGCTAGAGCAAAACTGTGACTGTTTCCAGGATGGAAACGGGTTGATTAGGTATTTGTTATACGTATTCACAAACTTACACGGCAAAGCAAACTTGATCAGCCTGTTCCCCACCTCCAGTATGTTGTTTATTAGAGGGTAATTGTCACATATTAGGGACAAAGAATAATTGAGAATGAAAAACATTTAC
The DNA here is from genome assembly GCA_963921515.1 of Calotriton arnoldi. Taxonomy (NCBI): domain Eukaryota; kingdom Metazoa; phylum Chordata; class Amphibia; order Caudata; family Salamandridae; genus Calotriton; species Calotriton arnoldi. Next base: position 918,867 of record CAWUFW010007575.1, read on the forward strand.
ACCTGCCATTATCCATTTGTGGATAGATACCACGTGTAAATGGAGCAGTTTTGGTGCTAAATGTAAGTTTGTAGTTGTATATGGCTCCATAAATCGAGCCTACAGTATGTTCTCTGAAACCTGGAAAATAATTTTGAGCAGTGTAAGATCATCAAAAGTGTAAACCAAACTGACAAGCTCAATATACTGATTCCTAAAAAAACCTGACAGAGTTAGTATATGGCAGAGGTCTTCAAACTTTTTTGCTCCGAGCCCCCCTAAGCAAAATGTTCTAATGTCTGGCCCCACCCTCCAAAACTTTATGGCAGGGATTGGTTGAGCGGGAGGGAAAGGGCTGAGCGCACGGGGCATGGCTGATGAGATCGTTTCAGGAGTACTTTTTCTATAGCTCATAAACCATACTAAATATGAGACTTGTAAAACAGCAAATGGACCAAACAAAAACAGTTATTGACCCAAAATGCTGCTCCCTATAATTGCGTGTGTTGTGAGCCCTCGCACTCCAATGCAACTACACTTGTTGCACTAATGATAACTTCAGTCCTGAGTAGCAGGCTATCTCCTCTGCCTCTTATACCCCTTTGCCACCATGCTGCACCATCACTCTAATCTTGAAACAGGCCCTTTCAGAAAAAAGAGCTCCCACATGTTGTCTTCCTTTATATGCAATGTTGCCCAGTGGTCCTAATGTTAGAAAGGAAAAAAGCGGACGGATACGTTAATTTCTTTTCAGGCGCAAGTAGATTAAGGGATTTGCCAAGAATCACAGGATACTTGAGCCTCCCGCTAAGACTCGAACCTGGTTCCCCAGCTTCAAGGTCAGCCACTATGGCTGTTACACTACATCCTCTTACCAGCCATTAATCGACTGAGTCACTTAAAGCCAGGGCACTGGAATTATGAGTTTCTGAGGCAGCAATGTTTTCCGCATTGATATGGATTTACCACATTGGTACATAATCCATCATCTGCTGCATAATCAGCAGATTTCAATAAAAAAATTTGATTCTAGTTCAAACGGATCAAAGTTACTTAAAACATGGCTGGCGACATGTGTTTCGAGCAGTAGAAGGCCATTCATAAAGGTTGATTGGTCATCTTGCAATTGCTTATTGATATATTTGGATGTTAAACTGGTACTAATGAGGTATAATGTTTCACCTGGCAGTGTTACCATGACTAAAAATGACAAACAAATAAAGTAAAGCTAACCACTAAATGTGCCAGATTACGCTGCATAACTTACCCTTTCTTCTTGCATAATTTAATCAACCCTGTTGCATAATTTGGCCCTCTCTTGCCACATAATTCCAGTGGCCCTACTTAATGCTTCACAGTGACAAAGATTTTTTTTAGGTCATGTAGGGGTGTTATCTGCTGATCTCTGGAATAGTGGAGATAATTATAAAAATACTTGCATTAGGTACAGTCTGATTACTTATTACTTAAAGCTATATTTTGTAGAAATGTGTTTTATTTCAATCACTGCATCATTTTGCAGCAGCCTATGTTAGACTGTGTGTAATGCAAAGTTAAAATAATAACTTACATATTCACAGTGCTTTCTGTCACAGGCTGGGCCTTCGCAGCACTATCAGTACAAAGGTCACTACTCCCCAATGTGTGAACTAAGGTTCAATTAAGTGTTGCTCAGGTTTCAGACTCACAGACATCTGCAGTGATGGCATGTGCCAACTGAAGTTTCATGATATAAAAGAGAACATTTACCAAGGATAAGTTTAACTTGATTTTATTTTTCAATTTGTTTGCTCATCATTTTATTTGCAGTTAGCTGACAGCGAAAACACAAAATACTCAGACGATTTAGTTATTTTCTTTTTAGCCAACTTCTTGACTCTGTGACCTCCCTTCAGAATCACTGTTCCCAATCTTTCTAATCCACATTTCAAGGGCGGCGTGTAAATGAAGACGGCCTGAAAATGCAGCAAATGAATAAGGCTGCAGTTCCAGGCCATCTTCATTTACATGTAATTGCAGAGGCATTCGCGCCCCCCTTGGAAACCATCCACGGACCCCCAGGGGGGCGCGCCCCACAGTTTGAAGACCTCTGGTATATGGGATGTGGGTGATGTCATATTCAGAGTAGGTATCCATTGCTGCTATTGTCCCCCACTACAAAGATAAACTCCAGTAAACAAAGCATCAGCCACTCGCAAATGGCAGCCTCTAGATCAAACAGCACACCCCATGCCTTGTTTGTGAGATTGTAGAAAGTCTACAAGCACAGCAACATATTATTGCTCGGTGAAAACAGTGTTTGGTGTTGCTGTGGCAGCCTAAGCAAATAACAGCCAGTAAGTAGTGGTAGTCTCGTAGTCTGTGCTTTATACACTTGTCCATACATCCACAGTGAAGAGTATGATTCTGCAGCAGGTGCTCTGTTCTCGGGTCAGCAGCTCTTCTTTGTCTGATTTCTTCTTAAGTCCATCATATCTAAAGTTCAGGCTCCAGGGGTGCCACCTAAATACTACATAGAGGGGCATTTACAGGGGGAGAGAGGTAGTAGCCAATGGGCTGCCTACCTTTAGAGCATCTACACCTTCTGGGTGACCACTTCCTTTGGGGAGTGGGCAGAACCCTGACCCTAATTCCCTCCCAAACAAAATGGAGGAAATTGAAAAGTGGGTCCACGTCACCTGCTCCACCTTGGGGGCAGTGCTGGCTAAATGTGTGCCATGTCGACTCTTTAGTTTTCTCTGCATCAAGACTAAGCCTGGGCGGAGTGACAAAAAAACTCTGCTGCGCTATGCGATGTTCCGCCATTTGCAGTGATTTTGAGCACCGGGTGTTTGTCCCGCATTGTAAAATAATTGCGTATGGCACCATGCGCAGCGCCAGAGGCACAGTTTCCTTTTTGCTGCTCGAGTAGATTTTGTGCTTGAGCGGCAGCTTTCTCAATGAGAACAGAAGGTTTCTCAACACGAGTGGTCGCGACCTGCCGCAATCACTTGCATTGAGAAATGAGACCGCCTGTGTTGAGAAATCTGACCAGGAAGTTGATTTTCCTCGCTCTTGCTCACCAAATAGACCTTGGCGAGTGAGAGCAAGGAAAAATCTCACCGGGAGGTGGATTTTCCATGTTCGCGCTCGCTAGCTTGATGTTGACGTGCGAGAGCAAGAGAAAAAAACTCTGCTCAGCTGAGCGGAGTTTCTGGGAACTCTGCATGCTCCGCGGAGCGGAGCGCAGAGTGCGGAAAACTCTGCAAACTCCACGAACAGAGCAGAGTTCACCGCCCAAGGTTAATCAAGACATGCAGCCTGCAGTGGAAGTTTGCATGGTCTTTGTGAGGTTTCTTTAGGGTGGCACAATTTGTGCTGCAGCCCTAGTGGACCCTCTTCAGTCCCAATGCCCTAGGTACCAGGGGGTACCATTTACTAGGGACTTACAGGGGTAGCTGAATTTGTGTCAATCGTGGTACAGTTTTAGGAAAGAGATCTGGCACTGGGGACCTGGTTAGTAGGGACCCAGTGCACTTTCATTCAAAATCACATCATGTTCCAGGCAAAAAGTGGGAGCTAACCATGTCAAAAGAGGCACTTTCTCACACTCGCAAACTATTGATCTATACCAACCCAACTTATTTGGACTTTTATAAAATTTATCTTTCATCCAGATTATTGATTGAAGTCATACAGTATTTGAATAGGAATTGAATTTAAATGTGTACTCAGTTACTTGGGGTACACAATTTCGAGTAGGAGCACTTTTTTAAAAGTGTGTACCCTGGCACTTGAAATTAGCGAGATACCTCCATTACTCAGTGGTCACTCCCATCAATGTATAATATTTTATGTTCTGTAAACTGATAAAACTGCCAAATTGATACAGAAAGTAATATATGGGACAAGCTTGGTTCCCATAACAGAAAGTTTGGTTACTGGGGAATCTAGGGGTGTATGCCTTTTAAGGCAGATGAACTCCTTTTATGGTAGCAGTCTACCTATCTTTTCTTCCATTTTTGAACAGTTATAAGGATGGAAGACTGCTTTTAGGTTTTTATGTAGCTCTAATATGTCCTCTATAATTTCATCTGTTATTATTGGTGCCAATTTAATGTTGAAATTCCCCGTAATAACAATAATTAAGTCAAAGTAATCAGCTCTCCGTTCAATTTCCTGCCCTAATACTTCCATTATTTTAGAAGGTGTAGGTATTAGATTTTTGTGTATAAATATATTGACTAAAAGCAAAATTTCATTTAGCAATTCATTAGCATGAATTAATTGAGCACATTACATATTTAACTCTTCCACTTTTACATCTTTAGCACAATTTGTACAAATCAGTGTTAATAAGCCACCAGATGGTCTTCCAACAATAATTTGGCAGCCATTAACACAAAATGAAGAGTATCCTTCTACTATGAGTTTCTTCCTCAGCCATGTTTCTTGGAACATTCAAATCTGATATACACTTAACATTTCTAACAGCTTTTTTCCTTAATTATGTGTTTGAATGTCTGAATGTTCCAATGAATCTATCTATTCCAATCTATGGAGGTTTCAATTAATTTTATGTTACGGGAGTACCCCTCATACTATACTACTTCATTGAATGGTGGAGACTGATCACATACATATTGGCTTGATAGAATATCATAGCGCCTGTAGATTGGAAAAGTGTTAGGTGAATTGAACCAATTATTTCTTAATTCATCGCATATTATAATGCGCAGATTATGGTAGTCGGGATAGATATTTAAAAAAAAATTATTGTGGTTTTACACCATTTGTAATCACAATTTCAACATTAACCTTAAACATTTACCACCATTTCACCGTACTGCTCCCGGCCAGTATGTTCATTATTAATATGCAGGACAGCCCACGAGGCTCAGCACAATCCTCCGGAAACTTCTCATTCCTGACACTTTCCTATTTCAGTCCCATCCCCTTTTGTAAGTCCAGAGCTAGGAGCTCACCTCAGCTATGTCCATGGGCCCTGACACAGCACCCAAGAACCTCAGTCCATGTTCTGAAATTCTCTCCACTGGCCCCACACCTTGTCAAATTTCTGGGGGCTCCCACGCTCTTTATACATGGTGCGTTCCCCTTGCATGAAACAATCCATCCCTGCTGACCAAAGCATCAGGCTCAGCAGAACTCTACTTCCCATAGCCAGGCAATGTCCCATTTTGCCACTATTAGGGCCATATTGTAGAAAAACAATGCATATTTCGGTTTTGTGTGGTCCTCTCATATTTCTAGGGTGGCTATTAGTGGAATAAGTGCCTGTTTTTTTTCTGTAACCTGTGAGATGCATTGACCATTTGTGTCCAGTATGGTTGCAGCCTAGGGTAGTCCCATAGAGTGTGTAACAGTGTCCCAGTCTGGCCATATCCCCGCAAACATTTATCATTATCTATTTCACCCATTCAGTAGATCCAGGTCCTGGTGTAGTATGTCAGCTGCAGTATTTTTAGTTGCACAAGTCCCAATTCAGCTTTTATTGGTACATTTTGTGGGTGGTGGCAGGCCTCCCCCCAGTCTTCATCTGCCGAGACCCCAAGATAACATTCCTGTTTGCCATTCAAAGCGTCCAGTGGTGGTTGACTGTTGTTTTGGCAATGTCCTATATATTTATGAGATTGCATGCTGGGTAGGGGGTTAATGATAGTCGATACTCCAGTGAGGACTTGTCCGATACATCATGCAGCTTCTCCACATATCTTATGAAGGCATGATTTATTTGTATGCAATGGAAGTATTGAGTGACCCTAATTCATACTCTCTTTGTATCTCATTAAAGGGTAGGGGTCCCTGTGCTCCCCAAATGTCGGCCAATCAATTTCAACTGCCTTCTAAGCTGCTTAGATTTGAAAGGGCCTCGGTTTCCAATAGCAGAGTCTCCAGTGTCACCTTCCCTTTCCATCCCTCTTTTAATGTGGCCCTCTTCCATGTGTTGATAACAAGGTCTGTTGGGGTTGAAGCCATACCCTGCTAATGTATCCAGAATCTCAAGAACCATGTTCACCAGATATAGGAGGATACCATCAGGTTAGAGATATGACATCCTCCTGTTCCGGGTCCCACCTCAGTCCTGCTACCTGTACATCCACCCTCACTCAGCAGGCCAGAGGTTCCAGTGCCAGAGCAACAACAGGGGGGGAAATGGGCATCCCTGCCTAACCCCTCTCCCCAGACTGAACTCCTTCAACATCATATTGTTGACCCTAACCTTTGCCATCTTGTTAGCAGACAGTAAACATACCCAGGACAAGAATTCCACCCTGAACCTCATTTTCCACAAAACTGCCAGCAAGTAGCCACACTCTACTGAGTCAAAGGCCTTCTTGGCATCTAGAGCCACCAGACCTCTGTAGGAGGCTCCCTGGTCTGCAGGTTTACCCTGTTCGTGAATAAGAACTTTTGTTGCAGTTCTGGGATCCTACGGCAGGCTCCCCTTCTCCCTAGTCGTGAACATAAATCATAGGGTCTCACCCTCAAGTGTCCCTCAACACTTAAATAAATCAGGTTGGAGTCGGTTGGGTCTCAGGGACTTCCTCCTCTGGAGTTGTTGTATCACCTTCAGGATTTTCTCCGCCATATTATTCCTGTCTAACCTTTCGGCATCATCCCGGGCTGACAGCAGCATTGGGATGTCCCTTACAAATTCCTGAACTGCAGCCTCTGAATGTGTGGTTCTGGGGCAATACAGGTTGGCCCAATCTGTTGCAAATGCCTGGGCTATTCTCTCTGCCTTGTCCACCACCCTTTGTTGTTTACTACTTTGTGGATCCAGTACTGCCCTTCCCCCCACCAGGTGAGCTGTACCAGTAATTTACCCACTTTGTTGCCTACCTTGTATAATGTGTGCTGTTTGGATCTAATTTGTGCCCTAGCGTCTCCTTCCACCAGTCACCTATAGTCATCCCTAGCTATCGTCATTTGGTGCATTAATTGCAGGCTGGGCTGTTGGATGTATTCTGCCTTGCACTTTGTCCATTTACAATCCAGATCTGTTACTTCTTCAAGTTTCTCCTTCTTCTTTCAGTAATTTGAGATGCGAGAGACTCCCATATTAGAGCCTAATATGCCTCCCAGACCACCACTCCTGATCACTCATTTTCCTTGAAATATAGTTCCTTGTTGGCCGTTAGGAACCTTGTGTGCCCTTCATTGGTCCCAGGGGTCTAGTTTCCATTCCGCGTGCCTCTGAGGGCTATGCTGTGTTAACTGCATGCTAATTGAGGAGTGGCCTGAGATCCCCCAGGGTTGTTAACTTGTGTCCTAGATTCTACCTCTCTGCACACATGGGACTAAGATATTTTCAAGTCTAATCATTGAGCCAATGGTACCCGAGGCATAGAAATGCTGTCTATCCATGGGATGTTCATCTCTCCAGGGATCCATTAGCCCCAGTTTTGTGGTAAAGATCTGCAGTCTGGAACCTCTCCCTGTTGATGGACTACCTCTAATAAGTCTGTCTAGCTCTCCTTTCTTGGTGAGATTAAAGTCACGCCCCAGAATTGTAGTTATGTCTGGAATTGGTGCCAGCCAATTACCCATTTTTTGTAGCATTATGGACTGAAGCCCCAGTGAGAAATCCCATGAGGCCATTGTTATTCATTCCCATTTCCACTCTCCCTGTAGAGCTGAACAACACCCATCCAAATCCACTCATGTCTAGTGACCCTCAACGGAAGTGATCTACTGTCCCATATGCCTACACACCCTGGATCCCGTATAGAATCCCCAATGTGCCAGGACTTTACAGCAGCCTCTTCCCAGAAGGTGCAGTTCTGTTCCACAGTGTTCTCCTGCAATGAGAAGAAATCTGGGTTGTGTCTAAGCAGGAAGGGGGTTTGCATTTCCCTCTTTAACCTTTCCCTAGACCACCAACATTCCAGGATAGGAAAGAGCATAGCTGTCCTCAAGAATTATGTTTTCCACCCATGACTAGCTAATGAGTTCACCATCAGTGCCCTAGGGTGTTCTCCCCTGCTTATTTGTTTGTGTCTATTCTGTGGTGTATATACCCCCTTTCCTTGTTTATCTCTCCCCTCCCCACTGCCTGAGGCTGTAAGTGTAGAACTACCCGAGGTGTCTGTAGCCCTCCAAGACATTAAATCTGTTTATATTTGGGTTTTTTCGCCAGTCTCTTCTCCTGTAGCTGGGATGAAGAAGTACCCTTCGGTTTTGGCTCTAGCATATGGCTTCTGTGCCCTCCCAGTCTCTAATTGTGTCAGCACAGAGCTCCTAGTTTGTTACCTGCAGCTCTGCCAATTTGCTGAGGGACATCAGGGTAGGGGCTACCCCTGTCTGTTACCCCTCTGCTCCAGCTCCTCCGCCATTGCGCTTCCAGCTTCACAGCTCCTGCCTAGTCCGTACCACTTGGAGGTGCCCTGGTACCCCAATGTCTATTGTGCTCCACAGGGCGCCAACCTTCCAGTCACTCTGAGGCCTTCTCCAGGGATTTGTAAAACCAGAACATTTCTTCTGTTTGGATTCTAAATTTTGCCAGAACAACATCATATACTTTGTGTTGTGTTTGAGAAGTTTAAGCTTGACATTATCAAAGGTTCTCCATCTGGTTTGTGCCGCCTGTGTGTAGTCAACAACATTTTGCTCTTGCCCATGTGCACCTCCATCTAGAACGTAGTCCATTTCAGTGCCAGGTCTGGTAGGCCATTCTCTGCATTCATTGTTGCTATCATGCCATACTTTTTATTTTGTTATATAATGTAATTACAAGCTTTTTTGCAAACATATGTAAGCCACCTTTAGAAGGCACCAGATTTACTTTTTATTACTCTTTCACTTTTAATGTTTATTTCCTATGCTTGCAACAAAAAAGAAGGCTTGCCAAGGCCAGACGTTTTGGCTTTACCAATTTTTGTTTTGCTTGAAGTGCTTCTGTTGTACCTGCTCTAGAAGGGCGTGTCAAACTGACTACAGATTAACACCTGGCTAGCTTGCCACAAACAATCATCTCATGCAGATATCTACGAGCACTGCTTCCCTTATTCAGGTATGGTTGTATTCTTGATTTGGCTCCAAGGCAGTGTTGATTATATCAACAGAAGGATGAAGTCATCTAGTATCTGATGGCCATTGTAACTGAGATCTGCTTGCAAAGGCTCTCAGAGTCCTGCGTTAAAGAACAAATAGGAAACGAGAAATGGTGTCACAATTAGGCGTGTGCAAAATTCATGCAATTTGCTTTTGTGTAATTATGCGAAATTTCTGCAACACTCTGAGAAATTACCCATGATTACATGAAATGATAATCTGTCATATGGCAATATATTTCAATGTTCACCGCATAAATTTTTGAATGGATGATGCATTTCGCATTAAATAATAGTGTAAAAAAGCAAAAGCACCAAAAAACAATAACTGTTTGGGTTCTGTTGTTCTTGTGTGTTTGTGTTACATTTTTACTATGAAAGGCACATTTACTGTAAATTATTACTGCGTATGGCACAGAATTGAGCACTGTGGTGTAATGGCAGAATTTCACATAATGAGTAACATGAAATTCTCAAAATGATGTGAATTAGGCCTGTGTATTTTACATGTCGTCCAGGTTACAATGAGCATGCAAACAAGAATATGATATGATATATGAAAGGCTATTTATATTGCACGCAGCTAGTCAAGGGGTGTCCCAGCACAGGACTAGCAGAAAGTAGGCGGTGAAGAGTTAGGCTTGCACAAAGAACCAGGTTTTAAGTTTCTTTTTGAATAGCAATGGATTGCTCATGGACTGTAGCTCCAATGGGAGCTGTTCAATGCTGACGAGCCCAGCGATCTACCTCCTGTTCTCTGTCGCTGAATCCTTGGGATGCTTGCCAGAAATGTATTGGTGGATCTTAGTTGTCATGTTGGGTTGTAGAAGCTGAATCTGGTTCTAAGGTAAGTAGGTCCTGTATGATACAAAGCATTGTGTACCAATACCAGGGCCTTGAATTTAACACTCTCTCTGATGGGCAACCAATGGAGTCCCCGCAGGTGTGTCCTCTTATGAGTGTGCCTAGGAACATTTAGCAAAATTCGAGCAGCAGCATTCTGGATCACCAGAAGTTTATCCATTAGGTACTCTGGAAGACCCAAATACAGGGCGTTGCCGTAGTCAATTCTAGATGTAATCAGTGCCTGAATGACTGTTTTCCTTGCAGAAAATGATAGAAGGGTCAGAAATGTCTTAAGGGATCTCATAATCTCAAAACAGATACCTACCAGCCTTTTTACTTGAGGGCTGAAGGCCAGTATATTGTCAAATGTAATCCCCAGATTTTTTAGCAAATCCTTTTGGGGGCCAGGTGAAGGGGGCATCATCCAGCTAGAAAGTTTGCCAGAAATGTGGTGGGAACGTCCCAAAGAAGAGAATTTCTGTTTTTTCCTCATTGCATTTGGGTTGTGCCTTTGCTAACCAGTGAAAAACTGCAGTTAGGCAGATTTTGATGTGTGTGCCCTTCAGCTCAATTCTCTTGTTCCAGGAGAAGAGCAATTGTGTGTAGTCCGCATAGGAAATCACTTTTGCTCCAAATTCATCTGCTAACTGGGCCAGAGGAGTGAGATATAGATTGAAAAGTGTGGGACTCCAAGCCGAACCCTGGGGAACACCTCTATCTATTCCACGGAGGCTGGCTGAGCATGGTGGGATCCAGACTTGCTGGCTTCTGTTTTCTTAAAATGATGTTAGCCAGCATAATGCCTGCCCTGTCTCTCCAATGTCATAGAGATGGTCTAGCAGCAGCGCAAGGGGGACCATGTCGAAAGCTGCAGACAGGTTCAACATGATCAGTACAGCTACTCCCCCCGTATCCAGGGTACCTTTAATATATTCTGATACCTTGACTAGAGCTGTTTCTGTATTATACCGGGCTCTAAAACCTGATTCACTAGGGTGAAGTAACTTGTTTACTTCCAAGAAGTTCGACAACTGTATATTCACCTGCATCTCCAAGATTCTAGATAAGGCTGGTAACAAGGAGATAGGCCTGTAGTTGGCCAGGATAGCAGGATCTATTGCTGGCTTTTTTATTAGTGGAAGGATCATTGCCTGCTTCCGTGCACTAGGGACTGTAGCTGTCCTTATTGGTGTATTTAGAATCCAATCAGCCACAGGATTGATGCTGTCCACCCCCATAGCTAGTAATTTCAGGGGAACCTGATTTGACAGCTTTTAGTGGCCTCAGGGAGCAGTCCAAAGAGACAGTTTCGAAGGAGCCCAGCTTTATACTAGCCTTTGTATTCTCCATACTTTGTGGTATTGTCCCAGAGTCTACCTCAGGTGTCCTGCCTACTGATACTGACATATCAGTATTATACACACTTTCAATACCACTAATGGCAATCACAAAAGAAACCTCTCAGTTTCCATATCATTCAGTGATTGATTTGTGCTGGTAGTTGAAGGTGGGGCCCACCGGCACTCATTTTTGGGATCCTAAGCAAGAAACAGAAAGTAGAGCTAGAGAAAGAAGGAGAAACAGTGGTGAAGTAAGATAACAGGAATAAAAAGACATGCAAGAGTAGGAAAAAGAGCCAGGAAGTGGTAGATATTGGAAGAAAGAGGCATGGGGTGGACTCAAGAATAGGATGTTGTGGCATCCATGCCTTTCTGCCTTAATCATAATACAAGCTTCCTGTCTGGAAGCTTCAAGTATGTCATCTATCTATGTCATATAGGAACCTTGGGAGAGTCATGGGGTTCCACGAGGGAGGTTGGGATAGTTGAAGAGCTTCAGTTGAGGCTGATGTTGGATTGCTGTAGGATGGGATCTTTCTGCTGAATAAACTATTGAGAATCAGCCTTCCTGTGTTCAGAATTTACTTCCAGGAATGCTTCAGATGTCTTGGAATTTGGCAATCCTGGTCCTCAGTAATGCCAGCCGAGGACTCGTATGAAAATCTTTGGGCTTCTGAACTAATTTTTTTTTTGTAAAAAGACAATCACTGTATGACAACCAGGGAACAGGTAAAGTGATTATCTTAACAAATCTCCAAACTAGATAGGCATCCCATCTTTATAGCAGCACAACAGATAAGAAGCATTATTACAGTCAAAAACCCAGTCTGAGTGTAGATTCTAAAATAATGCTACCAGTTACATACCAACCTGTGCACACTGAAACAATGGCATCTCTAGAAGCAATTTTAAAGGGGGGCACACAATGGACCACAGATAAAACTCATGCAGCTACCTGCAAATGTCATTTGTAAAGAAGTTGTGCACGTGTATATAATACATACACATATGCATGTTAGCTCAAAAATGGATGTGCGTAGAAATCTTTATCTATATATGCATATTAAGAGACACACTTATAAAAAAAACACATACATAGAAAGTAGGATTAAACATTTAAAGCAAGCATTAGCTTGTGTATTGTCTCAAACTCCTCTTTGCAGTCAAAGATAAATGGACAAATAATTGTGTGCAGCAAAGTGAAGGGCCTACTTTGTTTTTCTGTGCTGTGTCTTGGTACAGTCCTCAGCTGTGTTAGTGGGGGCCAGGGGGTGGCCAGGACAAAAGCAGCTGTGGCACAGTCCCAAACTGGCCCACCTCTAGCGAGGTCACTGCACTAAAACACCCCAGGGTTTGGACATATTATAAAAAAACAAATGTGATATAAAAATATCACACCAAGAATATAGGGATGTCAGAAATATCGTTGACAGGAATATCAAAGGTAAAAATATCGATTTAAATGTTGGTTTTAATATTGTAAAAAGTATTGATTTTGGAAATATTGTATGTAATATCCTCTGCAAGTGCTATTTGGTATGCGATTTATTGTGGCGTGTTTTATTGTACATGTTTATTATTTGTGTTTTAGTAAGATAATTTGTTAATTATGAAATTGTTGAAATGTGTTTTTAGTTGTATTAATGTATAAAAATAATGGATTTATTAATATATTCCTAGCAGCAGGATATTGGGTTTTCAGGGGATAAGGGCGGAGAGATTTTTAAAATGTGGATATTTTAAAGTAAATGTTATATTAGTTATTTTAATGATATGCAAATTAATATTGTAAAATGTAAAAATAAATTTTGTTACAATAATACTTTTAATAAATAATACTTTATAATTATTTAAATATGTTAAATTAAAATTGATCCAAATGAAAATTTAAAAAGTAATTTTTTTGTTATTTTGTTAAAAAGATTACATTTTTATTACAAAAATATTACACTGGAATGTTTTAAATCTTTTTGTTGAACATTCTAATGTAAGTATGTTTTTTACATTTATATTTTTCAAATGTGTGTTTTTTTATTTTTATGATTGTACATTTTGGATTATGAGTTTAGTTTTTTATTGTATGGTTATGTGTAGAAATGGTAGTAAATTATTAAAAAACTATTTATTAATAGTGTTAAAGCATTGATTTATAACTATGGGGCCGGTTACGATGTCGGTCAGAAAGGTTCCGAACAGCATTCGGTTTATCCGAATCCGATTCCAAACCCGCGTTTCCGACCGACTCGGAAACACATCCGACCAACCGATTACGATAGTCTGAAACTGTTCGGTCGTTCCGACTCGGTTCCGATCGGCATTCGGAGAAACCGAGTCGGTCGGAGCCGAATCGTACAGGTCTATGGACCGCTCTTCCGACTGTCGCATTACGATGTCAGATTCGGACAGCCTTTCCGAATCGGTTTATCTGACACGGATCGGCTGTCGGAATTCAACTTTGGGTGGCCCATAGCAGGCCCCCTTTCAACCGGTCACCTCCGGTTGGGGCCCCTGGGGGTACCCATGGGTCCCCTCTTTCCAACCATGCACGGTGTGGCAGGCACCAAGAGGTGCCCGCCACAGGGTGCAAGGATTTCCGCGACCACCCCTTCTTTCAATGGGAGCCTGTGTTGTCGGTCGGAACACGGGCTCCCATTGAAGTCAATGGGAGTCCGACCGAACAGTGTTAGGAAACATCGTAATCGGTCGGTCGGACTCCCCAAATCCGATTCGGTTTGAAACCATTGGGACACTTAGTTGTTCCGAATGCTTTCCGACCGACATCGTAATGAGGCCCTGAGGGCCTCATTAGGATGTCGGTGGGATCAACACGGATGGAACATCGGTGTAGGCCCCACCAACATCTGAAGCAGCGGTAAAACCATAGCATTACAATGCGGTCGGTCCCACCGCATGGCAGAGGGACCAACAGGTGCGGTTCCGACGGGCTCAAGGAGCCTGTCGGCCCTGCAGTCAGAATGTAATCCCTACAATGAAGGCGATGCCTGCTCAGGCACCGCCGTAGGGATTACAATGGACCTTTCCGACGGAAATGGACTTTGGGGCCCCTAGCAGGGCCCCCATCCCTCCACAGCCTCCGTTATGAGGCCTGGGGGGGCACCACAGGTGCCCCCACAAACATCCAAGTCTCATGTGGCAGGCACCACGAGGTGCCTGCCACAGGGTGCAGGGATGTTTACAAATATGCCTTTTGGCATTGGGGCTTGAGCTGTGGCCTTTTTCAGGGCCGCAGCATAAGCCTCAATGCAAACAGGCATGTTTCTGACGACCTCCACGGCGGTCGGATCCTAATTTGGCAGTCGAGACTGCCGACTACGTGTCGGCCAGTCCCTTTACCGCAATAATGCTGGTCGGATGCTCAACCGACCGGCATAATAATTAGGGCCTTAGTGTCCAAAAGCTTTCGCACTTTGGCTTAGGTTAGAGTAGGAATAGTAAATGTCACCCATTTAGGGGCCGATTCCGATCTCGGCCGGTAGGGCTCCGAATCGGATTCGGCTTTACCGGATCCGATTCGGAGCCCTGTTTCCCGACCGAATCGTACGCGGGTCCGGCCGAGCGAGCACGATGCAAGCGCCCGCGAAATCGCCGACCGACTCGTACGCGTCTTCAACATGCTCCGACCGACTCACACGGACACAACTCGCACCGCGCAATGGAGACGTTCCCCGGCCGGGTAAGTACGATGCGCACCGCGAGCAGTCCGACCGACTCGCGCCGTCCGGCTCGAAAGAGCTGTCGGAGCCAGACTTTGGGGGTCCGCGTCGGACCCCCCTGTATGCGTGGCCGCGCGAGTCGAACACAGGGGGGACCCATGGGTCCCCCCTACCTGTGCATGTACGGCACGATGCGCTTCGACACGTACCCGCTGTAGGGGGCGCCCTTGTTCGCCTCGCACCCATTGAGTCAATGGGAGCCCGCGTACGCGTTGTACGACCGGCTCCCATTGACTTCAATGGGAGTCCGATAGCATGCGTGTGCATCGTACTCGTTCGGTCGGACTGCCAGAGTCCGATTCGGTCGGAATTCTCTCCGGGTCCGGCTCGGTCAGAGAGATTTCCGGCCCGAATCGGAATCGGCCCCCAAGTGTCCAACTCTTTCTCCAAATTGTTTTAGATTGGTGTGAGAATAGTTAATGTTACCCCTTCAGTGTCCAACATTTTCCCAAATTGGTATAGATTGGTGTGGGAATAGTAAATGTCACCCCTTTAGGGTCCAACACTTTCTTGAAAATGGTTTATGTTGGAGTGTGATAATTTAATTTGTTAATTTTATTTGTTATTGTATGTAGGATAAATAGTTTGTGTTGTTTAATTAGTATTGTTGGTGTTTAGAAATATAATAAAAAGTTGTTAGTGGTATGTTTGTAATAAATAACAGTTTTGTTTACATATTTATATATAATAAAGACAAGTAACATATTTTTCTAAATTTATTTGTCTTCGAAGTGTATTATATTTATATTTTTATACTTTTACATTTTTAAATATATATATTTCAATGTAAAAATAAACATTTATATAAAGATAAATAAATTATTTTAATGCATTTTTATTATTACATAAAACATGTAAATCATATTTAAATTGAATTTAAATTTTATTGCATATTGTACATTTTTCAGATTTTCCACTGTTTGATTTTTTTTACTTTTCCTACATTGCTTTCTATACATATTTTCAACACAATTTTAACATTTTTTAGTATATATCAAAGAGTTGTATATATTTGATACTATTATTTATTTTATACTTTAAGGGGCCCATTACGATGTCGGGCGGAAGCACTACCGCCATGCTGGCGGATGCAAAAACCACCAGTTACCGCCGGCACGCAGCAGTCCACACGCCCGCCCGATTACGATGCGAAAAGTCGGCCAAACACCGCCGGCAAGTCAGCGACACCGTCCGCCATCAAAGTGCGCCCGTACACGTAGCGGCGCAGCCCAATTGACACACACCGTCCGACGAAATCACGTTCCGCCCGGCGTACAAATTACGATGCCGCAAACAAACGGCTCCCACGGCTAAGAGATACCGTACGTTATACCGAAGCGGTAACACGAACGCCGAAGAAGCGACTCCCCCGAGCATGAATCCAGCACTGCAAGCCCTCCCTATGCTCCTGCTGATGCACCACCAAGGACGCAACGTACCTCGGAGACGCAGGTAGGCACACACACAACAACTGCACGCAAACAGCGCACACAGTGCAAGGGCGGAAAAAGCGGACAACCCCCACCCCCCGCGTGTACACGACACATCCACCATTGCATCCACATATGACACACAGGCCAAATCGTAACATCTCGTAAAACATGTGTACACACCACCTGGGACTAGGAACCAACGACCCCGTCACGGCCCCAAAGCGGCGATGACGCCGCCACACATGCGCACAACGCAGAGGCCAACCGCAGCGCCATGCATGCGTCGCACACAGACACAGGGACACAACCAAGCAGCACACACACCAGCCCCACCCCGAACGCACATGACAGGCCTGCCACAGACATGTCCCCAACGCCCAATTCACGGTCAACACCCAACGTCACACAACCGACGCACACATGTCAGTCAAGTCACGCAACAGCAGGACACACCCCAGTGTAACAAACATGGCGTAGCACACAGCGGCGGCAACACCAACTAGGAGAAGCAGGGCCCCTTCGGGAAGAGGAACGCCAGTACCACACTGAAACACCCATACCACCCTGCACATATGAACAAGACATGCAAAACGGAACACCAAGGATGCCCGGGGACCGACAACAGGTGGCCCAAGAATAACATTCACACACAAGGCCCAACGCAGAGCGGAAAGGCAGCCTGCCGCCCACACAAGGGAGAGCAGACAGCACTGAATGACCTTCCATTCCAACTCCGAAACCACAGCCCTACGAGAGAAGCCGGTGAATACAGCCATTGTCCAACAAAAGACCAAAACAGGCATGCAGATAGCGCATATCACAGAAGAACACAACGGACGGGAAAGAAGGAAGAAAACACTCCCCCATGTCGGCCACATGCAAGTTAATTGGAAGGAGTCACACATCACTGACCTTGAACTGTCTGAGAAGCATGTGGGATGAGGGCCCGTGTCCTCCGCACAAGCCAACAGAACACAAGTCCTGTCTCCCTACGACTACACAGAGCTCACAGCAACCTCGGAGCGTGCACATTGCAGACTGCACACACAGCCGGAGCACGCCACCACAACGCACCGCTGCAAAATGGCAACCGCAACACACCTACCCAACTACGCCGGACAGCTCAAGCTGTACAAAACCAACCTGTTACATATATTGGGATGCGATCTCCTGTCCCTGCTGAACGTAAGTTACCGACTGACTTACCGCATCACATTGTTCAGCTGCGTCATGCCCGTCTTCTACTGTCGGAGGTGTCCCTACCAGCATCCCGTGGAGATGTGTCTCTCCAACCCGGCATGTCTAAAGGCGGACCTGCTACCACTACTACTCCCTCTGGACGCACACGACAGGGCCTGCTCTGCCTATAGGGGAATGGCGTATGTGGCCAACATCGCACCCGCACTGGAATGGGACCACTGTGCCTCCACACGACGGCTCATCGAGAACAGCTACATCGAATGTCACCCAGCATGCCCCATCATGGTCCTCCAAGGGACAACTTACGAACAACACCTTGACAGCCACCATCCGCTACATTGGCTGGCAAACATGAACACCACCGATGACATGGAAGCCCTGCTGGACGGCATCGCATACCTGACAACCTGTAAATACGTCGGACCACAACGCAGGTTCCCCGATTGACCTATGATGTCCAACCCCGCACCCATGCTTAGCTCCCGCACGGACTTGCCAGTCACCACCACAACAGCCATACCAAACGACCGGCAACTGTCACCACACCATCAACGACATCGCCATGACATCGGATATGACCGGGACATGCACACTGTTCCCCATCACATGCAGGAACACCGCATGCATCGTGGGAGGCAGTGGCATGGGGTCTGTGTATCGCACCCACATGGACGGAACTGCACGAACAACCAGGACACGACATGGATCCAGCGCCCATGGACACACACACCGCTCAGTGGACATGAATAGGTCGCCTGGAGTCTGTGGGTGCTGCACCCTCCCACCCCCGCACCCGGAATCCCATACCAGGACCTTTGCATGGACGACAAGTGCATACAACAACAACACGACCCCAGTGACTGTGACATGTCCAGTAACCACCACATTGCAACAACAAGTGGCACGCCGCTGCATGCACGCAAGCACATGCCCTGATGTCATCTCACATGCACGCGTGCATGAGGAACAACCGCAGCAAACCTGTCACATGGAACTGAGATGGACTGTGCCCATGATGCCAAGCGGTCTGGTAGGCTACATGTATACCGTCTGTGTCAAAGTCCGCAGCTCCGCAGCTATACGTAAATGCACATTAGCACAGCCTTGGCCAAGCAGATGTAACTCTGAAGCCCACATCCCACATGCAACAGCCAATCACATGTAACCCCACACCCTATCCCATTTGTAATCATGCTCAGTATATCCTCAACATGTATTCCGCTGCCAGTAGTGTCCACTATACTGCATCACAGAGGACAGAAGACTCAATATAATGTTTGAAAACAAAACTGTCTCCGCTGACTCATTTCACAAGTACGAATGAGAGATGATGAGAGTATGTGAAGTACGCGGCAGTCGTCACATGACCATGTAGTCCACTGGTATTCGATGCCAACGCAAATGAGTAGCACAACTGTGGAAGACACACATGTGTCGTGTGAAGTCGTATGGACGCAGTGCTCAGGTGGGTGGGTGTGACGGGTAGATGCGCACATGCCAAGTTGGAGCACGCCGTGTTGGGAGGGGTCATGAACAGTACACCACCGCTGCCCTGGGCATTGTGAGAGGACACCTGTTGGGGGGGGAGTGAACACGTGTGTGCACAGCAGCCGGGCACACGTACAATGCGGTACCAGGCGCACACGTCAGCCCACCCTCTGTGGACAAGCTGGATCCTATTGTGCGCCCGCCATGCCCCTGACAAGGCACACACAGCCCCAGTCGACCAGGTGTAACCCCAACATAGTCAATCCGCACAGGCGATACAGGGCACGGGATGGCAGTGGAGCATGGTGTGTGAGAGGTCTCCTCGCGCTCCTCCTGGTCATATCACGCAGGCAATAGAACCTCAACGTGTAGCATGGCACAAGTCAAATGGAAGTGTAGGGGGACGCACCACAGCACGAGCAGCACTGACGTCACGGGAGGTGGCTCGCACCATCACATCCATTGCCCATTATACCAACCACGCCACATGCCATTGCGACTAAGTGCAAGCGCGTGCGCCACCACCCCCGAGCCCTCCCCAGAGAGGCCAAAGAGTGAATGTGTGGGCCATCAGTCACAGACGGACGCGGCCTGGCCGCAAGGGCAGCCACAGCCACTGGGTGTCGCAGGTGGCGGATCCGGAAGGCGAAGACTGTGATGCATAGTCCATGCAGGCCGGGTCTCCATTTGGGGCACCACGCAGGTGGACGGCGTCCCGCAACACATCATACCCTGAGACAGCCCACTCGTGCAACTGGACCCACACATACACTCCTTGCCCTCTCTGGTGCGAGCTTGGGGCTGCCTGTGCAAGCGCTAGCCTCGCAGGTGCACATGCATATTGGGGGAGCGAGGGGTGGACATGAGGGCTGGGGCGAAGATGACTGTATCACTGTCAGTGAGTACAAGGGATGACCCAGATGTGGAAAGGTAGAGACGTGTCCCGTGTGTACTGCAACTAGTCGCCAATCCAACTACCCCCCCCATGTCCGGAATGTAAGCCCGCACCTAGGCCCGCCCATTCGCCACATCGAATATACCACCAGCACGACAACCTTCCCATTCGAAACACTGACTGGGGGTGGCGACCAGTGAACAATCATGTGTAGCCTACCCACGCGTACATGTGGGCCCTCCATGATCATTGGGGCCTAGATCCCCATGTGCATGCACATGGCAGTGGTTTGTATCACTAGCCATTGCCATTGTCGGGAGACCTGTGTAAGTGTATTGTGGCCGTGCCGTCCCAGCTTGTCAGCTGGGCTGTGGCTCATGTGCTTGCCCAGTCATGTCAGTGATGTGTATGCGAAATTGCTATGTGTTGTGTTGCTTTGACATGTGTCCACTGCCATTTTCCCTAGGCGGAGACAGAACATTGACCGCCCATACCAATTGCTGGCGGACATGGACGATACAGAGGTCATTAGGAAGTTTCGGCTGGACAGGCCAACCCTGCATCGACTGTGTGCCATGTTAGAACCCCATCTCCGTCCCCGCAGGGTGTATCCGACAGCTGTCACCCCCACGGCTAAGGTGATGGCCGCCATGCATTTCTTCGCCACTGGGTCATTCCAGCACACAGTGGGCAGTGGAGGAGGGATGTCCCAGCCCATGTTCAGCAAGGTGCTGAGGGATGTACTGGCAGCCATGATGCTGTACCGTAACAGGTACATCCGCTTCCCCAGGGCTGGTGAATTGGCGGCAGTGAAGGGGGCATTCTATGCCCTTGGCAGGATCCCACACGTAGTTGGAGCCATTGACTGCACACATGTTGGCCTTGTACCACCACAGGCCACTGAGCACCTGTACCGCAACAGGAAGCACACGCACTCCCTGAATGTGCAAGTGGTGTGCCTTGCGGACATGGTGATCACACACGTGTGTGCAAAGTTCCCAGGCTCGGCCCATGACGCACAAGTCATGCGCAACAGCATCCTGCCACGGCTGATGGCCAATCTGCAACAGGATCGTGGCTGTATTGTCGGTGAGTATGTGGAGTAGTGTAGCGTGCTGGCTGTGCGATGCTGTCCCCTGTCCAGTTGGATTAGCAACGGTTCTCTGTGTCCCTCACACCCAGGTGACTCTGCGTACCCGAATGGGGCATGGCTGCTAAGTCCGTTGAGGAATCCTCGCACCCCAGCAGACGATCGCTACAATGAGGCACATGGGAGGACCAGACGTGTGGTCGAGCGTACCTTTGGCCTCCTCAAGTCCAGGTTCAGGTGCCTGGACCGCACCGGGGGTGCGCTGGCGTACTCCCCACAGAAGGTGTGCCAGATAGTGGTGGCGTGCTGCATGCTGCACAATCTGGCCATTCGGAAGCAGATCCCCCTCATCGTGGATGACGGAGATCAGCCAGGGCCCCAGCACGCAGACCAGGACAGCTCGAGTGAGGAGGACAGCGGAGAGGATGAAGCTGGGAATGTGCGGCAGCAGCTCATCGCCCGCTACTTCACTTGACGGTGAGTGTCCATGTACGACGGCTGATGTGGCTGTATCTGTGCAGGTGTGTGTGTGTACTGTGTCAGGGTGGCCTTTTGTTCACTGCGTGCTGTGTGTCAACGCTCCATGGCCAGGGTAGTATGCCACTGTTGGTGGCTGTGGCATTGTGCCCTATTGCTCTGTGCGATGTGTGTACATTGCTTGTAGTTGTTGTCATGTACTGTGTGATGGGTGTGTGACACACTCATTGATTGTGCTCCTGTTCTGTCTCCCACCCCTAGGTCCCTGCAGGCCCTCCGGTTCCATTGCCATGCCACGCATCAGGTGCCTTTCCGCCCTAGGTGGCCGTTGTATTCCGTACAATTAAAACACAGGGCACAAACAGCAGTTTGTGTAAGAGGTGCATTTATTTCAAACTGTGACATGTGATTGTGTGCGAGGTGATGACAAAAGTGGTGCGTGCAGTGACAATGAGCTGTCGGTCACGGCTGCGTGATGGTCAGGGTGTACCCACTTGTTCCATGTCCATGGTCCAACAGACACATGCCATCCAGATGGCTGTGTGGAGTGGGATCGTAGTCCAAGTCAATGCAGTGGGTGGTCAAGGAAGGCTGGCTGGCTGCCTCACTTGCGTCTGGAGCATGCGTAGTCCTACCGGGAGATCTGTTTCCACTTCGGACGGCCCCTTCCACGTTTGCGAGGGGGGGGGTGTGGTGGCGAGCTGCTGGTGGGGGGTGAGGTGTGCTCACTGGCTGTGGACGCAGGGGAACTGGACACTGCTGCTCGACCCTGCGCCCCGGCAGGTGGTGGCGGTGGTGGAGCTGCTGTCCCTGGCTGTGCCCTCACCACCAGCTGGCCTATGAGGTCCACGAGTTGGCCCATACGGGCGTCCATGGACCTCAGCACCCCCAGCACCTCCCGCGTGTCTGAAGCAGACCTGGCCCATTGTCCTTGGGCCTCTTCATAGGCCCCAAGGACTCTGGCCATTTGAGGCAGGGCATGGCTCCCAGGGGAGACTGGCGTTTCCCTGACCCTGCTCCTCCTACCAGTCCTGCTGCCACCGGCCTGCCCACTAGCCACATTGCCCACCACGGTCCTCGCCCTGGCTCCCAGGGTGGATCCAGTCGGCCGGGCCACCACCTGCGCTGGGGCCAGCGAAGACGTGGTGGTGGTGGCGGCGGTGGTGGTCGGTGCGGCGATGGTGGCGGTTGCGGCAGTGGTAGTGGCCGCAATGACCGTGGGTGTGGCCGCAATGACCGTGGGTGTGGCCGCAATGACCGTGGGTGTGGCCGCAACGACAGTGGCGGCAGGGGGCTGGGAATGTTCAGCATCCCTGGATGATGGGTTGGTGGGTAGGAGGGGTCCTGGGGAGCGGCTGGGCCCTGCCACACCAGATGGGCCTGCTTGGTGGTCCGTGTCCAAAGAGGAGGACAGATCCTCCACATCCGTGTGTCCTCGTTGGGGGCTTGTAGGCTGGCTGTGCTGGCTGCTGTCTCCATCCCCATCATCCAGCAGTTCGTCACCTGTGGAGAGAATGAGATTTGTTATTGTGTTGCACCTGGCGATGTATGTATTGGTCGTCTGACATCAACAGTTCGTGCAATCTCGTACATGGGTTTCCCGGAGGCGTGTGTGTGGCTGTACCATTTGTAGTTGTGTGTGCTTGGCAATGGGACTGTGTGCTGTGCACGTGTGGCATGGGACGGATTGGCCATGCCGATGGGTGTGTTGCTGTGCCCCTACTTATTGTGACTCTGGTGTATGCGGGCTCCTGGCCCATCCTGGGTCTGGTTTGTACTTTGCTTTTGGTGTTCAAATGGGACGCTTAGGAACGCATATGGCAACATGGGGGCCATGCCCCAGATTCACATTTGGGAGGGAATATGCTTTTGGGGTACATGCTGTGAGCCATGGGTGCCGAACGTGACATGTGTTGTGGCAGCATGACAGTGCATGGTCTGAGGTGTGTGCATGCCTGACATGGCCTGCATATTCGCTGTCTGTTGTGATAACTGGACATGGCATTGGACGCATCGTTATGAGTGAGTGATGGTTGTGTGCCACCCAACGTATTGCAGTTGTCCCATCTCCTTGGTGTGCGTGCTGCCCTGTGCCATGTGCATCACTGCAGTGCTCGGGGGGGGGGTGTGGCCCATGTTGTGTGTTGTTGCTCACAGTGTGGCGTGCGCTTCATTGACTTCTGGCTCATGGTTGGACATGGGCATGTCTCTTAGCGTGACTGCTGTATGTGTGGCAGCTGTGCGGATGACATGCCTTTCATGAGGCTGGGGCTGACGGATGGGATGGATGGTATGTTGTATGTGCATGGTGTGTCTGTGTGTTTGATGGGTTCAGTGGTGTTCGTGTGCATTTATGTTGTTCCGCTCTGTTGCGTCTCGTGTTGTTTGTCTTACATAGGCGTAGTTGTGGGGTGTGGGGTTGACAGGCAGTAGGGGCTACATGGACAGGACTTCATTGGTGTTTCGGTTGTGTGTGATGGGTTGCACAGTGGCTGCCGTGTGGTACTATATTCAGTGTGGCTTGTGCATGCAGACGTGGCTCCTTGGGTGTTGCTGTGTGTGTGATGGGTCATGTGGGGTGTGAGTGTGTGGTTCATGTCCGTGTGCACATTGTTCACTTGTTCGTGACAGTGGGCGGTGCTGCGTGTTCGTCTGCTACGTGACATGTCCCATGTGTTGGTCGTGTTGCGGTCCTCATGCCTCCAGTAATCCAGCCCTGTCCAGTTTCCCTCCTGCAGGTTGTTCGTGCGTGCACTGTACTTGATGCCACATGGTTCTAAGCGGGGGGTGCTCCATGTTGCAGGTCTGTGGGGGTGGGGGCGGTGTTGTGGGTCGTGGTGATGGCTGGACACCCACTGACACCGATTGTTGTGGACCGTGATGTCTACCTTTCGGCTGTCGGTGTGCACTGCGGTGGCTGACACGTGGGTGTGGGGTGTGGAGGATGCTCCTCCTTGCTGTGCTGTGGGACTAGGGGCCTGGTGTGTGTTGTACTTGGGCTGTCCACCCTCCCACCCACTGCACTTTGTGTTCCTGCCACTTACCTGTTACTTGTCGGTTAGTGCAGCTATGGCGGACACATGGGTGTGGGGGGTGCTCGTTGTGGCGCTTCTGGCATACTTGGGGACCTGTTGGTGGTTATGTGGCTGGCTGAGTGTGCACATGCCCCCACGTATCTTACAGTTGTTCGGTTTGGGCTGTGTGTGGTGGTGTCTGTTGCATGTGTGTGTGATGTGTTGTGTATTGTGTGCTGGACATGGGGGTGTTCGTCCCTGGGAGCTGTGGCATGGTGGTGGTGCATGTGAGTACATGGCGGTGTGCTGGCATACATTAGTTTGTACTTACCAGCCTCCACTCCCCCTGCTAATCCGGCGAGGATCTCTGGATGTATAATGACTCGCACCTTCTCCTCCCACGCTTTGAAGGTCTTGAAGAGCGCGGGATTCCCTCCGCCAGTGACGGCAGCCAGATCTCTGTTGTTGCTCTCCTTCTTCTTGACCAGGCTTTTGACGTCGTTCCACCGTTTGTTTATTTCTCCTCTGTTCCTGGGCAGGGTCCCGACTGCATTGACCTGGTCTACGATCCGGTTCCACATTTTGTTTCTGGTGGCTAGTGGTGTGTGCTGGACCATGTTCCCATAGATTTGTGGGTGCACCTTGATGATCTCGTCGACCAGGACCGCCAGCTCAGTGGCCGTGAACTTGGGCATTCTTCGTGGTGCCATGGTGTTTGTGGTGCTGGTGCGGTGTGTGTTGTGTAATGTGCAGGGGGTTTGTGGTGCCGGTGTTTGGTGGTGGTGGTGGTGGTGGTGGTGGTTGTGATGTGTGCGTTTCTGTGGTGTGCTGCTGTCCTTGCCTTGTCACTGTGTCCTCTCCTCTCCTCTCTGGTTTGCAATGTTGCAAGGGGTTGTAGTCTGTGGGAGTGCTGCTTTTGTGCTTACCTATGTGGGTGTGTCCTCATGGTCTGTTGTTTTCAGGTGTGTTGTGTCTGGTGTTCTGGCCTTTGTAGTTTTTGTTTGTCCAGGGGGGGGTGTTTTCGGGATGTGTACTGTGCTTGTGTATTTGTGCGTGCCTTGTTGTGTGGACTTGTTGGCCATGTTGTGTGCGATTGTTTTTGTCAGCGGATGGTTTCTGTGCAGGGACGTGGGCGCCATGGCTTCTGCCGTGTCGATTCTCATCGGCGTTGTTTGCGCTGGCGGGCGGTATTTTTGTAGTTTTCCCGCGCTCATGGCGGTGCGATCGTAATTTCACGGGCGGTGTGTCGGCCGTGTGGGCGGGCGGTTTTGTGTTGTCGTGCGTGTTTCCGTCCGTGGCGGGCGGTTTGACTCCGACTCGGACGATGGCGGGCGGTATCTTGTGTGTTTTTCCCGCCGATGGCGGTTTTCGGTTTGTGTCATCGTAATAGCGTGGTCGGTGTTCAGACGGTGTGTGCGGGCGGATTTTTGCCGCTTTCATGCCTGGCGGATTTTTTTACGCCGGGTATCGTAATGAGCCCCTAAATTTTTAACATTTTCTATAACAAATTTTGACATGTTTAACATGTTTAATACTTTTTTTTACAGTTTTAGATACATTTTTTCAACATTTTTCCATTTTTTTCCATTCCTTTCTTTGGGCATATAGTCTTTATTTGAGTTTCAATTAGGCGCCATTTTTTTTACTGCTACCTTCTATTTCTGTCATTTTTTGTCTGTTTTCTGGGATCGCTGTTCTCAGTAAGGTGCTGCTGTTCATTCGAACAGGTAAGTCCTTTTTAAAGACTTTTGTAAGGGTTTTGAAAGTAGAGGGGGATGGTAGGAAGCTGTTGGGGGAGGGTTAGAGGTTGCTTATAGTATTGTTTGTGTTTTTTTTGTACATTTAGGGGCCGATTCCGATCTCGCACGGAAGGGCTCCGAACGCGATCCGGGCGGAATAAGTACGAGCCGTACGCGTGTTTTCCGACAGACGCCTACAGCTGTACGAGCGAGCAAGTACGATGTGAGAAACGCGAAATCGCCGACCGAGTCATTTCCGGGTCCGAACCGCTCCATACGTCTCATCCGTAAGCAAACCGTGCCGTGCAATGGAGGTAATTTCCGACCGAGCCAGTACGATGCACGATTCGGACAGCCGGATCGAGTCGGAGCTTCCGACACATCAATGCTCCGGGAAGCGGACTTCGGGGGTCCGCGCCGGACCCCCCTTCTCCCATAGCCTTACGAGTCGATCACAGCACATGCATGTACGGTGCGGGTGGCACAGACGCGTCCCCGCTACAGGGGTCGCCCTTGTGCGCAATGTACCTTTTTCGTCAATGGGAGCCTATGTACGTGTCGTACACCAGGCTCCCATTGACTTCAATGGGGCTCCGAGCGACCCGTGTCCGTCAGCGCTTGTTTGCATCATACTCGGGCGGTCGGAGCCCCGGAGCACTAATGTTTCATTATGTTATGGTCTATTATGTTATGCTAAGTATTTTATGATTGTTCAGTGTAATGTATATGTATTTTTGGGAATGTTATGTGTTTTATTTAAGGAAATCACTTTTGGTTTATATAAATCCCGTTTTTGGTAGATCATTACTTTTGACAACGTGGATACAGAAGAAGATCTGCAGCTATTGAACAGTTATATTTAATTAATTTTTTTAGGTCAGAAATCTTATATTTTATTGTTTGAGTAAATATTACATTATTCTTATTTGGAAATATGTGGTTTATGTATTGTATTTATTTTACGTGATGGATTGAGTTTGTTCTTTGAGGTTTTTGGTTGGTCAGGTTTAAATTTTTAATGTAAATAATTGATATATTTATTTATTATCTCAGTATTATTTAATATTGTAATTTTAGTTAATGTTTATACTGATGTAATAAAAGTTTATGTTTGTTATTCATATAAAATATTATTTGTCATCTTGGTTTAGATTTTGTGGGAGGTTTTTGGCACTTTTGTAATTTACTATTTATTTTATAGTATGCTTTTGGCTATTAGTTCTAATTACTCTATTCCTTTGTTGTTTATGAAGAGTTTGACTTTAAATTGTAGCTTGTCATACATTCTTCTGGTTTGTTTGCTACGTTTAGGTGCAATTCCGCTAACAGATTGTATATTCGTAGTTGCTGGTAGCTTTGCTCTTTTTGTAATGCTTCTATAAATCTAAGGGGGTCATTAGCATGGCGGGCAGATATTGTCCGCCCGCCATACCCCCGGGAAATGGGACCACCCGCAATGCATGCAGCGGTCCCGCACATGCCATTAGGATGCGCCCGCCACACTGGTGGGTGCATCCCGCATATCTGACATTGCGGCGGGCGGTGCTAAAAGCACCGCCCGCCGCAATGCCAAAACGCAAGTTGTGCTTTTCAATGCACAACGTGACAGGCACCGCGCGGTGCCTGCCACGTTGTACATTGAAATGCAGGGGGGTACCATAGGTACTCCCCATGTGCACCCCCACCCCCCAGAATCCCTGGGGGCCCGCTACGGGCCCCCAATGTAGAAGACCGTATGCCTTTCCGTGGCGGCGTTGCCGCCGCGGAAAGGCATAAACCCGCATGCATCATAATATGGATGGCGGTATCTACTAGACACCGCCACCATATTAACTGCTTTTCCGCCCGGTCGACTCATCGACCGGGCGGAAAACCGGCAGACGGTCTTCCCGTCCGCCGGGGTCCCGTCCGCCATAGTAATGTGGTGGGGGTAAATTTGCATGCGGGCGGAGGAATATGTCGGGCGGATCATCACCGCCATGCGGGCGGTGGCGATCCACCCGACATGCTAATGACCCCCTAAGTTAGGTCCTGCCTAGTGTGGATTGAGAGGCATTGTACCATCCTTCCACTGCGTTGTTCGTTTTGGCTTCCTGTGCCAAGGTCCTGTCATAGGGCCTTATTATGAGTTTGGCGGAGTTTGGCGGAGTTTGAGGACCGCCCACTCCCGCACCACCAAACCCATGTTTGAACTGTCCACCAGATTAGGAGTTTTCTGTTGTCTGGCAGGTGGTTCTTTTGCATTCCCAGGGCAGAGCCTATGAAATAGGCACCACAATAGGAACGTCAAAGGCAGTATCTGCATGGCATGGACTGCTGCAGTTCATGCCATGCAGGGACTGGTGTGCATGCAGGGGGGCACATGTTGTACCCCCCTGTGTGCATCCACATGGCGTGTGGCACCAAGGGGCCCTGTAGGGCTTCCCCTTTATTTTCTCAATGCCACACTTTTCATGGCTGTTGCTCCACCATGAAAAGTCTGGCATTGAGGAAACTCATAATATGCATGGCGGGGCTGCAGCGGCCCCACCAAGCATATTGTGGTCTCAAGGCAGCTGCGCCACCGCCTGGGATTTCTGATCCCTGGCGATTGGGGTGGTCCCAGGGCAGCCGACCGCCCTGGTCATAATGGAGCGATCGGAAGACCACCACCATCCTGCCCCCGCGAGTCTGGCGGTCCGTGGACTGCCAGACTCGTAATAAGCCCCTTAGTCATTCCACCACAGTATTTGGAATTTGGGTTGGCATCTGCGCCCAGAGCGATGCAGTCTGTCAACCCAAGTGTCTTTAAAATAATCCATTACGGGGGCTTAGTTTATCTTCATTTTGTTGGTAGAAAGCGCTTTCTATTAGTAAATTGTATTGGTAAGCTACCTCTGTGAATGGGACACAGGCAAGTGGCATCATTTTTTTTATTTCAAATGCTATTTTGCTGTTTGCAGCACATTCTACACTAAGGGCCCAATTACGACTTTGGTAGCGCACCGCCTGACACACCCCACTGCCGCACCACCAAAGCCATGGTCAGACTGCCTGCCAGATTAAAAGTTTCCTCTTTCTGGCGGGCTGGTTTTTGGCGTTTCCACAACGGTGCCTCCAAAAATTTGCACCGCAATGGGAACACCGAAAACAGTTCCTGCACTGCATGGACTGAAAAGTACATTCTGTGCAGGAACTGGGGCGCATGCACACAGGGGGGCACATGTTGTACCACTCTCTGTGAATCTCCATGTAGTGAAGGCCCAGTGGGCCCTGCAGGGCCCCCTTTGTTTTCTCTCTGCAACGGCCGAGAGGAAACTTGTAATATGCTTGGCGGGACCGCTATGATCCCGCCAAGCATATTACGGCCTCCTGACTGCTGCAACACCACAACGGAATCGTGGTACCCTGGCGGCTGCGACGGACTGCGACAGTCCTACCATCCGACTCATAATCGGGCAGTCAGGAGACAGCTGCCACGCCCCGTGAGTCTGGCAGTCCGTGGACTGCCAGACTCGTATTTGGGGCCTTAGTGCAGATTGCTGGAGGTGTAGCCATATGCTTTCATTGAAAAATTGGTAACTGCCTTGTATGATTGTGTGGGGTAAATTTTTTAAGTTATCTTAATCATGGCTTGTTCAAAGTCTATGATTATTTTTTTGTGGGTAGTAGTTATTTGTTTTATGCTCAATGTGGTTTAAGTGGTCGTAGTAAGTACTGCTTTGTTTATTTCTTAGTAGGGCATATGTAAAAGAGGTATATGTGTTTTGGTATTCACCATGTGTGGTGTATATCTGAGTGAATGGTTTGGGACACATTTTAAAAGGTGCCATCCATCATCCAGGTTTGACAATAGCTTAGTTTTAGTAAAGGTATTTGTAGTAGAGAATATTGGGATTTGTTTGAAGGAAAGGAATGGTTCCTCATTATGTGTCATTGTTAAGAATTCAGGTATTTCTATGGCTTGGTATCTTCTAGGGGAAGGAGGATTATCACTGATGGCTTTGTCAGTTCATGAAATTAAACGTTTCAAAGTGGGTATAGGTGGCAGTTGCCATGTTATGTGCTCTGGGACTTTAAGCATTATATCCTGGGAGGAATTGCTCGCCTCTTTTATATCCTGCAATACCTCCCTTACTTCAAATTCTGTCACATTTAGGGGTAGTTGTGTTCTCTTACATGAAATACAACATCATCTTTTGTAGAAGCCCTCCCATAGCATGCATTAGAATAATATTTGGTGCATTTCCAATTCATATTTTCTGTTTATGCACTTTATCGGTTGTAGTTGTAAGCCATGTGACTTAGTAATTGCTTTCCTTTCTGGGATGTTATATATTTGGCTTGCTGTGTTATTGTAAATGAAAGTAGTTTAATAGTATAAACAAATACAATTGTTTGAAGTTTATACGTATGTTATTTACATATAAAATTATGCAACTACTTCTATTTTTTATGCTCACATCTGTTTTTTTTAGATGTTTCAAACTGTTTTGTAGCCTTTCCGTTGGTTGTGTTGTAATGTGGAGCAAGTGCTTCCTTTTCTGTTTATTTTAAATGTTTATTTTTCGGTAGTTTCTAGAGGTTGAGGTCGATAGGATTATTTTTATTAGCTATTAGGGTGAGTTTATATTTTTTAAGAATTTTTCTTTACTTTGCTATATCTTTTTTGCTGGTGTGTGATAGGTGTTTTCTTCTAGCAGGTTATCATTTTTTTAAGTTGTAGTGTTTTCTTTTAGGAATTGCATATAAAGAGACAAATGTTGCAGAGTGTTTTTTTTAATTAATTGCTATTTTACACTTTTAAGTTTATTTCTGAGTTAGTTTTAGTTTAAATAGATGAATTTTACTTTCTTGGTCAGGTAGTTGTTGAGATGTGTATATTTCTTCTTTAAGGGACTTGTTGGCGAATCTGGCAGAGTTTTCTCCTCTTGCAGTGTTTTACAATTTAGAAGTATTTAGGGCCTCATTATGATGTCGGGTGGAAACTTTCCGTCTAACACCATCTCGGAATCTGGACCGACCGACTCACAGTCGGTGGTTCCGCTCGACCGATTACGATGCGATTGTTCGGTCGGAGTCCCATTGACTTCTATGGGAGCCCGTGTTCCGCATGTCAACACAGGCTCCTAAGAGGAGATAAGGTGTGTGCGGAAAACCCTGCACCCTGTCGCAGGCACCCCATTGTGCCTGCCACACAGTGCAGGGTTTTTCAGGGGGGTCCCTTAGGCACCCCATCGGGCCCAAACCAGAGGCTGCAGGATAAAGGGGAGCCTGCCAGGGGCCCCCAAAGTCAGTTTCTGACAGCCTTTTCGTGTAGGACAGGCCGACTTGGAAAGGCTGTTGGAAATCGGCATTGTAATCGCTCGGTCGGAAACGCTGTCCATAGAGATGTACGATGCGGTTCCGACCGGCACGAATTCTCCAAGAGCCGGTCGGAGCTGATTCAGAAAGACTGTGCGGGTTACAAACCAGCCGCAAACATTGTAATTGGTCAGGCAGATTGTAAACCGACCGAGTCGATCAGAAGCGTTCCGACACGGTCAAGGAGATTCCGACTGTCGGTAGGAGGCTTTCCGCCCGACATCGTAATGAGGCCCTACGTTGGTAAAATGAGTGTGCCTTTTTTATTGCTGATTTAATTGTTTATTTGACTATTGGTTAAGGTTGTTTATAATTTGATTATAATTTGATAGATTTGAATATAATTGTATTTTATGCATACATATTTATTAATATTTAAGTTGAAGTTTAAATGTTTGTAGGTATTGACATTTTTTTTGTTATATTGTTATGAATTTTGTTATAGATTTTTTAGGAGTGAATTGTAAATATTTTAGTGAAGTAATTTGTTTATCTTCAATTTAAACATGCAGATTAAGTGCCTTATTATGACTTTGGCGGTCCTCCTGTCGGCCCCCTACCAGCGCACCAACAGGAGGACCGCCAAGACCATTGTGAAATTGCCCACGGGATTATGATTGTATCTTAGACTCATAGAAGAGCCTAACATGCAGACCACCATCGTGACAACGCCGACTGCACGTTCCTGCACGGTGTGGCATGCATGCCACTCCATACAGGAACAGGAGTGCAATTCCAGGGGAGCACAACATGTACCTTCCTGCATGCACCCCCTGGCCTCGAGAGAGGCACGGGGCCCTGTTACGGCCACCTACGTTGCCTCTTCACAAGCCTTTTCATGGCAGGCACGCTGCCATGAAAAGGGTGGTGGTGTCAAACTCTTACCAAAGTTTTCCGCAGAAACTACATGGAAGATGGGAAGATTCCAACTTCCCCTATTCACCTTTCATGCCCAACAATGTCAAAGCAACAATGGTATTAAGGGGAAGAGTGGAAGGTAAAATGAGAGAAACAAATGTCCCACGATGTCTGGCAGTCGAATTGCAGTTCAGGTAGGAAGGAGGACTCCCACAGAGGGCAACAAGGAATAGGGTAAGATATGTGCAATCAGGTATTAAAGTATTAAATAGATGGTAGAGTGACTGTGGTGTAAATACCTGGGTAATTCATTGTACCGCAGTCTCTCTAGTACATTTCTGACATGTTTTTCGTGCTCCTTAACTGAAGAGGAGTAGATCAGGATATCATCAATATAGGTGATCACATAGGAATCCCGCATGTCTCTCAAAACATTGTTAATAAGAAACTGAAAGGCAGACAGGGCGTTGCACAGACCCAATGGCATTACCAGATATTCATAGAAGCCGAACTTGGTACAAAATGCCATCTTCCACTCATCCCCCTCTTTGACTCTCACTAGATGATATGCTCCACATACGTATAACTTAGTGAAGATTTTAGCATTCTTTACTTGATCCAGAAGGGATGAGATCAATGGTAAAGGGTACCAGTTCTTTATTGCCACAATATTGAGGGCCCTATTGTTGATACAACATCTAAGGCCTCCTTCACATTTTGGGATGAAATAGAGAGGCAAGGAGGCAGGTGATCGTGAGGGCCGAATAAATCTGATTTGCTGCATCTCATCCAGATATTCACGTAAATATGTATTCTCTTTTTTCAGTCAATGCATAAATTCTGCTACATGGTATATGGACTCCCACCACCAGATCTATCCTACAGTCAAAGGTTCTGTGCGGCAGAAGCATAGTGGCTTTTTCCTTATCAAAATGTCTCTTAGGTTTTGGTAACAGGTATGTAATTCAGGAGTACTGTCAGCCGTCAGGCTTCTTGCACCCTTTCCCTGCCTAATAACAATCCAGGCACTACAATTCCCAGGATACACTGCGATGGCTATCACGTTGTATGCTTTCCCATGCTGCACTAGGATAGGTCAGGTGACCTTTTCCAGCATATAGACAGCCAGCTCCCATTACCAGGTGCTTGGCTTTCCTCCCTTGCTAGGACCACGCCTTTTCCTTGCCTGTTCGAGTTTGGAAAACTCTCCTGAGTGGAACTGCTGCTGGACTGCTTCCTGTGTAATATCGTAGTTTCATCTCTGAAGTTCCCCAGCAATTCTATTCTACCCCTCCCCTTGTGTGGATTTTGGCAAGCAGCCGTGAAACGCTGCTTTTATTTCTGCCCTTAGCGCGAGGACGCGCTGATAACGGTTGTTTTTTATTTCTTTTTCTTTACTTTGCCGCGCTGTCATACGCTGAGGATTTCCTGGTGCGCGGAGTCGCGCTAATCCCTATCCCGGTCACAGACCCGTTTTTCACGCATGGTTGAGTGCGGTTGGTGAAACAAGCGCTGCCAGCTTTCAGAAGCACACAGATAACAGCGCAGGATAAGTCGCTGTTTAAACTTGGACTTTCTTCTTGGTGTTTGATTATCTGCATCTTTTCGGATTCAGGCCCCCTTACCTTCATTTTCGAAGACTGGACAAACATCAGCTTAATCTGCTTAAGACTTTGAAGTCAGGTTCGCTGGAGTCAAGTTTGCTTTTTTTGGATTCTACTTGGAACTTTACACACTGTGTGCAAGAAAGGAACACTACTTACGTTTCACCTTTTTTTATTGTTATTTGGAGAGACCCTTTTAAGGTGTCACACTGGCAATGTGCAAGTGAGTATGGGCAAGCATACAAAGTGACTCTTTACACTAGTAGTCTTATATTTCTGTATGGGCATTTATCCCTCTATAACCTTTTTCTCTTCTGTTTCTCTGTTATCTGCAGGACTCCCCGATCTACAGATATTCCTTCTTGAAAGAAGCCCAGGTGGTCCTTTTTGGTCTCTCCACTCCCTAAGGGGGCATCAGTCTACCTTTGGTGTGCTTACTTGACTAGAGGTGACTATACCCTTTGGGAGTGAAGGGGCATTATCTTCGCTCCCGCGGATCTTGGTTCATCTGGTTGTGGGACTGGAAACCCCGACAGAAAGCCAAGCCCACGAACTTAAAATCCCCTGAGCGAAGATGAGTAAAGGCGCTTCTTATGACGCGCTCATGACGGATCCCATGTCCCTTGATAAACCTGAAATTACCATGACTGAGTTAGCCACTACTGTGGTTAATCTGCAAACTGAGCTTAGACTATTACGTGGGGAGAATCAGCGTCTTGTAACGGAACTAGATATCCTAAAAACCCAAAAACAATTGGAGGCCACAGGGACTGAAACCCACCCTAAGTTCAAACGCAGTTACATTCAGCCAGGTCAGTTTCAAAGTCCTCCTACAGTCACAAGTGTTCCCTCTACTCCTACTACCGCCCCAGTTAATGTGACTGTAGTTACACCACCCCACACACCCTTGGCCATGCCGGAGAGATTCAATGGGGATAGCAACAAGTACGCTGTATTTATGAATCAATGCCACCTTCAATTTCTATGTCGTGCGGCCTCCTTTCCAGATGATGCGGCTAAGGTAGCCTTTATCATATCTTATTTAAGTGGGAATGCAGCCCTCTGGGCAGTACCTCTTGTAGAAAATGACGATGCCATTCTGTACAACTTGCCTCAGTTCAAAGAACGAATGAGAAGTCTTTTGCTCGTCACTCTTACATGCAGGCAAGCGACAATGAATTGCTTAATCTCAAACAGGGCTCGAAAGACCTGTTAACCTATATTACCACCTTTAACCGGTTAGTCACGGAGACTCAGTGGCCTGAGGAGAAGAGAACTTCTCTGTTCTATAGGGGTTTAAAAGATGAGCTTAAAGACATCCTGTCCCAGATAGTGGATCCCCCAGAGGATTGTTCATTATTTATGGACCTAGTGGTCAAGCTAGACCATCGCTTGACAGAAAGAAAAGGAGAAAAGAACAAGGGAGAATACCCTCGTTTTGTCTTTTCTCGAAGTGAAAAGAAAGATACTAAGGACTCTAGCGAGCCTATGCAAATAGGAGGGGTAAGAGGCCCTTTGTCCACAGAGGAACGAGAGAAAAGAAGAAAACTAAAACTCTGTCTCTACTGTGGGAAGGGTGGACATTTTGCCAGGGAATGTCCCGTCAAACCCAATGCTGCTCTGAGGAGTACTGTGGTTAGTTCAGGGGCTGCTGTGTCGTTGGAAAACTAATTGACTTGGAGAGTCCAGAGATCGCTCCTCCAAGTCCGTCTTTGTTACAGATCTCACGGCCATTGGCCAACACCCTGTCTCCTGTGCCTAAACACTTCACTATCACTGTTGTCTTTGTTTTACCCACCCAACATAGAAAATCCATGTCTATATTGATAGACTCAGGGGCTACAGGGAATTTTCTAGATATCACAGTAGCCAAGGCACTTGGTTTGCAATTTATTCCTAAGACACAACCTGAAAGAGTAAGAGCGGTAGATGGGACTGAGTTATCCTCTGGATTGGTAGAGTACCACACTCCGGAACTTATCATGGTATGTGATAATGGACATTCCGAAGTTATCTCATTCGATCTGATTGACACCCCTAACTTTGGAGCCATACTAGGAGTGCCCTGGTTACAACTGCACAATCCGCATATCGATTGGGTCTCCAGAAAAGTAACGCTACGGTCCTCCTATTGCATGACACACTGCTATCAAGAAACCACCTTATGGCAAGCCCCTTTGTGTTGCGCCCTTTCCGATTCCAAATCCCCAATCCTGCCTTCTGAGTATCTCGAATTCGCTGGTGTCTTTGATGAAGAGAAGGCTGTTGCACTTCCCCCGCACAGAGCCTATGATTGCAGGATAGATTTGATTCCTGGCGCTGAGCTGCCGGTTAGCAGAGTATATGCTTTAACTGAACCCGAGACTAAATATCTCTATGAGTATCTTCAGGACATGTTAAAGAAGGGCTTTATCCGTCATTCAACCTCCCCCGTGTCCTCTCCTATTTTTTTTATTCCTAAGAGAGAAGGGGGATTGAGAGCGTGGCTGGACTACCGTGCACTGAACAAAGTGACGGTAAAAAACAAATACCCTCTTCCACTCATCTCCAATCTCTTGGATCAGGTGCGCAAGGCCAAGATCTTTACCAAGCTTGATTTGAGAGGGGCATATCATCTGATACGAGTCAGGGAAGGAGATGAGTGGAAGACGGCCTTCCGTACTAAGTTTGGATTATATGAATATTGCGTAATGCCTTTTGGCTTATGCAATGCCCCTGCGGCTTTTCAATTTTTTGTGAATGAGATACTCCGAGAATACCTAGACATATTTGTTATAGTCTATATAGACGACATTCTAGTCTACTCTCAGACTGAACAAGAGCATTTGGAGCACGTGAGGTTAATACTACAACGACTCCAGGATAATCATTTGTTCGCTAAATTGGACAAGTGTCTTTTTCATACCCAGAAAGTGGACTTCTTAGGTTTTGTTATTTCCCCTGATGGTATTCATATGGATCCTACCAAAGTGTCTGCTATCACCAGTTGGGCTAGCCCCAAAACCGTCAGGGAAGTGCAATCCTTTTTAGGATTCGCTAATTTTTATAGAAGATTTATACATCACTTCTCTGAACTAGTTGCTCCCATAACCAGATTATTAAAAAAGGGAGTTTCGTTTGAATGGGACAACGCTGCGGAGGCAGCCTTTTGTGCCCTGAAGAACAGATTCACCTCGGCACCCATTATCAGACACGCAGATGAGACGCAGCCCTATTTTGTGGAAGCTGATGCTTCCCAGTATGCAGTGGGTGGAGTGTTATCACAGCGGGACGTAAAGTCAGGCACCCTCCATTCAGTAGCCTACTTCTCGAAAACCCTATCACAAGCTGAACAGAATTATACAATAGGAGAAAGAGAACTCTTGGCTATAAAGATGGCGTTCCAGGAGTGGCGGCATTATTTGTTAGGGTCCCCTCATACCATAACTATCTATTCTGACCATAGAAATCTCCAATTCTTCCGGTCTGCCAAAGCCCTTACCCCCAGACAGATGAGATGGGTATCCTTTTTCTGTGAATATGATTTTGTTATTACATTTCGTCCAGGAACCAAGCACGGAAAAGCAGATGCCCTATCACGGTTGGGAAAAGATCATAGGTACATAGAGGAGACCCCTGTACCCATCATACCAGAGAATAAAATCATTGCACTGGGTGAACGGCAAGAGGTTGATTCCGACTCTTTTTCTTGCTGTTAGAACAGGAGTTTACCAAGCTGGATCGAGGGAAATGGTTGGCAGACCCTTTGAATAAAATAGCGAAAGGTTTGTTTTACCACAATGACCGTCTGTTTCTCCCCTCAGAAGAAACACGACATATGATTATGAACTGGTGTCACACCCTACCCATGGCCGCACATCCCGGTGGAGAAAAGACCCTGCAAACCTGTCAGAGATGGTTCTGGTGGAAGGGTATGTCCCAGGACATTTCTAATTTTGTCAAAGCCTGTCCTACATGTGCCCGACAGAAACCTCTGCATTGTGCTCCTGCAGGGCTTTTACAGCCTTTACCAGTCCCTGACTGCCCTTGGTCCTGTATCAGCATGGATTTTATCACAGATCTACCAGGGAGCAGAGGGTTTACTGTCATACTGGTAGTAGTGGATATGTTATCCAAGATGGCCCATTTCATTCCTCTCAAGAAACTTCCGAAGGCTAAAGACCTCATAGAGGTATTCATAGCAAACATAGTGAAACTGCATGGGTTACCCACTGTGATTGTATCAGATAGAGATCCGCAGTTCGTATCTAAATTCTGGCAAGGACTGTGCAACGTGCTTCACATAGACCACAGACTCTCTTCGGCTTACCATCCGCAAACGGATGGGCAGACAGAAAGAACCAATCAAACCCTTGAGCAGTTTCTTCGATGTTTGATTAGCACCACTACCAGTGATTGGGTCCAAGCCCTCCCCTTAGCTGAGTTTGCCTATAATAATTCTATGCACTCCGCTTCCAAGATCTCTCCCTTTTATTTTGTTACTGGTTGCCATCCTAAATTCCTCCCGCTACACCTTCCGCCCGAATTGTTAGACGTGCCAGCAGTCACTGAACACCACAAACTCCTTATGTCCATATGGGAACAGGCCAAACTAGAGTTACTTGAAGCCAAACAACAGATGAAAAAACACGCTGACACACACATACGTCCTGCACCTGATTATGCGGTGGGAGACCGGGTATGGCTATCCACAAAAAACCTTAGGCTACCTGGACCACGCAAACTCCAGCCCCGATATATGGGTCCATTTTCTATAATACAGGTAGTTAACCCTGTAGCTATGAAATTAGAGTTTCCATCAGACATGCATATACATCCTGTCTTTCATACTTCTTTGCTCAAACCTTTCGCCACTCCTTCCTGTTCTGAACCTCCACCCCCTCCCATCACCATTGAAGGGGAACTAGAGTACGAAGTCCGTTGTATTGTAGATTCCCGAAGATACAGGGGAAAGCTACAATATCTTGTAGATTGGGTGGGATATGCCCCTGAAGATAGAACCTGGGAGCCTGCGGAGAACATTCATGCTCCAGTATTAGTGAGAAGATTCCATGCATTACACCCTTCTAAACCTAGACCTGTAATTAGGCCGTTAGGGGGGAGAACTGTCAGCCGTCAGGCTTCTTGCACCCTTTCCCTGCCTAATAACAATCCAGGCACTACAATTCCCAGGATACACTGCGATGGCTATCACGTTGTATGCTTTCCCATGCTGCACTAGGATAGGTCAGGTGACCTTTTCCAGCATATAGACAGCCAGCTCCCATTACCAGGTGCTTGGCTTTCCTCCCTTGCTAGGACCACGCCTTTTTCCTTGCCTGTTCGAGTTTGGAAAACTCTCCTGAGTGGAACTGCTGCTGGACTGCTTCCTGTGTAATATCGTAGTTTCATCTCTGAAGTTCCCCAGCAATTCTATTCTACCCCTCCCCTTGTGTGGATTTTGGCAAGCAGCCGTGAAACGCTGCTTTTATTTCTGCCCTTAGCGCGAGGACGCGCTGATAACGGTTGCTTTTTATTTCTTTTTCTTTACTTTGCCGCGCTGTCATACGCTGAGGATTTCCCTGGTGCGCGGAGTCGCGCTAATCCCTATCCCGGTCACAGACCCGTTTTTCACGCATGGTTGAGTGCGGTTGGTGAAACAAGCGCTGCCAGCTTTCAGAAGCACACAGATAACAGCGCAGGATAAGTCGCTGTTTAAACTTGGACTTTCTTCTTGGTGTTTGATTATCTGCATCTTTTCGGATTCAGGCCCCCCTTCCCTTCATTTTCGAAGACTGGACAAACATCAGCTTAATCTGCTTAAGACTTTGAAGTCAGGTTCGCTGGAGTCAAGTTTGCTTTTTTTGGATTCTACTTGGAACTTTACACACTGTGTGCAAGAAAGGAACACTACTTACGTTTCACCTTTTTTTTATTGTTATTTGGAGAGACCCTTTTAAGGTGTCACACTGGCAATGTGCAAGTGAGTATGGGCAAGCATACAAAGTGACTCTTTACACTAGTAGTCTTATATTTCTGTATGGGCATTTATCCCTCTATAACCTTTTTCTCTTCTGTTTCTCTGTTATCTGCAGGACTCCCCGATCTACAGATATTCCTTCTTGAAAGAAGCCCAGGTGGTCCTTTTTGGTCTCTCCACTCCCTAAGGGGGCATCAGTCTACCTTTGGTGTGCTTACTTGACTAGAGGTGACTATACCCTTTGGGAGTGAAGGGGCATTATCTTCGCTCCCGCGGATCTTGGTTCATCTGGTTGTGGGACTGGAAACCCCGACAGACTGGAGTCTGTGATCACAGTTAGGCCCCCTGAGTGTCTTTCTTTTTTTCTACAGTAATTTTCACAATACTTAGAACCGAAAGTTATTGACGATTCTTTGCAGTTAATCAGTGGGATATGTTGGCATAACCACGAAAGGCCTAGGATGGCTGGAAACTGGGGAGATTGGATGAGATCAAAGGATATAGTTTCTTTATAGGTTCCTTGGATAACCAGCATGATTTCCGCAATAGCGTGCTTTATGGGGCCAGACTTAATATTGCTGCCATCTATTGTCTTGACCTCCTCCCAAGAAACCTTATCAACAAAGGAAATGTTTTGATTTTTTGCCCAACAAAGGTCCATCAAATTCCCTGTGGCCCCTGAATCCAACATAACTTGAACACTACAAGACTGTTGTTCGCATTCCAATTGGGATGAACGAAAAAAATGATGAGAGGGCGGCAAAGAATCTTTTTGCATGGTGTGTTGTGACACAATTAGCCCAGACCCACCAAAAATTCTTGTCTCTCCAGACTTCGGTCTTATGAGTTTTCCAGGCCACTTCTTTTCTTCGGTTTCACAGAACATTCCCTAAGGAAATGCCCCTGTATGCCGCAGTACATACACAGTTTCTTATCACGCCTTCTTTGTCTCTTTTCTTCTGTAAAAGGACCCCGAATGCTACCTATCTGCATTGGTTCTGGTTCCTCAAAAGTCTTTTCGGTTTCTGGTTTTCTTTCTCTTTATACTACAGAACGCACTTCAGAGCACCCCTTCTTCCTTTTTCTTTCATTTACTGGATGGTCCAATTTTACCACTATGGGGCCGATTCCGATTCAGGCCAGAAATCACTCCGACCGAGCCGGACCCGGAGAGATTTCCGACCGAATCGGACTCTGGCAGTCCGACTGAACGAGTACGATGCGCACGCATGCAATCGGACTCGAGTCGGTCGGACTCCCATTGAAGTCAATGGGAGCCGGTCGCACAACGCGTACGCGGGCTCCCATTGACTCAATGGGTGCGAGGCGAACAAGGGCGCCCCTACAGCGGGTACACGTCGAAGCGACTCGTGGCGTACATGCACAGGTAGGGGGGACCCATGGGTCCCCCCTGTGTGCGACTCGCGCGGCTACGCGTACAGGGGGGTCCGACACGGACCCCCAAAGTCCGGCTCCGACCGCTCTTTCGAGCCGGACGGCGCGAGTCGGTCGGACTGCTCGCGGCGCGCATCGTACTTGCCAGGCCGGGGAACGTCTCCATCGCGGTGCGCGTCGTGTCCGTGCGAGTCGGTCGGAGCGCCTCGAACCCGCGAACAAGTCGGTCGGCGATTTCGCGTGCGCTCGCATCGTACTCGCTCGGCCGGACGCACGTACGAATCGGTCGGGAATGAGGGCTCCGAATCGGATCCGGTTAAGCCAAATCCGATTCGGTGCCCTACCGGCCAAGATCGGAATCGGCCCCTAAGTCTATAAAGGCGCTGCATGACTCGGTTGGCTCAACTACTTGAGCTAACAAATCCTTGAGTTCATCTTTGAGGCCTCTATAAAATAATGCACTGCGTTTTGCCTCGGGCCATCCTGCTTCTGCTACTAACCTATTGAAGGTAGCAATATCGGTCATTAGGTCCTTCGTTCCCTGTCTTAAATTGAGCAATTCTGTATCTACGGACAGCATAAAAGAATGCCTATCAAACAACTTTCTTAATTCTCCCTTAAAAGCTGAGTAATTACACAGTAATGGATAATTTCGCTCTATCAGTGGAATGGACCAACTTGCTACTGTCCCACCCAAGTAGGAAAGTACGAATGCTACTTTAGATTGTTCATTTGGAAACAAGAAGCCTTACACATAAAACGAAGATGACATTGACTGCTAAGGGTAGCACATTTAGTAGGGTCTCCCATGAATCTCTCAGGAGGGGCTAATGGGATAGCAGGAGGAGTGGTTACATGTATTATCGGGGCCCCTGAAACCAAAGGTGACTGGGGAGGAAATTGGACTCCTGCACCCTCTGCCATATTTCCTATACTTGTTTCTGGTCTCATTCCTCACTGTAGAGAATATACTTGTAAGGATAAAGCATGGGTCTCTTTTTGATAATTACCTATCATGTGTGCTAAGTCTGTAAGCGACACCTGACTTTCTTCCATGCTGTTCGGGCAGAAAAAATAGACGTGGGCTTCACGCACTGTCAAACTCTTACCAAAGTTTTCCGCAGAAACAACATGCAAGATGGGAAGATCACAACTTCCCCTATTCACCTATTGTGCCCAACAATGTCAAAACAATGGTAATCAGGGGAAGAGGGGAAGGGAAAATGAGAGAAACAAACGTCCCACGATGTCTCCCAGTCGAATGGCAGTTCAGGTAGGCAGGAGGACTCCTACAGAGGACAGCAAGGAATAGGGTAAGATATGTACAATCAGGTATTAAAGTATTAAATAGATGGTAGAGTGACCGTGGGTAGTGGTGTTTATCTATAAGGAGAAACAAAAATCAGTGACATATCACCTAGTATCAACACTGAGCATAGTGAAAAACCCAGGAAGAGTAAATAGCACCCACCTGATTCGTGTAAGGACTGGCTTTTTTTAAAGGAGAACTGAAGAGAATCAACTGCACTAGCTATCTGCTACTATATGTCTTGGATTTGACTTGTGCTTCCTTGCTTCAGGAACTAATAAGGAAAATATCTCTTTTTTATACTCAGGAGCACCATAAATGAAAACTGGACAAAGCAGATCCCCAAGGATGGAGGAAATTGGTCAGATACGTATTATTTATATATATTTATATTGCCAAACTAGAAGTCAAGCACAATGTGCAGAGAACGATTTTTACCGTAGTGATGAGTTTCTATTTTCTTTGTAGGTTTACCAAAACAGGAGGCGTGGTCAAAGGAAGAACTGCCGAAATGCAACTGGCGAGGAGAGCAGGGAGCCCGGGAAGCATTGACAGTGAGAGAACTGGAACCAGGCAATGGGGAAGGAATTCCACGGAGACGCACCTGGAGCGTAGGGGGATACAAGCCCGAGAGCACTGGAACCACGCTGAGGATTGCGACGCTGCTGCTTGGGCCAGAAACACAAGATGAGTGACCTGGAAGCGTTAGAGGACTCGGAAACACTAGAACGCGAAGAGTTCTAGTGCAGAGTCAAGGGAGATTTACACTCCCATGCCGTGGCTCGCTACAGGCCATGGCAAGCATGACAGGTGGAAAGGCAACTTGTAATATGCTTTGCCGTGCCGGCTTTGGCACCGCAAGCATATTACTGTGCCTTTCCAGACTGCCTGAGCAGCAGGATCCTTGATCCCAGTGGAGGTCTCGTAGTGGTCCAACCACCCCACTCATAATATGGAGGTCCTACGTGTTTTATGTTTATTTTAAATATTTATTTTACATAAAAGGTGTTTTTTTTTAAAGTTATGATATTGTAATTATTTTCTTGATATTATTGTAGTCAATATTGTGTGAATTGATATTTTTGATATATTATATGTTTTTTAAAGGTGACTATATTTTTGTTTCTGACATTTGTGTTTTCGACATAAGTAAACATTTATATTTTTAACAATGATATTTGTGGGTTTATTAGTTAAGTATAGGAAGGTGGTATTCTGGTTAATAATATTCATTTTCCAATATTTTTGTGTTTCGATATTGTATGCATCGAGCTTATGTCAGTGATCCAACACCACAGCCTGTAAAACTTAGGACTGCAAAATTCTGATCAGGGCTATAGAATTTGCAGATCACTGACATAATATCCATGCATACAATATTGAAACACAAAAATATTGGAAATTAAATATTGATAAAAATATCGGCTTCCTATACTTAACTAGTGAAACCACAATATTGAGAAAACA
The DNA here is from genome assembly GCA_963921515.1 of Calotriton arnoldi. Classification (NCBI taxonomy): domain Eukaryota; kingdom Metazoa; phylum Chordata; class Amphibia; order Caudata; family Salamandridae; genus Calotriton; species Calotriton arnoldi. The sequence continues at coordinate 963,090 of CAWUFW010007575.1, forward strand.
AATATCGTTGTTAAAAATTTCTATTTTAACCTATATCAAAAACAAAAATATTGGAAACAAAAATATTGTTACCTTTAAATAAACATATAATATATCAAAAACATTGATTCAACAATATTGACTGCAATATTATCACCAAAATAATGAAATAATCATTAATAAATATTTTTTTTAATCACTTTATACATAAAACAATTATTGGAAATAAACCTAAAGCATTTTATACACATGTTTAAATTAAATATACATATAATACATCAACAAATTCGTTACCATTCACCCCAATAAATTATATACCTAAAATCATAACAATACAACCCAAAATAAATTACCATTAATTACAAACATTTATACAACTTAACTAATAATAAATAAATATATATATATAAATAAATGTATCTACAAAACTATCAGTGAAATCTTCAGTGCTATCATCCTCTAAAAGCAGCCCTAACCTTCCAGCATTTGGAGGTCCATAAATTGAGTACCATTAAAGTGGATAATATTAATAGCTGTTATGTTCTGCTCTTAGAAACGGAAGGGCTGCCTGAAGCACTGTATAAACAAGCTTTAGCCAAGCCAAATGGTCTGTCTTTGACTGTCAGCGTTTTGGCGTTGTTAATGCTTGTTTTGTTTGTCATGGTTTTTCCAAAATGTTAGTGTTCTGGAATCTGTCAGGCCCTCATCAGTCTAGAAAAAGAGAACAAAATATTCTCAAAGAAAAAATATTTTTTGATCTCAAAAAGCAGACATTGCTATATTAATCCCTGGTGCCAAAGGGAAATACTTCTGACTGCCATAGTGTGCCCACAAAAAAATGAATGACACAATAACAAACCAATGGATGAAGAGGTATGGCTGAAATACCCTAATAGTAAGTATATTATACATATAACTTCAGTAAAATGTAAAGGTCTTGGCTAATGCCACACTTAAAAAAGAAAGGTTGCTGTTATGCATGTCACAGGCATTCAAAATGCAACTATACTAAATTGTAGTGCCCTAGGCCACAAACACTTATTTCTAGGTGTGCAGAATGAAGAATGTTAGACAAATATGTGCACAATTTGAGGTCTTGGATACAACTTTGTCTCACGCCATTCTTGTTGATTATCCTGATCATCTGATACCTATGAGACCTTCGAAGCCTAGGAAAGACATACCTCTTCTAAGCCCCAAGGCTCAGCACAGACAGCTGAGGTGAAGAAGAAAGAAACGTTCAAAGAAGTCTGTGCACTTTAATGCCAACTCCAATGACAGCTAGGCAACGCTGAGTACACCTGGACATTTTCTATACAGGGAAACTAAGAGATTCCAGTGCTCTACCTGCATTAAAAGTAAAGGGATAAGGTTGTTTCATGGTTTAATACCCACAGGGGAGGGAGGGGGGGTGTGCGTGCATGCATACATGTGCATATGCGTGTGTGTGCGTGTGTTCGTAAGACAAGGACCGAATATTGACCATAAGCATTTACTATTTTAACTCCACGCACGCCATGGTACAGGGGTAAGTTACACAGAGTGCCAAATTAAATATGTCTATGCTTTTACTTTCTTGATATGCTTGCTCAAAAGCACCTGGTCTGCCAAGCACTAAAGGATCAAGTCAGGCTCCAGCCAGGTCCTTGGCTCTGGCATGGTCCAGTTTTCTCTTAGGATCTTCAGGCCTAAAACGAGCTGAGCCACGGTATTTTTCATTTTAATTAAAAGGTGCTCAAAATGCAAAAATGTCTCAGCACCGAAAGTCCCTCCTCTGCTTCGCCCATGGCACCCTCTGCGCATTTGACTGCTTTCACCTCTTGGGAAGCCATATTAAACAGAGGACGCAGCAATGGAGGGCCTGGTTTGTTTCTCCTGTGTAGATGTTGCCTTTCCAGCATGGTCTTGTTAACATCTGTAGCCACTAAAAAAGTATTGTTGTTGTTTTTTACCTCTCACTGATTTGCAGGGAGGAGGAGAAAGAAAGAAAGAGGAGCAGAGAGGGAGAGGGAGTAGAAGGAGATAGGAAAGGAGATGGGGAGCGAGACGAAAGAAGCGAAAATAAGAGACTGAAAGCCAGAAAAAGCGGTAGAGTGGGTGGAGAAGAGAAAATGAGTGCAAGAGAGAAAGAGAGAAAGGGAAAAAGTTATAAAGACTGAGGGGCATATGGACAAGGAGTTAACGCCGCCATAGCGTCAGTTTTCTGATGCTACGGCGGCTTTTATTTTATCGGCGTATATACAAGTTGCCGTTAACCGCGGTTAGCGACAGTTTACTGGCGATATCGTCCGTTTTTCCGTTCGCCACTTCTGTTAGCGATAGCTAACGAAAATGAGATGCAAGGTAGGCGTTCCTGTGTAAAAACCGATGCTAACCCCACTTCGCGATATGTACAGTGATCACCGGGGCCGGCGATAAGTTGAAAAAACAGCCGCTAAGGCCTGTTAGCGGCTGGTTTCTAAGACCAGAAACAAGGTGGTCTTAAAAATGGAGAAAACCAAACAGGATATAAGGGAGAGTAGCCCAGAACCACATTTGACAACCTACTGATGCCATGGAGGTACTACTCATGCACCAAGAAGACCACAACAACCACCGCCACCGCCCCGCCTCCAGAACTACCACAGAGGCAGTGCCAAAGAAGACAGCGGGTCTATCGTCAACACATCACCCTGATAGACCTAACACCAGAGGATGTGATAGCCCACTACAGGGTGAAAAGGTCCTCCATCCTCCACATATTGACCCAGATAGCCCCCAGGCTGCAGCCACCATCACAACGTTACACCAACATCCCTCCGCAGACAAAGCTTCTAGCAGTGCTGCACATGTTGGCCTCAGGTACCTTCCGACCAACCACTGCAGGAGTTGGGGGAGTCTCTCAGTCATCCTTTTCAAGGTTCCTCCCAAATGTCTTGGATGCCATCATCAGCCTGACGCGACAGCACCTATGCTTTCCTAACACTGCTCAAGAACAGCTTGACACCAAACAAAGCTTCTATGCCATTGCTGGCTTTCCCCATGTGTTGGGGGCAATTGACTGCACCCATGTCCTACTAGTACCTCCTGCGGACACTGCACACATTTACCGGAACAGGAAGCACACACACTCCATGAACATGCAGGCAATGGTGGACCAACGTGGCTTGTTCACCAATGTCGTAGCCAAGTTTCCAGGAAGTGTTCATGACTCCTATATCTTCCGGCAGTCCATCATCAACCAGCGGTTTGAGAATGGCACATATGGAAATGGACTGCTTGTTGGAAAGTACCAACTGAACACACCACACACATCAAGTCCACAATCATGTAGCACACAAATGTGAGAAAGCACATGTAGCAAATGTCATACAACATGCCTTGAAATATGTCCACCCACCATACACAAGAACCCAAGGGACTGCGGTCACTGGGGGTAGCCTTGTAGACAAACTCACATCCAAGGTCCTGCTCCTCCGTCACACAGCTGCAAATGCTGGGAGAGGTGGGAACCAAGTAGGTGTGATGGAGGGTCAGGACCTATGAGGAAAGTGTGAACACAAGCCCAAGTGTGGGGGCAGTGTTCTGCATAGTCAAGAGCGTGCGGAGCAGAGACTGTCCCATGCCGGCGCAGAGTGCGGGTCTGTATCCCAGTCTGATGTGAATTAGTGCATTGGTGACTGTATTTTTGGATTGGGGGATCTATTTGAAGCTCTTACAGAGGATGCGGAGGGTGTTGAAGTAGCTGGATGTGACGGCGGTGACCTGTTGTTAAATGGAGAGGGAGGATTTGAGTACGATGCCCAGGTCTGTGTGGGTTGTGGGTCTGCCGAGGGCGGTGTGCCACCAGGTGCTGTCACATGCCGCTGGGATGTTTCCAAGGATGACAACTTATGTCCTCTCTGCGTAGAGTCTCATGCAGATGTTGCTCATCCAGTTTGCAACTTCCTGCATTCCTTCCTGGAAGTTGAGTCTGGTGGTGGTGGGCTCCTTGGTGAGGGAGCGGATGAGCTGGGTGTCCTTGGCGTAGGATACCATGCTGAGGCTGTGCTGTTGGATGATGGCGGCGAGGGGGGCCATGTGGATGTTGAAGAGTATTGGGCTGAGCAATGATCCCTGGGGCACTCCGCATGTGAATATTTGTGGGTTCTGAGAGGAAGGGTGACAGTCTGGTCCTTTGGCTTCTGCCGGTGATGAATGATCGGATACAGTCAAGGGTGGGTCCTTGTATGCCTGCGTCATGTAGTCTGCCCGCTAGTGTGCGGTGGGAGACGGTGTGGAATGCTGCTGACAGGTCGAGTAGAATCAGGGCTGCGGTGTGGCCTTGGTCGAGGAGGGTGTGGATGTTGTCTGTGGCAGCGAGTCGGGCGGTCTCGGTGCTGTGGTTGCTTGAAAATCCAGAATGAGACGTGTCCAGGATGGCATTGTCCGTGGCTCATCTGGTGGTCTTGGTGAATCCATGGATGACGTTGAAGAGGTCTTTGGAGTTGGTGGAGTATGCAACTATTATGTTGTGGATGAAGCTCCTTTCAGTGCCACTGATGAGTTGGTGGTATTTGGACATGGTGTTCTTGTATGTCTAGAAGTTTACGTGTGTCTTGCAGTTTGTCCTGTTCTTCTCCAGGGGTCTGCAGGTGTGTCTGGAATCTTTGAGTTTGGTGGTGAACGATGCAGCTTTGCTGCTGCTCTGTCTGTCGGAGTTGTGTGGCGGGGTGAGTTTGTCTGCGCAGTTGGAGATCCATGTGTGGGATTCCCTGGCTGCGTGTTTGGTGTCTGCTGCAGCATTGGGGGTGTTGCAGTTGAGGGTTAATTTCATCTGCTCATCGGTGACTCAGCTCCAGTTCCTTTGCGTGGCGCAAGGTGCGGGTTTGGCTGGCTTGGTTTTGTTTGCGAGGAAGTGTTTGCAGTGGTGGTCAGTCCATGGGTGCTGTGTGGTGTGGCTGAAGTGTACGCTGTTTCCTCCTGCGAAGAAGGGGTCGAGGGTGTGTCCTGCCTTGTGGGTTGGTGTGGTTAACAGTTGTTTCAGTCACATGTTGGCGAGCTCTTCATCCGAAGGGTAGTGGAGTTGGTGTCGTTGAGGTGGAAGTCCAGGTCTCCGATGAGTATGTAGTCCATGGAGGTGATGGCTTGGGGTGCGAAGAGGTCATTGGTGTTGGCAAAGCGGTTCATGTGTCTGGGGGGTATGTAGGCAAGTGTGCCGCAGAGTGTGGAGTTGGGGCTGGACTGGACCTGGAAGTGCATGTCTTCCATGGTGGCAAATGTGTTGCTGGAGGTGGAGAGACAGAGGGACTTTTTCATGCGCGATGGTGAGGACCCCTGCGGGGTGTTTTGGACAGTCCTCCCTCTGGATCTTGTATCCGTCCGGAATTGTGTGGGCGATGTCAGGGGCAGAGAAGTTGGTGGTCCAGCTGTCCATAAAGAAGGCGATGTTGGGTGAGAGTGTGTCCCAGAGGTACCAGATGTCCACGGTGTGTCTGAGCAGGGAGTGCATGGTGATGAGGATGCAGCTCAGTGCGTTGGCGGTGTTGGCGGCCGTGGCAGTGGTGAAGGTCTTGCGGCAGTGGAGGCAGGAGAACTGGCCGTGGGTCGTGTTCAGTGTGGCCTGTTGGCAGTTGTACTTCCTTCTGGGGTTGAGTGCGAGGATGGCAGATGAGTCGTAGAGGTAGACGTTATGAGATCCAGGGTCCCTGGCGCCGGTTGTGGTTGGGTCGCGAACGGACGCAGACGTGCTCGCATATGGTGTGCCTTCGTTGCACCAGCTGTGCGAATGCGCAGCCGCAGCCATAACATATGGTAGGGGGATGGACAAGCAGCTGGGAGGCAATGTAATTTGCATTGATGCTGGACAATTGTCTGAAGCTACACATGGCAAAGCTAAATTACTTAAGTAGCACAAATCACACACACAAAAATAGAAACTCTGCAAACACAGCATGCACAAATACTAATGGACACATCTCTGCATTTTATGTTACAGGTGATCAAGGATATGCACTATCGCCATGGCTGATGACACCCCTCAGAGCCACAAACACCCAGGCACAGAGACATTACAATGTCGCACTTGGACGCACCAGGACCATTGTGGAGAGAACATTTGGCGTGCTCAAGTCACGGTTCAGGTGCCTCGACATCTCAGGCGGCAGACTGCTGTACAGCCCTGAAATAGTCTGCAAGATCATCGTGGCATGTTGTGTGCTGCACAACATATGTGTCCGCACCAATGCACCATGGATTGAAGTACCGAATGAACCGGACAATCCTGAGGATGACGAAGAAGAGGGCGATGCTGCACACACCCCAGCTATGGCTGCAGGAATAGCACGAAGGGACAGAATTATCCATAATTTCTTCACATGACCACGTAAAAATATGACAACACTTTCTTTGTTTTGACTGTGCAAAATGCACATCGGCATAGTTTTTGCAATAAAACATCACAACACAAAAAACTTGTGTGCATGTTCATACTCTGCATGAGTACATCCATCTGACAAGTGAAACTTAAACAAAGTGTGGTTATTAATGTTGAATTGCATGTTTGTGGGTGGGTATGTGTTTTGGGGTCAGAGATTAATTTTAGGGTGTGTTTTGGGGTCAGAGAGGAAATTACAGCAAATACAGTTCATCTGAGGTAAAATTTGCAGTTACCGTCAAGATTTTTGCCGCATTAACACTAAGGCGATATTTTTTCATAACCGCAATAGAAAAATATAGCTAAATACATGTGAAAACATGAAATATTACTGCAAAAGCCAATTTGCATGCAGAAAATGATCGCAAAGTCAAAAAACGGGCCACAAACACACAGGAAGTGATGTCAGCATGCATCCTGTTGCCTGGAGGAGTACTGTGCACTTTCACTTTCACTTTTGAGCACACTTCTTGTGATTGTGGAGAGTGTTGGAGGTTTTTGGTGTTGTGTGCTGCAGAATTTGGTTTTGAGAGTGTGGTTGTGTCCTGTGAACTGTCCCTAGTGTCCCTGTGAAGTCTTGTGTAGTTGTACTTACTTGTTTATTGTGTCTAGTACTATTTGTTGTCGGGTGTTTGTCCAAGGGGTATTTTAAATTATCACTAGTTGTTGGGGTATATATTTGGGTTTTAATTTTTTAGGAGTGGGTTTAGGTGTGTGCTGGAAGATGGGTGTGGGTAGGGAGGGCAGGATGTCGGAGGGGGCATGGGGGGCTTCCTCTGGCTAGTGAAGCACTACCTGCCCTTGATGATTGAAAGTGGGGGTCAGATCCTGCAGGGCTATGCGGTACATGTGAGGAAGGTGAGGTGGGAGAATGTGAGGAGCCAGAAGCTGCGGGTCTTCGGTGTGGGCAGGACTGTCTGACAATGGAAGCATCGATGGCAGGATTGCGTTGGCCGTGAGGGTGACATGTTGGACCACCTTGGAGTCCTCATTGGCCAACAAGGTGGTAAGTACAACCTCAAATTAGTCAAATGAACACTTTTGTTACTAATAAAAATGCTGTCTGTAACACAATGGGGTATATGTACAAGAAATTTGTGGAGTGAGGCGTTCTACATCATGCCTTCAGGCCTAACTTTTCCACTGCAGAAACGCAACGCTGCACCATGTTTACAAGCATATGGTGCAGGCTTGCGTGTCCACCTGCGCTGGTGCAAACAATTGCTGTGTAGTGCCAACCCAGGTACCCTTGCACCATAGTGCAAGTGTGTCTGCGTGCAGGGAAAAGATTGTTCATGTACATGAAGTGTGACCTTGCAGTACATAAACAATCCAATGCATTTTGATCATACCATGTGTGCTGCAGAAGGCACCACACATGTAAAAAGCTAAAAATATGAGGAATAATGCTTTTCTCTGAGTTTTGCTAAGATAAGATCAGCTTTTCACTAACATTCCATATTGGCGCAGCCTACCATGTACGCTGCCCTTGTACCTCTGTTTTGAGTAACGTTGTATGAGATATGAAACTTAAAAAATGTATCATATGAGATCTCAAGAGTGACATACACCATCAATAGTTTTGACACACTCTTATGCAATCTCCATCGATGCTATTGTCAAAAGAGCATGGAGAACATGATGTTGTTTGGGGAAACAGGGCCTTGGGAATGTGTCACACAAGTCGTCTGTGCAAAATTGGTGAATGTATAAGCATGATTGTCTTGTTTGGCCTAACTCTGCATGATCATGTTTTGTGGGAATTACAGGCAAACTAGACACAATCATGTATGCAACATGTACTGCAAAAGTACAGTTACAGAACATTTACATTGATGGTGAGAATTTTTTTTTCCACAACATAATTTTATTGTTGATAGCCAAGGCAAAGAGAATGCCTCACAGGGCACCCAAAATACGCATAGAAGATAACAATTATGATTATCAACATTTTCAGCAATGACATGATATCGGTCAAACAAAGAATAAATTGTGAAGAGAAATAATAACAGAAAAACAAACAACTGCGCCACATTGCCTTTGTTTGACAAAGAGAGACGTCTCATATATAGGGAGAGCCTTTGCCACCCACAGCCACCCCCAACATGTATACTATGCATATTCCAGTCCGCTGGATTCATAACGATGGTTCTTCAGCATCAGGCGGGGGGAGGGGGCTCCAAATATAGCCCCCTATAGTCAGCCCACCTTTTCCAGATCTTGTAGTGCTTCCGAGGGCACCCCCTCGCTTCAAAGACCGGGATTTCCAGGCCCATACAGAAGTCCAGACCCCTTTTCCATACCCCAATCAACGGTGGGGATTCATCTTTCCAGGCTCGGGCAATGTCTCTTTTCGCCAATGTGAGGCCCAGAAATAAGAGGTGGCGCTTGTACCTGTTGCCTCCCAGACCCTCTGTAATATGTAGCATGGCCAGCCTCGAAGAGGAAGGAACGTCCCACCCCAAAACCTCAGATAGACATACAAACACCCGCCTCCAGAACCACGTCAGGGCAGGACCACACAGTATGCAGGAAAGTACCCTCCATAGACCCACATCGTAAACAATGCGGGGATGCAATTAGCCCAGCATGCCACAGTCTGTGTCTGGTGTAATAGGCTCTATGTAAATACTTAAATTGGATAAGGCGCAGGCGGGCCGCGATCGCTGCACTACGCGGGGACTCCAGGGCCTCCACCCAGTCGTCTTCCTCCAGGGGACCCAGATCCTGCTGCCATGCGTCTCTAGTTTTATGTAAGGTGGTAGGTGTGTTGTTGATAAGTGTACGATATATTTTGGTTATCTTATGGTCTCCCAATTCACCCATAAAGACCTTTGCCTCAACTGGGTTGAATTCGGGTATCTCCGTTAAACTGGATATGTATGGGGTAAAGGCATGCCTGAATTGAAGGTAGCAGTAAAATTGCGTGCGGGGCATAGCATACTCCGTTTGTATGTCAAGAAAGGACTTGAGGGTGCAGCCATGTACAACTGCCCCCACCGTGTCTATCCCAATGGCTCCTCAACCCCGAAAACCGGGCAAGCGCGCCAGCTGTGGTAGCTGTCCGTTGCTCCACAATGGAGTTTCTCTGGTGAGTCTCCCCCACCAACCCATCTGGCGGAGTGCCGACTTCCAGATCTTGAAGATCGTGGCGTGGCAGGCGGTAGCCCCTTAAGCAGCCCCGCTGAATAGAGAACCATGTGTAGGGTATTGTCTCCCAACAGCCAGCGCTCCACAGCATACGCCGGGTCTCCACGGTCGCCGTACCACCAGTCATTGAGGACGAGGAGATGTGAGGCCATGTAGTACGCATGGACATCCTGGGTGGCTACTCCACCGGAGTACGTGGATTGGAAGCAGGTCCTCAGCGCTACTCGCGATGCCCCGCCCCTCAGAGAAAATGGGCAAGAATAGCGTTCAATTGACGAAACCACGTCGGCTTGATTGGATAGGGGTGATTTTGCAATTGATAAAGAAGACGAGGTAGGGAAACCATTTTGAAAATAGCGGACCTGCCAAAGAGAGACAGGGGCAGGTGAGACCACACGCGCGTCTGGTCACTCACCTGTACCCACAGGGGAGCCAGGTTCCTAGTCCATGCCAATGTCTGGGATGCAGAGAGAAAGACGCCCAAATACTTAAAGCCGTCCGGGACCACCACTACTTCTTGCGACCAGTCGCCCAGCCGATCCCCACCCTGCAGTGGCCAAAGAAATGATTTGCCCTGGTTCATGTAGAGGCTGGAGGTCTCGCCGAAGATCTGCATAATGCGAAGAAGTCGCAGACCAGTCCGGTCGAGATTCGTAGAAAAAACAGAATGTCGTCCGCATAGAGCGCTATGCGATCGGAGACACCCGGTGCCCACTCGAAGCCACGCATCTGCGCATCTATTCGAATCCACGCCGCAAGCGGCTCCATAGCGAGCGCAAAGAGATAGGGGGAGAGCAGGCAGCCCTGGCGCGTCCCGCGCCCGATGGGAAAGCGCCTGGAAGCCGAATCGGCCACACGGACTGAGGCAGTTATGTCCGTATATAGTAGATGGATAAGATTTAGTAACCGGGGGCCAATGTTTAGACGGTCAAGCAAGGCAAAAGGATATGTCCCGCTAAGGGAATCGAAGGCCTTCATCATGTCCGCCAGGAGGAGCGCAGCCGGGCCCCCAAGTCTATCAACGGCGGCTATAGCAGTATGTGCACGCCTGATATTATGCCGCGTGGCTCGGCCAGGCATAAAGCCTGCCTGATCCGGGTGGACCAGGTCTGTAATGTGCGGAACCAGGTGGCTAGCGATCACCTTGGCCAACAGTTTGGCTTCCACATTGAGCAAAGGGATCCGGCGGTAGGACAAGAATTGTTCCGGAGGACGACCCGGCTTTAAGAATACAACGATTTCTGAGTGCCGCCAATCCGGTGGGAGACCACCACCCTCCGCAGAGGCCTCAAGAGCCACCAGGTAAGGTTTTAACAGTTGCGGGTGATACTTTTGGAAGAACTTGCAGGGGAAGCCATTCGGGCCCGGCGCCTTTCCCGCCTGCATATCAAGCAACGCAGTTAGCAGTTCTTCTACTGACAAAGGTGCATCCAGCGCGTCGCGCACCTCAGATAGGGCCCGAGGAGGAAAATCATCGATGAACTTCTGAACAAGTTCCACAGGGAGAACTTCATGGGGGGCATACAGGTCTGCGAAATACGAGGCAAAGCAGTCAGCAATGACGGACGGGTCTGTAGGAACCGTCCCGTCTGGACCGCGTATGCATGGGAGCATCTGAGGGCGCAGCATCTGTTGGCACAGACGATGCAGCAAGGCACTAGATTTGTCTCCCCATTGGTATACCCGGCTACGGGTGGCGAGCCAATAAAGCCGGGCCTCATCCAGGAGTTCCCTGGCGTATGTCTGTTGTAGTCAAGTCAAAAAATAGCTTTATTCGATAACAAGTATCTTAAAAGCAATAACATTCATACAATCATCAATAAAAATACGAGTTATCAGATAAGCAACAGTTAAAAAAAATATGCAAATCCATAAACACAATAATTTCCAGAAGATAGCAAGGACAAACTATTACAGATAAAAACTTGATACAACAATAAACTTAATTCGATTCCAAAATACATGCATAATATTATATAAAGTGACAGTGCAATAAAAATAAACAGACCAATTGACCTCAAGATAAAAATAATATAAAAACATGATAATTCATTGAAGTGTCTCACGTAAGAATTTAAACCTTACTATCCAAACACGGCCAAGGTACTTGGCCACGCCACAGGCAAAGAGGGTCCTTGCATCCGACTTCAGAATGCGCAAAGCAGCACTATGTTCATGGGTGCCCAATTGGCTGCAGATGGGTTTGAGCCATCTTGTTCTAGCCCTCTTATAGGCAGGGCAAGCAAACATAAGGTGGGCCACACTCTCAGTTGGCGCCTTACAGCAGGGACAATCCGCTGCTGTCTGATGTGGGGCGCTCCACTTTACAGTTAACTCTTGTACCGGGAGTGAAGCCACATTAAACTGTATGTAAAGTGCCCTATCCCGTGGCGTCTGGATAAAGTCTAAATATGGTTCTAAAAGTATACGCTTCTTGTGAAGATAAAATTCTTCTGTAAGTCTTCCTAATCTCAAGTTGCTAAGCTCTTGGGCATCAACCCATGCCCAATATCGCTTTTTGAGCTCAGTCTTACTAGGTGGGGTTTGGGTATCCCACGACTCCTTGAGGCCAAGCGCAAAAAGTGTTTTTTTGAGATTAAGCAGCCAACTAATTCTTTGGTTGCCATCTAAGGCCATCAATTCTGTGAGCGCGGAGGCGTAGCTGGCAAGCTCAGGAGTCCGTCGCAGGCGGGCCCAGAATAACAAGGGCCGCAGCATGGCTATGTCTCTAAAAGAACGCCTGCCCATGTCGCTCATCAGGGGTTTTAGTGGTACATTGTAGGGGAGCATCACTAGATCTCTTAAAAATTTATGTTCAGATCTACTAATTCCATCTACATTGTCGAAGCCCCATAATTTGGCACCATAAAGGGCTGAACTAACTGCTTTAGCTGCATAGATCGTAAGAGCAGGAGCCACAGGTCTGCTCTGCGAGGAGCGATGTTCTCTAGCTAATGCTCCTGCCGCACGTTGTGGCTCAAAAGCATTTTGTCGATGTGGTGCCTCCAATGCATTTTCTCAGCGAACCGAATGCCTAGATAATCAAACGTTGTGACTCGCTCTAAGTGGGTTCCATCTAAAGTAAAATTACCTCTATATGGCCTATAGGGGTTAAACGCCATAAGCTTTGTTTTGGAGGTGTTAACAATCAGCCCCCTAGACTCACAAAAAAGATGGAATCTATCTAGGAGCTTTTGTAGCCCAGCCGGAGTCTTAGACATAAGGAGTGTGTCGTCTGCGAAGAGCAGAGTAGGGACCCTATCTCCTGCCAGGGCAGGGGCATCAGATGGGAATTCTTTGAGAAAGCTAACCACCCCGTTCATAAATAAGGAGAACAGGTGGGCGCCATGACACAACCCTGGCGTACTCCTCTATTTACAGGGATCCTATCTGTCTTCTGGTCTTGGGACCCCCACCTCACTTGGGCATAATTGCCCTCGTGGAGACGAATAAAGAAATTCAGAACCATCGGTGGGATCCGCATATCATCTAGTAGATGGCACAACTGCTCACGGGGGACCAGGTCAAAGGCAGTCTTTAGGTCAATAAAGGCCAAATAAAGACTGCCCTTGCCAATTACAAAAACCTTCCAGTAAATTAAAAGCAATCTAAATGCTTGATCCACCGTCCCTGTGCAGGCCCTGAATCCCGCTTGATACTGGGAGAGGATATTCTCATCATCAACCCAGTGATGAATTCTCTGTAACAACACCCTGCCAACTACTTTCTGCATAGCATCAATCAAACTGATTGGGCGGTAGTTGGCAGGGTCATCCCTTGCACCTTTTTTAAAAATGGGTACCACCTCATCACCTTTCCATGAGTCAGGCACTGCACTACCCTTCGCAATAGAATTCATTAAAAGCGTAATATAGTTTGCCCATTTGGGGGGATCTGCAAGAAAAAGATCTCCCGGGAGGCCATCTGGTCCCGAGGCTTTTGCTGGAACTATTTTCCTTATGGCCGCCTATACTTCTTCTGGGGTGAAAAGGTCAGTAGCATTCAAAATGGGACAGGCACTTAAGTGGTCAACTAAACCATCTTGGCAAGTTGGATTAGACCCAGAATAAAGTTTCCCAAAATGATTATACCAGTCCTGATTTGTAATATGATTAGGAATTAAGTCAGGGTCTTTATTACCTGACCGCCTAACCATGTTCCAAAAGAGATTGGGATCCCTGGCTACACTTGCATCCTTTAGGTTCTGCCAGTGAGTCTCATCCCACTCAAACTTTGCATGGATAACAGCAGTTTTGTAGTCCTTTCTGGTTTCTCTTACTAAGGAACAATTTCTGCTTTTATTGCTAAAATCAAGGCCTTTTTCTTCTGTCTACAATCCCCATTGAACCAAGTCTGGCGATTTTTACGGCATACGCCTGATTTACCAACATGGTTCACTATAATAAAAAAAGACCCCATCTGAGCTATCATTCTTTCATATAATTCTGGGATCTTTGACAATCCATCCGTTTCGCTAAGGACCTCCCGCAGTTTGAGAGTATTTTCACTGAGAGTATGCCTAATCTCAACCATTTGGGATTCTTGTGCAGCAACTCTAGGCCATTTAAGGTACCTTCAGCAATTTGAAGGGACCAGTTCTTTTGTCATCATAAGGGAGCCTACACCCTGGTCTGGGGGGAAAGGAGGAGCCCAGGGAGTTTCCATAATCAGACTTAATATGTTATGATCACTATCAGCAGAAGGAACCACTTCCATATCTAATATGGTTCTCCAAAGTCTAATGTCAACTAGTATATAATCAATTCGAGAGGGACAAGACACTCTGTTGTATGTATTAGCCCCTACAGCGTCAGAGGGAGTTCTACCATTTACAGCCCTTAATCCAATTTCTAAAGTGAGTGCACTGATCTGAATTGCTACCTGGGACCATTTCTTGATAGGAGGTATATTTAGCAATGGGACACCCCACTTGGTATCATCTTCCTCAACCCCCAGCAAATCTTCAGAGCTTAAAGGCTCGAAGGTACAATTAAAATCCCCAGCGATCATAACATATGAATCTGACGGGCAGTTGGATAACTCCTGTTCCAGTGACAAGACAATACTTGATGCTTTACCCCCTGGTGTCCCCCTTATATAAATATTAAACAACTCAAGGGTTTCCCCTCCTCTACTTCCCTTGATCGAGAGCCACATGATATCTGGATATGTCTGTTGTACATTCAACAGGTGTCTGCGTGCGACACGTCCCTCCGTGTCCCTACCTGCACGCTCCAGATCGAGCAACTGGGCCTCAATTTGTAAGAATTTTTCGCGCCGCTGACGACATTTCGCAGTACAAAAGGCAATATCCGTACCCCTGAGAGTGGGCTTCATTGCCTCCCATAGAATAATTGGGGAGTCCACCGTGTCTGTATTTAGTACAAAATAATCAACTAGAGATTTATGAATTTGTGATCTATACTTTTCGTCACGTAACAGCCATGGTGACAAACGCCACCTGAACTGAGAGCGCCTGGGATCCAGAGATAGGAGGAGGGAGACCGGTGAGTGGTCTGATAGCCCTCTGGGGAGAATTTCGGCCGCGGACAATCTATGAGTGTGCGCCCCTGAAAGGAAAATATAGTTGAGGCGAGAGAAGGCCTCATGAGCTCCAGAGAAATAGGTGTATGCTGATGCAGTGGGGTGTAGAGTCCTCCATGAGTCAACCCATCCCAATCCCTGAACCAGGGGCAATAATTTAGAGTCCTGGGTCCTCGCTACTCGGGCCGTAGCACGCCATCTATCTTGCGATGGGGACATAACATCGTTCCAGTCTCCCCCAACCAGGGTCAATCCCGATGGAAGCTCAGTCCAGAGCGTCGTCAGTTTTTCAACAAAAGCCCACGAAAGAGTGGAGGCATATACACTACCTAAAACAATGGGTTCCCCATACAGTGTCCCATACACCACAATGAATCTACCCTGGGGGTCAAACCAAGTTCGGCTATGAGCAAATGGGATGCTGCGATGTATAAGGATTGCAACCCCCCGGAGCCTCTAGTGAAACTGGCGTAATACGTGTGCGCAAACCCAAACCTTCCCAAACAAGGTGTCTTGGTACCTGCGAGGTGCGTCTCCTGCAGGAAAAACAAGCCCGTCCTGTGACGCTTAGCTTGGTGCAGCACAGCTCCCCGCATGATCTTATTGAGCGGACCATTTATATTCCAACTAAGAACCCGGAGCTCTCTACCTCCGAACCCAGCTAGGTCTTGACTGGCAATGGCAGGTGGAAGGGGAACGTAGCTAAGTGGGTGAAAGTAACAATCCCACAATCGCACATATCATAAGACATAGTGGCATTAATAAAAAGCAACAAAAATCCCCGCATGAAATCCCCAACAAACCCCCCACCCCAATACCTCCCAAACATGGAAGTATCTGTCGCGGCATGATCCAGGCCAAGACCCCAACAAGGGGTAGCGGCAAAGAGCAGCCAATGGATCCCAAATAAGAGTCTCCCGCCCATAAAGAGCAAAACAACTGAAGGTCAGGGACTCAATAGACAATGCAAGCCTGCAATACGACATACAATAGGTATCATGGTAAGTGAATAGTTACAGTTCTCGGAGCTACATCGTTCAGGACGCTGAGGGTGCTGCTTGATCTTCAGAAAGTCTCTTACTGGATTTACTGCGAGTCTTGGACCTCTTCTTAGATCGCGAACGACGTTGCTGTCTGCCATCCGCCCCGGGGGGGCCACACCCCGGTCCACTAGACGACGAGTCGGAGTCAATTCTGGGCGAGGTGCGGGGTTTAATCCGCACCGTCTCTTCAAGCCACTGGAACACCTCCTCCGAGGACTCAAAAAAGTAGGTGCGTGACTGGTACGCTACCCGCAGACGAGCCAGAAACAGCAAAGAGTATGGAAGCTTGAGACCTCGAAGGCGAGCCTTGGCTTCCAGGAAAGACTGTCTGCGCTGCTGTACGAGCCTGGTGTAGTCCGGACAGATGAGGATGCGCTGAGAGTCATAATTAAGTGAGTCCCTCGCTCTCGCCTCCTGTAGGATTACATCTCTGTCTCTATAATTAAGGAGACGGGCGATGATAGGGCGAGGACGGTCACCTGGCGGCGGCTTCTGTAGCAACGCACGATGAACACGTTCCAACACGAAGCAGGATGAAAGCGAGTCGGGTGCAAGCCAACCTTTGAGCCACATGGCGAGGAACTCTTCCGCGTTGTTACCCTATCATCCCTCTGGAAATCCAATAAAGCGGATATTATTGCGACGGGCACGTCCTTCTGCATCCTCCACTCACGTTGCCAGGCCTTGAGTGAGTGATTCAAGGGTAGACACTTTTTTCGTCAGTGTGCCCATTGTGTCCTCCACGTCTGAGATGCAGGATTCTGCCTCCGTGATACACTGCACAGCATTCCGGAGATCCTGTCGAAGCAGCATAACATCCGTGCCGACCGCACCAATCTTGGTCTCCAATGTTTCCCGCGACTGCGTGATCGCCGCCAACAGCACCGCATTGTCCGGCATGTGGGCTTCCGGGCCACCCAGTGAGGGCCCCGAGGTCACTGTTCCAGCGTATTGTCAAGGGCATATTGCTTGGAGGACACAGCAGGCGGCTTAACTTTGGCCATTATAGAATCTCACAGGGCCAAGAAGGCGGTCCAGCGGTCGGGATATAGCAATCTCCCACAGCGTGCGCAGACGGGACACAGGCGATGAGGGGCCAGGTATGTCGCCCGCAGCGGGGGAAGGGAGGGCCAGACCAGGTGGGCCACCACACCCACAAGCCGCACCAACACTCAGTTTGCCGCCTCTGCGGTCTAGGTATCCCAGCCTCTCCTAATGGGCGTCAAGGCACAGCTCCCTATCACCATGCAATGATAGGACAGGCCGCAGGACACTATCCCTCAGTCACTGGCATCAATCACAGCACTCCGGTGGGGGGTAGAACTGTAGAGCGACACACCAGGCTATGGGGAGGGCGGGGGGACAGCGATGGCACGCAGCACTCCCATGCAAGCAGTGCCCCAAGAGAACACAGATGGCGGGCTGCGGTAACAACACAGTCAATCACGGCTGGCATAGGCTTCAGATGGTGTCTCCCGTGCTGTAGAGGCAGCTGCAGAGTTATTGTCACAACATATCAGGCCCAAGCGAGGGCCCGAGTGTCCAAATTCAGAAGCCCCAAGCACAGTCCGGGTAGGGTGGTAATGTGCAGAGCACAGGCCCTAGAAAGCATCCAGCGCTCACTCCGCCCCACAGCGGGCCTCCAAGCGCGGGCAGGCTCAGGCACGTACAGTCTCCTCCCGGGGAAACCGGGCCACGCAAAGGCCTCCACACAGCCCGGGATGACAATCCCCACCACTGCCCACAGAGTGCACTCACCGGGTCAGCGGGAGGTGGCTGGGAGGGACGCCACAGGCTCAGTAGATCTGCGGGGTGGGTGCGCCGCACGGGAACCCCCGCAGCGCCACACGAAGCACACAGGCTGCACCCGCACGACCCCGGCGGGGCGGCTCTTCCACAGGCAGGCTCACTGCAGAGAGGCTCAGGCACGAGCGGGGGCGGTCCGGGCCCCCCGCCGCGATCAGTTGCAGGCCACCAGGTCCCGTTAATGCAGGGCCGCGGTCGCAGCCCCGCCGCACCAGGCACTTAAGAAAGTCTACCGGCGGGAGCCCACGAGGCAGAGGGCCGCTCTGCGGTCACCAGGCCGCCGTATCTTCAGGGCCTCACCTCAGGATCGCGGCCGGGTAGGTGCAAGGAGGTCGCTAGCACCGTGTCCCGGCATCTCTCGGCCACCGCAGGCTCCGGGACAGGAGGGCACACAGGCGGGAGGGCGGACGCTGGCAAAGCAGGCAGTGTGTCTCGCAGGCGCCAGGCCCTCATGCTGTCCGGCCGCCACCCCGCAATCGCGACAGGGTGAGCCCAGAGAGGCTGTCACATACGTGAGACAGGATCACCAAGGATATACGGGCTCCGGGACCAGAGGATGTCCACTAATATCCAGGATAAATGAAGGATTATTGGCACGTCCGCCATAGTAGACGGCCAAGCCACGCCCCCCTGATGGTGATAAATTTGATGATGAATAGGACACATGTGTGAATTAATTTTTTGGTTACCAACACACGTTTTGTTTTATGTCTCACAGCTGGAAGACCACTCATCACACAGGGGAATATCGACGCCTTCAGGGACCCACACACCACTGGTGAGTACACCCATTAAATGTTGTCAATGTGAGATGTGATGAATGTCTGGATCAAATCATGTCCTTAGTACTATGCAGTATGTGTGTGTATCACATGTACCTTGACTCCACTGTGATGGGGTTTTGTGGAAGTGTGAAGGGTGTACAAATCAGTAAGTGAAGATGGAGGAATGCATATGTCTTCCTGATGTATGTTTGCACATCCCCAGTCAGTGATGCCCATGCAATACATATCAATGTGTTCTGTCAATGCAGCACATGCATGTTGATTCCAGAGCGTACAGACAGGAGAGGAGACATGTGAGTGGTGTTGTTGATGAGTATGACCAGACATGGAAAGCGTGTACATCCTTGACTGAGAGGAGTGTACAAGTGTGCCAGATTATGCACAAGTAGGTAGTGTTTTTCTGGCCGTGCGGTGTCAGACACAGGTCTGCACAGTACTATCGTATGTATGCTGCATAACAGCTTTAAAAAAATACCAGGGCGTAGCTTTAAGCCAAGGCTTCCAATGGCACGTTCACCCACCAACTAGCAAAGATGGGCCTATGTATGTAATTGGCATGTTTTGTCACTGCAATGGTGTTGTCAAGCTGTCTCCTTGGGCTCATTCCCCTTATTTGACTAAAGGTCAATTGTACAAGCCCCTCTCGCAGAATATGTGAAGTTACCCCACATGCATTTTCCATGCATGCTTTTAATCCACATGTTTTACTACACAATACCTTTTACAACACAGAGCTTTACAATGCAATTCATTACAACACATTCCCCATTAAATCTCAATTACTATTCTAACTCCAGGGGGGCATTACTTTTGGGAATGTGTTGTAACATTTTGCAGTGTACAGTCCTGTGTTTCAAAATTTTCAGCAGAGTCAAAGATGTGGATTAAACCACGTTGGTCCCGATCACCACCACTACGTCACCTATTGTGAAGTTGTGGTGGCGAGAGGGGCTGCGCCTCATGTACAAGTCAGTGTTCAGACACCGAATGTTGTTTTTCCATGTGTGATGCTTGATGCCGCACCAGTGAAAGTGACAGTAGGGCTTTTCCAGGATTGTTCATGTGCATGAAGGGACACCTTCCTACCCATAAACAATCCTCACATGCACATAGACACCCTTGCACTCTGGTGCAAGGGTGCCTGTGTTGGCGCAAAGTTGTTAAACCTAGCACCATCGCAGGGGGAAACGCAAGGATGCAATATATTATTGTGAATATGGGGCAGCCTTGCGTTTCAAAAGTGGCGGAGAGTGTGGTTAAGCCAAGGAGGCTAACGATACTCTCCGCCACTTCCTAGTACATATCCCCCTTCATTTATGTACAGGAAGGCACACCTTCATGTACATTTACAAAACATGGCATTTTGATTTTTGTATGTGTGCTGCACAAGGCAGCACACATGGAAAAATCAACAACGATGAGAAATGCATTGGTTTCCCTCCTCTTGACAATTTTGGACCAGGATTATCAAGGTCTTATTACTGGTGCTGCCTCATATGTAGGCTACCCTTGTACATAGGGGGCAGCGTCAAATACATTGGGTGTTGCGCTGGAACGACTCACACAACACCCACTGGACGCCCCTTTCACACTAACCATAGCGTGAAAGGGTGCCTGATGTACAAGGCAGCGTTAAGTCACATTAAGTGTCTTAACGCTGCCTTAACATAAGGTGCAGCCCCTTTCTCCACAATAATGTCACTGAAAGTGACGTTATGGTGGCGATAGGGGCTTGTACATATGCCCCTGACAGTGTCATTGGGTTGTGACACTACCAGCCACATGCCATGCACTGTCATGTCAGTGTTGCCAGCATGTTGTAACTGATAATTGATTCTACATTTTATTGTACATGTTATTTTTAAACTTCACAATCTTTTGTTAGAGTGTAGGCTCCCATGTTTCACTGACCTAGTGCTTCTGTGTTAAATGGAGAGATTTGACATAGTCTTCATGACTCACATTCGGTCATTGCTCTTATTTGACAGACATGTCGCCAGAGGAGGCCCGTGCATTCAGGCTCAGGAAGGACCGGTATCTCCACATATGCAAGGTGGCCAAGGGATACCGCAACATGTCAAGGAGGTATCAAGCTGACTGTGCAGCTGGTAGGTGGAAGTCGGTGCCCAATGTAGGCCAAGGACACAGACAGAGTGAGACACAGGCCAGACCGGGCACTTCTGGCGACAGGCGTGGGTCCCAACATGGGCAGGGATCTGCACATCCTCCTGGAAGAACACCGAGACAAGCTGCATCCTCAGGATCCGGAACACATTCTGGTGCCCCCTCACAGACCCAAGGACAAGCTACAATGGCAGCTGAAGGATCTGATCAGGTGGTCCCATTTACAATGCGGGACTTTCGTACAATCATGGACATTAATATCAGGTTGGCACATTTAGAACGTGAGATGTCGGAGCAGACCACCCACCTGCAGGACATAAAGGCTGCCCTAGGTCTCCCCTTTGGAACTGGCCAATGGAGACCCATCCCCCTTTTCTATGTTCCCCCAATGTTATTTATTCTTATTAGTTAGTGTTAGGTACATTTTTTAACCCCTTCGCTGCTAGGCCTTTTCCCCTCCTGTGCTAAGCCTTTTTTTGGCTATTTGGGGTAGTGCGCGCTTAGGCCCCTGTAACTTTTTGACCACATAAGGTATCCATGCCAAATTTGCGTCCTTTTTTCTAACATCATGGGGATTGTAAAGGTACCCAGGGTTTGTGGATTCCCCTGGAGGGGACCCAGAAATTAGTCAAAATACAGCTACATTTTGTTTTTTTTTGGAAAAATGCAAAAAAGGGCTACAGATGAAAGCGTCTTGATTTTTCCCTGCAAATGGCATCAAAAAGGGGTTGTGGTGCTGAAATCACCATCTTCCCAGCTTTCAGGGACAAGCAGACTTTTGTCAGAAAACCAACTTTTTTACACAGGTTTGGCATTTTTCTGGGACATAGCCTATTTTTGCTATTTTTTGTGCTTTCAACCTCTTTCCAGTTAATGGTAGAAATGGGTATGAAACCAATAATGGATCCTGGAAAGCCATACATTTCTGAAAAGTAGACAAAATTCTGAATTCAGCAAGGGGTCATTTGTGTAGATCCTTAAAGTTTTCCTTATAGAAACTAACAGTTAAATAAAGGAAAAATTGAAAATTAGTTGAAAAAAACAGCCATTTGTGTCAACGTTTTCACCTGTAACTTCTTCTAATTATGACAGCTATTTGAAGGCAATATACCGTTATATCCGCTGGCCCTTTCTGGTTGTGGGGATATATAGGACTTGTAGGTTCACCAAGAACCCGACGAACCCAGAGCCAATAATTGAGCAGCATCTTGCAATGGTTTTTTATTATGTACCGGGTATATAGCAATTATTTTGGGAAAATGTATACATGGAAAAATTGTTATGAAAGACACCTATGTATTTCTGAAATGGGAACAAAATGTAGATTTTAGAAACAGTAGATATTTGCACATTTCCGAAATTGGGAGTACCCATACTAGCATGAGAATTATAGGTCATTTTTCAAAATGACTTATTTTTTACACATTGTTTTTCATTTGGAAGGCAGAAATGCATCGAAAGTCAATAGGTAATAACAGTTGCTCTACAATTCTGGGTTACCCTAAGTCTCCCGATAAAAATGGTACCTCACTTGTGTGGGTAGCCCTTGTGCCCACAACAGGAAATGGCTCAAAATGCAACGTGGACGTACCACATTTTCACAATGAAAAATTACCCTTTTTTGGCAAAGTGCCTAGCTGTAGTTTTTGAACCCTAGCTCTGCCGGCACCTAGGGAAACCTAGCAAACCTATACATTTTTGAAAACTAGACACCCAGGGGAATCCAGGATGGGGTGACTTGACTGCCTCCCTCCAGGTTCTGTTATCCAGAATCCCTTGCAAACATAAAAAATTGTCCAAAAAAACACATTTTCCCCACATTTCTGTGGTGGAAAGTTCTGGAATCTGCGTGGATCCACAAATTTCCACCCACCCCGCGTTCCCCAAAGTCTTACGAGAAAAATGGTACCTCACTTGTGTGGGTCGGCCTAGTGCCTGCGACAGGAAACGGCGCAAAACGCAACGTGGTCACACCTCAATTTCGCAGTGAAAAATGACCCTTTTTTGGCAAAGTGCCTAGCTGTAGTTTTTGAACCCTAGCTCTGCCGGCACCTAGGGAAACCTAGCAAACCTATACATTTTTGAAAACTATACACCCAGGGAATCCAGGATGGGGTGACTGGACTGCCTCCCACCAGGTTCTGTTACCCAGAATCCCTTGCAAACCTAAAAAATTATCAAAAAAACACATTTTCCCCACATTTCTGTGGTGGAAAGTTCTGGAATCTGCGTGGATCCACACATTTCCACCCACCCCGCGTTCCCCAAAGTCTTCTGAGAAAAATGGTACCTCACTTGTGTGGGTCGGCCTAGTGCCCGCGACAGGAAACGGCGCAAAACGCAACGTGGTCACACCTCAATTTCGCAGTGAAAAATGACCCTTTTTTTGCAAAGTGCCTAGCTGTAGTTTTTGAACCCTACCTCTGCCGGCTCCTAGGAAACCTAGCAAACCTATACATTTTTGAAAACTAGACAACCAGGGGAATCCAGGATGGGGTGACTTGACTGCCTCCCACCAGGTTCTGTTACCCAGAATCCCTTGCAAACATAAAACATTGTCAAAAAAACACATTTTCCCCACATTTCTGTGGTGGAAAGTTCTGGAATCTGCGTGGATCCACAAATTTCCACCCACCCCGCGTTCCCCAAAGTCGTACGAGAAAAATGGTACCTCACTTGTGTGGGTCGGCCTAGTGCCTGCGACAGGAAACGGCGCAAAACGCAACGTGGTCACACCTCAATTTTGCAGTGAAAAATGACCCTTTTTTGGCAAAGTGCCTAGCTGTAGTTTTTGAACCCTACCTCTGCCGGCACATAGAGAAACCTAGCAAACCTATACATTTTTGAAACTAGACACCCAGGGGAATCCAGGATGGGGTGACTGGACTGCCTCCCACCAGGTTCTGTTACCCAGAATCCCTTGCAAACATAAAAAATTGTCAAAAAAAACACATTTTCCCCACATTTCTGTGGTGGAAAGTTCTGGAATCTGCGTGGATCCACAAATTTCCCCCCACCCCGCGTTCCCCAAAGTCTTACGAGAAAAATGGTACCTCACTTGTGTGGGTCGGCCTAGTGCCTGCGACAGGAAACGGCGCAAAACGCAACGTGGTCACACCTCAATTTCGCAGTGAAAAATGACCCTTTTTTGGCAAAGTGCCTAGCTGTAGTTTTTGAACCCTAGCTCTGCCGGCACCTAGAGAAACCTAGCAAACCTATACATTTTTGAAAACTAGACACCCAGGGGAATCCAGGATAGGGTGACTGGACTGCCTCCCACCAGGTTCTGTTACCCAGAATCCCTTGCAAACATAAAAAATTGTCAAAAAAAACACATTTTCCCCACATTTCTGTGGTGGAAAGTTCTGGAATCTGCGTGGATCCACAAATGTCCACCCACCCCGCGTTCCCCAAAGTCTTACGAGAAAAATGGTACCTCACTTGTGTGGGTCGTCCTAGTGCCTGCGACAGGAAACAGCACAAAACGCAACGTGGTCACACCTCAATTTCGCAGTGAAAAATGACCCTTTTTTTGCAAAGTGCCTAGCTGTAGTTTTTGAACCCTACCTCTGCCGGCACCTAGGGAAACCTAGCAAACCTATACATTTTTGAAAACTAGACACCCAGGGGAATCCAGGATGGGGTGACTTGACTGCCTCCCACCAGGTTCTGTTACCCAGAATCCCTTGCAAACATAAACAATTGTCAAATAAACCACATTTTCCCCACATTTCTGTGGTGGAAAGTTCTGGAATCTGCGTGGATCCACAAATTTCCACCCACCCCGCGTTCCCCAAAGTCTTACGAGAAAAATGGTACCTCACTTGTGTGGGTCGGTCTAGTGCCTGCGACAGGAAACGGCGCAAAACGCAACGTGGTCACACCTCAATTTCACTGTGAAAAATGACCCTTTTTTGGCAAAGTGCCTAGCTGTAGTTTTTTAACCCTACCTCTGCCGGCACCTAGGGAAACCTAGCAAACCTATACATTTTTTAAAACTAGACACCCAGGGGAATCCAGGATGGGGTGACTTGACTGCCTCCCACCAGGTTCTGTTACCCAGAATCCCTTGCAAACATAAAAAATTGTCCAAAAAAACACATTTTCCCCACATTTATGTGGTGGAAAGTTCTGCAATCTGCGTGGATCCACAAATTTCCACCCACCCCGCGTTCCCCAAAGTCTTACGAGAAAAATTGTACCTCACTTGTGTGGGTCGGCCTAGTGCCTGCGACAGGAAACGGTGCAAAACGCAACGTGGTCACACCTCAATTTCGCAGTGAAAAATGACCCTTTTTTGGCAAAGTGCCTAGCTGTAGTTTTTGAACCCTAGCTCTGCCGGCACCTAGGGAAACCTAGCAAACCTATACATTTTTGAAAACTAGACACCCAGGGGAATCCAGGATGGGGTGACTTGACTGCCTCCCACCAGGTTCTGTTACCCAGAATCCCTTGCAAACATTACAAATTGTCCAAAAAACACATTTTCCCCACATTTCTGTGGTGGAAAGTTCTGCAATCTGCGTGGATCCACAAATTTCCACCCACCCGCGTTCCCCAAAGTCTTACGAGAAAAATTGTACCTCACTTGTGTGGGTCGGCCTAGTGCCTGCGACAGGAAACGGTGCAAAACGCAACGTGGTCACACCTCAATTTCGCAGTGAAAAATGACCCTTTTTGGCAAAGTGCCTAGCTGTAGTTTTTGAACCCTAGCTCTGCCGGCACCTAGGGAAACCTAGCAAACCTATACATTTTTGAAAACTAGACACCCAGGGGAATCCAGGATGGGGTGACTTGACTGCCTCCCACCAGGTTCTGTTACCCAGAATCCCTTGCAAACATTACAAATTGTCAAAAAAACCACATTTTCCCCACATTTCTGTGGTGGAAAGTTCTGGAATCTGCGTGGATCCACAAATTTTCACCCACCCCGCGTTCCCCAAAGTATTACGAGAAAAATGGTACCTCACTTGTGTGGGTCGGCCTAGTGCCTGCGACAGGAAACGGCGCAAAACGCAACGTGGTCACACCTCAATTTCGCAGTGAAAAATGACCCTTTTTTGGCAAAGTGCCTAGCTGTAGTTTTTGAACCCTAGCTCTGCCGGCACCTAGGGAAACCTAGCAAACCTATACATTTTTGAAAACTAGACACCCAGGGGAATCCAGGATGGGGTGACTGGACTGCCTCCCACCAGGTTCTGTTACCCAGAATCCCTTGCAAACCTAAACAATTGTCAAAAACCCACATTTTCCCCACATTTCTGTGGTGGAAAGTTCTGGAATCTGCGTGGATCCACAAATTTCCACCCACCCCGCGTTCCCCAAAGTCTTACGAGAAAAATGGTATCTCACTTGTGTGGGTCGGCCTAGTGCCTGCGACAGGAAACGGCGCAAAACGCAACGTGGTCACACCTCAATTTCGCAGTGAAAACTGACCCTTTTTGGCAAAGTGCCTAGCTGTAGTTTTTAACCCTACCTCTGCCGGCACCTAGGGAAACCTAGCAAACCTATACATTTTTGAAAACTAGACACCCAGGGGAATCCAGGATGGGGTGACTTGACTGCCTCCCACCAGGTTCTGTTACCCAGAATCCCTTGCAAACATAAAAAATTGTCAAAAAAACCACATTTTCCCCACATTTCTGTGGTGGAAAGTTCTGGAATCTGCGTGGATCCACAAATTTCCACCCACCCCGCGTTCCCCAAAGTATTACGAGAAAAATGGTACCTCACTTGTGTGGGTCGGCCTAGTGCATGCGACAGAAAACGGCGCAAAACGCAACGTGGTCACACCTCAATTTCGCAGTGAAAAATGACCCTTTTTTGGCAAAGTGCCTAGCTGTAGTTTTTGAACCCTAGCTCTGCCGGCACCTAGGGAAACCTAGCAAACCTATACATTTTTGAAAACTAGACACCCAGGGGAATCCAGGATGGGGTGACTGGACTGCCTCCCACCAGGTTCTGTTACCCAGAATCCCTTGCAAACCTAAAAAATTGTCAAAAAAACCACATTTTCCACACATTTCTGTGGTGGAAAGTTCTGGAATCTGCGTGGATCCACAAATTTCCACCCACCACGCGTTCCCCAAAATATTGCGAGAAAAATGGTACCTCACTTGTGTGGGTCGGCCTAGTCCCTGCGACAGGAAACGGCGCAAAACGCAACGTGGTCACACCTCAATTTCGCAGTGAAAAATGACCCTTTTTGGCAAAGTGCCTAGCTGTAGTTTGTGAACCCTAGCTCTGCCGGCACCAAGGAAACCTACCAACACACACATTTCTGAAAAGTAGACACCCGGGGGCTTCCAGGGAGGTATGGCTTGCGTGGATCCCCCAACGTTTCTTACCCAGAATCCCCTGCAAACCTCAATTTTAGCTGAAAAAATCACTTTTTCACACATGTTTGTGTGGGAAAGTGTGGCATCACTGGCCTCACACAAATTTCCTACCACCCAGCGTTCCCCAGGTCTCCCGATAAAAATGGTGCCTCACTTGTGTGGGAGGCCCAAGTACCCGCGACAGGCAAGGGCCCACAACGTATTGAGGCGACCTCAAAATGGCCTTTCACAAAACCACCTGGTTTTGCAAGGGAGTCACCTGGGTTTTGGACCCGTGCTCGGCGGCCATCTGGGAAACCTAGCAAACCCACACATTTCTGAAAAGTAGACACCAGGGCTTCCAGGGAGGTATGGCTTGCGTGGATCCCCCAACGTTTGCTTACCAGAATCCCTGCAAACCTCAATTTTAGCTGAAAAAATCACTTTTTCACACATTTTTGTGTGGAAAAGTGTGGCATCACTGGCCTCACACAAATTTCCTACCACCCAGCGTTCCCCCAGGTCTCCCGATAAAAATGGTGCCTCACTTGCGTGGGAGGCCCAAGTACCCGCGACAGGCAAGGGCCCACAACGTAGTGAGGCGACCTCAAAATGGCCTTTCACAAAACCACCTGGTTTTGCAAGGGGGTCACCTGGGTTTTTGACCCGTGCTCAGCGGCCATCTAGGGAAACCTACCAAACACACACATTTCTGAAAAGTAGACACCGGGAGCTTCCAGGGAGGTATGGCTTGCGTGGATCCCCCAACGTTTCCTTGCAGAATCCCTGCAAACCTCCATTTTAGCTGAAAAAAATCACTTTTTCACACATTTTGTGTGGGAAAGTGTGGCATCACTGGCCTCACACAAATTTCCTACCACCCAGCGTTCCCCCAGGTCTCCCGATAAAAATGGTGCCTCACTTGTGTGGGAGTCCCAAGTACCCG
This sequence comes from Calotriton arnoldi, assembly GCA_963921515.1. NCBI lineage: Eukaryota > Metazoa > Chordata > Amphibia > Caudata > Salamandridae > Calotriton > Calotriton arnoldi. Next base: position 991,178 of record CAWUFW010007575.1, read on the forward strand.
CGACAGGCAAGGGCCCACAACGTAGTGAGGCGACCTCAAAATGGCCTTTCATCAAAACCACCTGGTTTTGCAAGGAGTCACCTGGGTTTTTGGCCCGTGCTCGGCAGCCATCTAGGAAACCTACCAAACCCACACATTTCTGAAAAGTAGACACCCGGGGCTTCCAGGGAGGTATGGCTTGCATGGATCCCCCAACGTTTCCTTACCTAGAATCCCCTGCAAACCTCAATTTTCCTTAAAAAATCACTTTTTCACACATTTTGTGTGGGAAAGTGTGGCATCACTGGCCTCACACAAATTTCCTACCACCCAGCATTCCCCAGGTCTCCCGATAAAAATGGTGCCTCACTTGTGTGGGAGGCCCAAGTACCCGCGACAGGCAAGGGCCCACAACGTAGTGAGGCGACCTCAAAATGGCCTTTCACAAAACCACCTGGTTTTGCAAGGGGGGTCACCTGGGTTTTTGGCCCTGTGCTCGGCGGCCATCTAGGGAAACCTACCAAACCCACACATTTCTGAAAAGTAGACACCCGGGGGCTTCCAGGGAGGTATGGCTTGCGTGGATCCCCCAACGTTTCCATACCCAAAATCCCCTGCAAACCTCAATTTTAGCTGAAAAAATCACTTTTTTCACACATTTTTGTGTGGAAAGTGTGGCATCACTGGCCTCACACAAATTTCCTACCACCCAGCGTTCCCCCAGGTCTCCCGATAAAAATGGTGCCTCACTTGTGTGGGAGGCCCAAGTACCCGCGACAGGCAAGCGCCCAAAACATTTTTGATAGGCAATGTTGATGTTGCCTCAAAACGTTTTGTGTCCTTGCATGTCGCGGGTACTGACCTCCCACACAAGTGAGGCACCATTTTATCGGGAGACCTGGGGAACGCTGAGTGTAGGAAATTTGTGTGAGGCCAGTGATGCACACTTCCCACACAAAAATGTGTGAAAAAGTGATTTTTCAGCTAAAATTGAGGTTTGCAGGGATTCTGGGTAAGGAAACGTTGGGGGATCCACGCAAGCCATACCTCCCTGGAAGCCCC